>CM077261.1:23528657-23773657 GCA_039654775.1 Spinibarbus caldwelli | reverse complement strand
CAATTCAACTTGAACTTGAGTCTTTATCAGCTCAAGCGTGTCTGATTATGATACTGTCCGTGAGGGAGGGAGGGAGCGAGGTGGGCAGGGGACAGTGAAGTGTGTTAAAACGCATATGGGGATTATCTTTCCCCAGAGAATTCCTCTTTAATGCATGCTGTGCTCCAGCCTCTTGGAATTAGCCATCTTTAATCCTATTTGCTCAGCTACATTCAAAATCTTTTCATAGCTTTGATTCCTTGTTAGTCTGCGGAACTATTGACTGTTACAGATTTCTTTGCAATTGTGCGCAGACTGCGATAATTACAACTAAATCTGCTGCATCCCAAAGGACTCAGGCTGCTAATGTCACTCGGTAAGAGCCGTTATGTTATATTTGGTCATTTTATTGGGGAAAAGTAATTGCCTTGCTATCAGCTGTATCTGATAGGCATGGGAAACAGTTATGTGCGTTGATTGTTGTTTTATTCTGGTGTTAGAATATTCAGCTGTATTGATTGTTCAAAAATGCATCGATAATAGTGATATTGCATGACTAAGACTCATATATTTAGTATTTGTCTAGTTTAAGTGTTTGTTTTTTTTACCTATGTTAGGGTCTCAGCTAGCTCACATGCTCTGTTTATTTTTTAAGTGCAGACACCAAGTTCATGGACAATATTATTCTTTCTTACAGTCCTATTCAATAAATTTTTATTGTTTCTTTTTTATTTTTCTGTTTGCTTTAGATTTTTTGTTTAATTATTGTATATATTTCCACTTCAATTCAGTTTTTTTAACTATTATATTGTTTTTTCTTGTGTATTTTATAAATTTAGATTCATTTCTAATATTATTAGTTTAATTTTTATATATTTTGCCACTTCAAAGCTTTATTTTAACTATTATGTTTTTTCTTAGGTGTGTTTTATTATGAAGCCTGATTTTAGATTCTTTTCTAATAGTATCAGTAAAATTAATGTGTTTTGCCATTAGAAACCTTCCTTTTTTAACTATTACATTTTTTCTTATGTGCATTTTATAAATGAATCCTATTTTATATTCACTTCCAATTTAACTTCTAATATTATCAGTTTATTTATTTATTGTGTGTGCTGTTAAGGTGTGTTTTATAAGTAAAATCTAATTTTAAATTTAATTCTAATTTTCTGGCTGAATTTTATAAACTAATTTAAAATTAGACACTTTTTTACGAGTAGAAATTAAAAGTCAGACATTTTCTGAAACATGGCTCTATACTGAGGTGTGATGTTAATTCAGTTGTTCTTTGCAGTTTCTATTTTGTTCATATTGTGTTGAAACACCTTAGGCATATTTATGAAGCAATTAATGCTCCCATATTTTCATTCTCACACAACAGTTTTTGTTCTACATGTGAAATGTACTATATTTATGTGTGACGCTACCCTGTCAACAGAAGCTGATCACACAAATTAAGACCACCCAGCATGCTACTGTAAGCAGTCCAATCCAAATACTGTATCATTAATGAAAGTGAAAGAAAAGTGCATGGTACTTTTGATATTTTACACTGTAGGTCTAGCATAATTCATGATTTTTTGTAAACACTAATTTCTAAATTCCAATGTACGTTAACTGAACAACAAGGCAGAATAGAAATGTTAAGTAAAAGGGGAAATGTTTTAAATATATGGCTTAAAGAGAGAAAATATGCTGTTGAAACCTTGCTAAATCACCTTAGTCGTGTTTGATATCAACTGATACATTAGCGTCTGATTTTGTGTGGCTCATATCAAAGGATAAAAAGGGCATGGCATGTACTCCGTAACCTTAACGTAGTATTTATGTTCAGTCAGTCGTTACTTATGCTAAGCTGATGATGTGCTGGTCATTCAACCCATCGAACGGCTGTCAACGATTAAAACACACTGCCTTCAGTCCGAACACATGCTTTCATCTTACCACAAACAACGTCTTACCACAGTGTTTTGGTTTTAGCAACAATATATACAATACAGACAAGAAAGAAATAGAGTATAATGCATATTTGAGTTATTCACTGTGCCTATAAAAGTATGTGAATGCTTAATATCATAGTTTGTAACTTTGTAGTCAAAAGTCTCTGAAAAATTGTTCCCTTTTGATTTCTGTTCATTCATAAATGAGTAGAGGAGACAGTTTAAGAGATTAAAGTGATTGAATTCCTTTGCCAGTTTAGTTTGGATGTTTGGCCCTAATCCTGAAAACTGTAGTTTATATTTTACCATTTATTTTAGTTCAACAACAGAAATATATATTGGAATCAATTCATGATACATTTAGGCCAAGAAATTTCACAGACATTGAATAAAGGATGGACATCAAATATTTTAATACAATAGATATTAAGTAAATAAAGGCTCAGATAATGAGAACAAGAAATTGTAAGTAGAAACTTGCGTAGAAAGTGTGAATAGACATATAGTAAAAGTATTTAGAAAAGTGTAGAAACTGAACAGAAACTTAGAAATATAGTAAAAGTATTTAGAAAAGTGTAGAAAAATGAGTAGAAACTTAGAAATATAGCAAAAGTGTTTAGAAAAGTGTAGAAACAGTGAATAGAAATGTAGAAATATAGTAAAAGTATTTGTAAAAATGTGGAAAAAGTGAGTAGAAACTTAGAAGTATAATAAAAGTATCTATAAAAGTGTAGAAGAATGAGTGGAAACTTGGAAATATAGTAAAAGTATTTAGAAAAGTGTAGAAAAATGAGTAGAAACTTAGAAATATAGTAAAAGTATTTAGAAAAGTGTAGAAAAATGAGTCAAAACTTAGAAATATAGTAAAATTATTTTAAAAAGTGTACAAAATGAGTAGAAACAGAAATATAGTAAAAGTATTTAGAAAAGTGTAGAAAAATGAATAGAAACTTATAAATATAGTAAAAAATATTTATAAAAGTGTAGAAAATGAGTTGAAACTTAGAAATATAGTAAAGGTATTTAGAAAAGTGTAGAAAAATTAGTACAAACTTAAAAGTACTGTAAAAGTAGTATTTAGATAAGTATAGAAAGAGTGAGTAGAAACTAAGAAATATTGTAAACATATTTAGAAATGTATAGTAAAAATATTAGAAAAATAGAGGAAGTGCAATTGATTGTGAATAAAATGGTTGAAACCACTTTAAACTAAGAAAAATGTTTTTGCTGTAATTGTATCTTTGATACATTTCAACCTTTTAAATGGTTTCCCACTGAAATCTATAAATGACAGATTTGAAGTTTTATAAATTCCTGTTATACAAGAGGAGATGAAAGCTTTTCATCTCTTTTTTATGAGAATAAAACTGAGCAAACGATCAAAAGAAAGTAGAAAAAAGAAAGCTTTGAGACTGGCTGTCTCTGACTTGCTTAGTCGCCCCCTTCCCAAAGCGATGCAAAATTAGCTTAGGTGTACCAGGCAGAGCCGCTGGACTTGAAAAGTGAAAACATTAAGCTCAGATGAGTTTGTCTAAAGACTGATTGGCCCCTAATTAGCCAAGTGACCTTTGATCTTTTCAGAAATAAGTACAGGATCAGGTTTGGGAGCGAGACAAAGGCAAGAACAGTCTTAGCACACACCGATCACTAATTCAGCAAAGAATGCCTGTAATTAGGAGCGCTCGTTTAATTCCAGCACATATTTAACACTGGAAAGAGGGAAAATAAGCTGGAAAAGTGGGATGTAGGATCATAGCTGAGGGATCAATTTCACCATTGCCTATTCACAATATTTCAAAGAAAAAAACACAACACAAGAAATATGTTTAGCGACACAGCTTATGGATTTGACTTTTGGTGCCGCCTAATACTGTTTCAGTGAAAAGGTCTTAAACGTATAGTTTGTACTAGTCTTTGAGACCGTTGCCATCGTATCGTAATCCAAATCTGCTTCTAATAATATCATCATCATCATCAGTAGTGTTTTGTAGTTACTCGAGGAAAAGAGTAAAGCTGAGGCGGAGAATATAATTTTCAGTGAATAGTAACTTTATTTTCAATCTCTTCACACAACTTTTGTATGTTTTTAGAAAACTCAGAAAACTTTGCATACAAGTCAGTGTGGATACTTTTATGGCACTTTTGTGGTCTTTTTTTAATTTAATTTTTTTTTTTTTTTTTTATCATTTTTAGAGCCCAACAGCTTCATTCTGCATTCACATGTAGTGTATGGATAAGAGCAGCCTAGATATTCTACTAAATATTTTCCTTTGTGTTTTATGTTTAAAAAGTATTATGGTTTTGGAATTACATGATGGTGAGTAAATGATGACAGAATCTTCATTTTTAACCTTAATAACTGACGCCTTGCCTCAAACCTTGCCATCTTTAGGTCTTTTTTCATGCGGATCTGTGAACTCCATACCTTTTCAAAAGGTACATCTTTGTACCTAAAGTGTCCATATTGGTACCTTAAAGTTACATATCAGTACCTAAAAGGTACAAAAATGTACCTTTTGAAAAGATACTGCCCCATTCACAGCTTTTGTATCTTTTTTTTTTTTCAGAGTGTAGGGTGTCATTTGTCACTTTTGATTTCAGAAGTGTGTCCATGTGCTCCTTTTTTTTTTTTTGCAGATGGCAGAGTCAGACTATCCAAAACTAAAAGCACTATGAAATTGAGCTATTTTTTAAACTCATTTAAAACATTTCAGAAAAAAAAAAAAAAAAAAGAATCTGTATTTTTTAATCCATGGATATGTTCACTTTTGGTGCTCAATTATCACTTTTAATTACAATTTATTATTACTTTTTTAAAAATAATGTATTATTACTTACAATTTAATATTAAAATTATTATGGATGCTTATTTATGGGATTATTCTTATTATCAATGTTTTGGTGCTAAATATTTTTGTGGAAACTGTGATGCAGTTTTTAGGACTCTTTGATGAACAGAAAGTTCAAAATAACAGCATTTATTTAAAATAGAAATTATACTACATTATATATGTCTTGACTGTCACTTGTGATCAATTGAATGCATCCTTTTTGAATAATAGTATTAATCTTAATCTTTTTGTTAAAAATGAGCGAATCAATGAGAGTCTTGTCCATGTTAAGCAAAAACATTTTCATACGCATGCAGCTGTTTGATGCTACATGATAGTTCAGTGCTACACTAGTGCATCTTCTAAACCCCAGACAGTGTGTCTCGTTCTTGCAGTCTCAGCATTGAGGAGGATGTTCTTGTGACAGTATCTAGCCGGCGGCAAAGATCAGCACACAAGACAAGCAAAGACGAGGCGAAGAAGGCCAATCTTTGTTATTTGCCTTTTACCCTCTCAATTGCTTGAGCGTGTCCTTTAACAAAACATGTTTGAGAAACTTTCAGCCGCAGGAAACGGTTTGTTATTGAACTTTAGATTTGGGAACTTTAGATTATGTGGGCACATAAGCCAATGCGATTGACTTGAATATAATTCGCACAAACAGGAAATACATGATTTACTCAGCTTCATGTCATACATAACTTAACCTAAGACTAGTTTAGCAGAAGTTTAGCAGATTATCAGAACTGCTGTTTTCTGTACATTCAAAGTGAATGGGGCTGTTGCTGAGACTGTAAAGCACCAAAAATAACTTGCGAAAAAATTAATTTGCGAACAGTAAAATATGGAATATCAAGATATGTTGCTCAAGGCTTGACGTCAATCACAAGAAAAACATGTGCGAGCTATTGTCATCAAACCTGACGAGACACCTCTCAAAGTTGGATACGTGCAGACAAGTCAGATCTGCTACTTTTATAGTAAGTAAATGATAACAGAAGTTTCCTTTGATAAAGGACTGATTTTATTTTTGATGTCCAAGTTCTTATGATCTTAAAAAAACTGTTTTATGTAAGCTTCATTAGCACTACACAGAGCATTCAGTAAGACTGTGGTTAATGGAGGGGATGTGTTGAGTTGCAGTGACTCAACAAAAGCTATAAATGGCCATTTGAACAAGTCATTCATAAAGTCTCATGATTGTTCATTGATGCCATCCTAAAGTATGCATATTAGGGATGTATCTCCATAACTGAGGCCGATGCGATACACATCTCGATGCATAGGCAACGATACGATACACTGAAGATACATATGAAGCAGCTAGCGATGCGATGCGATTCTCCCCTATTACGATGCAGTGCGATCCGATTTCGATTCGATTCGATTCAACACAATGCGGTTCGAACCAATGGAAAAAATATGATCGCTTTTATTTCTTTGGTTCAGATAGACAGCTAATCATAAATTAACTTATGTGTCTTCTGACTTCTAACACCCCGAGGCCTGTTTCATAAAACAAGTTTACCAAATAGGCCAGGCCTATTTCAGTTAGTTTGACTCACTGTCAAATGATTTGGTTCCATAAAGCAAATTTAACAAAGATCAACCTCAGTCACCGTGGCAACTTATGCTGGAAAACTAGCCTGGTCCAGGGCAGGCTAACTAATAGGCTAAGCTGAGCTCCTCTAACGCTGACCAATAGAAACACAATGATATTACTACTGACTCTCTCACATACTATCAGCCATGCAGCCTTTCTCTCGGGTTTTATAACAGCTGTACCTTTTATAGTTAGAACGGATAGCATTAGAACATAATAATCTAACATTGCTTTTTAAAGGGCATATTCCAGGTTAGAGACTCCAGTGAGTCGATGTATAGAAAAATAATGTAGGAACTAGATTTTCTTTAAAATATACTTTAAAATATGCTATTAAGGCTTCTGAAGTTGTTTTTGTGAGAGAATTTACTTCCGCATCTGAAAACCGCCAAAACCGGAAGTGACGTAACGAGAGGGAGAGCGGTCCATTTTAACCATAGGAAAACAATGGATCGCAATGACAGTTCGGACGCTGTAGAAATTTTAAATGTTTATTTACACTTGTATGACTGACCACAGATACAATTATGAGCCTGCTATGCGGCCAAGAGAGCAGGGACAGGCCAGGATTAGACAGAACAACGGTCAGAGGAGACAAATTGAGTTGATGTGAGAGGAGAACAGAGCAGGTGTCTTGGTCAGAGACCAGTGTTAGCTTACAGAAATACACACATTAGCTAATGTAATCAGGCAATAGCAAAGCTAGTATTGGTCATCTATGAGTATTGATACTTACCAGTAACAGAAACTAATCAACGTTGATCAGGCGTGTCACGCTCGTTAATATCCGACACTAATGTTACGTGATATAACGGTTTCTCATCACTGCAGGAGAGAGAGATAAACACGTTTTTGTTTCATTAAGTGTTTGTGTGGTAAATGCGAGGCCGTGGTCACAGCTGAGGAAAGTCAGTGCTGCAGGGAGTTATGCTGCGTTCAAGTCCTCCTGGGACGTTCGTACTTACGAGTTGACAAGTCGTTATTACGACGTCGGGTGCGTTCAAGTCACTTTGGTCGGAACAAGATGGCGATTTAACTTTTCTACATAAAATTCAATGATTTTTTTAACTCTACATCTACAAAATGGTGAATGAAGAATGTGCTTCATTGTGTTTTTTCTTTTTTCTGTTTTTATTTATGAAGATGTAAACTGAATAATTATATATTCTATTATAATTATACAATAATATAATATTTTGTATGTGTAACTTATATAGTTTTATTGTACATTACAAAAAAAATAACCATTTTATTCATTTCAACAACTTTACCGATGATGCATATCTTTAGTCTTTGGCTGCGTCCATTGCATCCGACACGTTTTTTCACTGACACGCCCCCAACTCTGATACTCGGGGCTTAAAGAATTTCCTACTCGTAATAACGACTTTGTGGTGGCATTCATGTGCGTTCAACTCATAATTACGATGTATCCGACATGACTTGAACACACCATTAGATACGTTACATACCAGGTCTTAGTGGAGAATGTGACCCCCACACTTGATGTGCAGTGACTCTGCACCCAGGCTTTGAGGCTTGCTGTCTGAACCCGTGTGTGCTACAGATAGCCTATATGCACTTCATACAGGAGCATAGACCTCTCCAGGCCAGCAGACATGAGTGTGTTTAGGGCAGAGATCATTTATTACTCTGAGCTAAATACTTGTATGTGTAAATACATACTAAATTAAAGATTTGAATATTAAAACCATCTGAATAATTTTGTTTTTTTCAAATACAAGGTCACAACTACCTGCAAGTCACACTTTTTGATGCCATTGGTATAAGACAATCAATATTGACAGCATACAGACAAAGTCCCTTTTAAGGAAAGTCCGTTCACTCGGCCGCCATATTTGCAATGCCTCCGGGCAGCTCAGACCAGACCAAGTCCTATCTAAATGAATGGGGGAATCCTGAAACCTCAAAAACGGCTCGCTGCACTCGCGATTAAATTACATATTTCAAATCAGCAATAAAATCTGAAATGAACTGCCCCATGAAAGTTGTTTCTTATGCTCAAATAGCGTTTAAAAGGCTTATTTTTCTGGCTAGACCAGCCAATGTGCATGCGTAGCTCCAACACGCTTATGACTGCGCATGCACAGCTGCTGGTCCAGCCCCAGGTTTCTATGGGAACCGGAGCTTCTAACGGCCGCTGCAGTGATGCAATGACTTTACCAATCAACAATTGGTTCTTTCATTTAGAAGGCGGGACTATCCCGCCATATTGCGGGTTGCACTTTCTCCCATTCATAAGTATAGGAGTGAGCTGTCTTTGTATTTCTATAGTCTTTGATAAGACAAGTTGTCCGCTGCGCCTATGGCATTCTGGACAGCCCTTACCTGCATGTGTTGTGTCAGCCATTAGAAGACACTTTCTAGAGGAAGGAGGACTTAATAAAGGTTTTGAATGGCTCCATTTTGGTGACAATCAATAAAAAATAATCACATTCAGAAATTGTCTTACTGTATAAAAACTTGTTTATGAAGTTTACATCAGATATGTTTCAATGCAGATCTGCATTTATGGTTAATTCAATTCAGTTTTATTTATTCAGCACTAAATCATAAATATTATTTCATAGCACTGTTAATACCTAACTCAAAACACAACATTGCAATTGTTAATTAATAAATTATATATATATATGGATGCACCAAACATATACTACCGAAAGAAAAATACCATCTGCCACATTTAAAAACATTTAACAATCTTTCAGTCTGGGTATCACACTAATGTGTTGTTAACGTGTGTTAAATCGTGAATGCTGTGCTAGATACACGCCAACACCCTCATCTTGTTGATTCTCTGGAGGGATCTGGAAAGAGGAGCAGGTGTAGTGGAAGACAAGACTGTGGAGTCTGTGGTGACCTGCAGTGTTCCTCTCTCAGAGACTCCATGAGGCCTGATGCATGATGCATATGCTGGGAGACGCAAAAGTTTAGATCATATTCACTGCTGACCATGCTTTTCCACTTGGCCTCCATCACATCTGCATCTCCATTAGGAGTGGAAGCAGCAGTCCAGTAGAGGTGGTTCATAACAGCTGGCCTTCACTGCTTCAGATCTTCACACTCCCATCTTCCAAAGCCTTATAATCACACCACATGACAAAAAAATTATCAATTAGCTGTGCGAACAATGTCACTAAGCTGTCACTAGACTTGATGGTTATAATATTAGCAAACTGAGGGTAACTTACCAGCTATGCCTTCTCAAATGGTAACGTTTTTACACGTTTTTTCAAAATATAACAATATTTCTAATGCTTACAAGCTAGCTGCGGTGCTTTACAACAACTTATATACATCTCGTTGTGTCTCAATATTTAAATAATTATGTTCACTCATTTGGTAGTTAGCACATGTTAAAAAGCAAGACTTACAGTGCACAGTTGACATTTTTGTGGCGCAGCATCTCTGACGGACCTGTAAGCATCATGTCTCCTGCCGGCGGAAGAAGAAAGAAGAAACCGAGTCTCACTCGCTTCTTGCTTCAGAATCCCATGTTGAACTGCATCATATCGCCAGGATGATAATCCTCAGGTGTAAACTGATTGCTAAATTACACACCACCGCGTTGTTTGAAGCATTAGTGAAGTCCCGTCTCTTCAGCTGCACAAACGCACCGAGGCCCGGAAGATACCATCCTATTTCTTGTTAGGAAACCTGTAGACTCGATGTCCTGACAGGCTGGAGTTTGTGCAACCTCCACAAACACGATAATTTACCATGACGATGATAAATTGAAATAAAAATGACTACCGAAAACAGAGCGTGGCACGCGACTCCCTCTCGTGACGTAATATGACGCGATGTTGAAAAAAACTGTCAGGGAAAGTGTCACTTTTTCTTCTAAATTTGTGCCCTCATGTCTTGTAAAACATTTTCAAATCCTGCATTAACGGTTCATATGGTATTTTCATACAAGGTTATATATTCATTTGAATTTTTTTTTTTTAACCTGCAATATGCACTTTAAAGCATTAAAATCACTAAACTAAAAGTTAAAATCATTAAATTAAAACTACATTTTAACTGCTATAATAAACACACATTAACTCATCTGAGCTTAGTAGGACTGTATTAGCTTCAAATTTTATTTACCCATTACCACAGTCGCTTTACAGTTACTGCTATCAAAAAATACACCTATATGTAGGTGTAAAATTTTACAAAAGGCACATTTAATGTCCAACAACGAATATTTTAGCAAAATGCATATATGACTCAGAATTATTGTGCTCTGTCTGTTTAGAGCACATGCGCACAGCAGCGCTCGTTCACTCACGTAAGCCTAGTCCACTCCTGACAGCAAAATGGATATATTTGCATGACTTTCCAACATTTACAGATGAAAAATATACTCGTGACATGTCAATTATGCACCGAGGAAAACAAAAAATCTCAAATGCATTAAACAGCATAGATATATTCACTGTTTACCATGGTGGATCGATTTGAACCGTGATAGACATTAAGGGCTGCTTAAGAATAAGAATCGTTTATGGAACTGCTTTAGCCCCGATTGATTTGTTAGGTTATTTCAGGTCAGGTTTTGGACTTAATCCCCGCTTTTCCTCAGGTCTCCGTAGTGTTGTTGTGATTCATCGTATTCACGTGCAGCGGTGATGAGAGAACACGCTTGAGAAACAGTTTTGAGAAGAGAAATCAATCTACATATAAAATATAGGTCACAGATTATTGGTCACTTTCTAAACAATAAAAGTGTAGCGCATCCACTAGTAATTACATATAAATAAATCGGTTTTTACCAATGCGAATATGTTAGAAACGATGCATCGCGATACAAATGTCAACTTGTATCCGATGCACACTTTTTAAACCAATGCATTGCATCGTTAACTTTTTTTTCCGATGCACCGAGCCAATTGGGGAATCTTCTCATCCCTAATGCATATATAACACAGCACATAGATTTAAAGAGTGCTTTGAATGTGCTCTGCTTAATTCTTGCCTTAGGTTAGAATTTTTATAGCTTTATGGTTGAAACTTTGACTTCCTCATCCTCGTTGACTCCAGTCTATCCCTTCAGGCCATGCCGAGAATAAATCCCTCCTATTTCAAGAGAAAAGATGGAAAGTCTGCCCTAAGAAGTCTCAAATGTTAACCAATGCTACATTTATTTGGAAAAAAAAGTAATGTTATGAAAAAATAACTGTGTTCTATTGTAATACATTGTAAAGTGTAATTTATTCCTGTGATCAAAGCTGAATTTTCAGCATCATTACTTCAGTCTTCAGTGTCACATGATCCTTCAGAAATCATTCCAATATGCTGATTTGCTGCTTAAGAAACATTTATTATCATTATCAATGTTGAAATCATTGTGCTGATCAATATTTTTGTGGAAACCACAATATAAATATTTTTTTCATGATTCTTTGATGAATAAGTTCAAAAGAACAGCATTATTTGAAATAGAAATATTTTGTAACATTCTAAACGGTCTTCGAACAATTTAATGCATCTTAAAAGTAATTCTAATATCAAACTTTGTTTCAGTTCACAGTTTCAGTAAAATGTTTCTTGATAAATTACTAGATTTGAATTGTGGTAACACTTTATTTAAGGACTAAAGCTCTATTAACTAGCATGCATATCACTAGCATATTGTCACACTTTACAAGGAGCACGGAACGAGGAGACGTAGGAATTAGTCAAAACGAGAGTCTTTAATCATCCAACAGGGAACACAGGGATTGTAGCAGACACAGAACACATGGAAATGACGTTTAAGAACCGACAAACACTAACTGAATGGACAAGACCTTAAATACACAGATAATTAATTAAACACAGGTGCAGGGGATGAACGAATTAGACTTGACGAGGACAGGAACAGGAAAATAACCAAATAAGGGCATAAACACTGGGACACAGGGAGCATGTGGGGAGCAAAACACACACACAGTCAGTCCAGACTCCTGACACATATTGGCTGTTTATTAGTACTTATAAAGCACATATTAATGCTACCTGGTCTGATGACGAAAACATACCTCTGAGAACTTTTTCGCAAGACACAGCATACCAATAAGTACATATCACTTCAGTTTCCAACAGAAATTAACTCTAGAGGCGGTAAAACAGCAAGCATTTGTAATCGTTTTCGTACACAGTTATGATTACAGCTCCATTTGTTTCGCTTTCCGGATGTAACAAGCTTGATCAGTAGCTCAACCGCACAGAATTGGACTTAGGATGCAGAATCCTTGGGTACAAATCCCGTCAAAAACGTGACTCACGATGAAAGAGCTGAAAGATGAGAGATCGAAAAACAAGCTAAAACAGCATGTTTGCGACTGTGTTTTTACGTCACATTTGCTTTTGTTCATACTATCGGGTAGGTTTAGGTGTAGTGCAGATGGTACGTTATTTTAAAACGTCACAGAGCATTAGACTCATAGCGCCACTCAATGGACATTTCAAGTCAGAACTGCGGTGACACCTACAAAACCAACGCCACATAAAACGTACCATATGTACGTCCATCTGTTCCGGGGGAAAAAAAACACTCTTTTAGCGCCACCCAGTGGACGTTTCACATCGAATATGTCACGAAACTTACATGGCGGTACGTATTTCGTGTCTTGCAAAAAAGTTCTCAGAGGTACGTTTTTGTCATGAGACCATGTTATATTAATGAATTATAATGCCTGACCATATTTTAGATCTCGTAATTCTTCCCCATACTTAAACTTAATAACCACCTTACTAATTGTTAATAAGCAGCAAATTAGGAGTTTATTGAGGCAAAAGTCATAGATAATAGTGAGGACTGGTTCTTAAAATAAAGTGTGACCAGAATTGTTTTTATTTGAATAGGTTTTGTTTATTTATTGCTAATTCTCTGTTTCTTAGAGATAATACAATCTTTTAATTTGAGCAACTAGTTAAGCAACTAGAATTTTGCCATGACAAACTTGATGCCTCAATACTACATTGTTCTGAATGGTTTTCTTTGGTTTTCAGCATTGCTAATGTGTTTTTGCTGGTTGCTAGGTGGTCCCTTACTGTCCCAAGTCTAAAAAGTCAACCTCTAAATGTCCTTGCACACTGACTCCGATGTGTATTAATTAATCCGTTGCGGAAAAAATTTGCAAAGCAATGCAAATGAAGTCTTCAAGCAGTGAGGATAATTTTGTTGTCCTCTCTCTTCTTAAAAAGAGAAAAAGAAAAAAGCAAATATTGGGTCCATCCAATCCTGAGATATCGTAGAGAGGAAGGAAAGTTCCAGCTCCTTATTATGGAGCTGCGGGATCATCACAGGTGATTCAAAGTTTACTTCAGGATGTCAGTGGCTCAGTATGATGCTTTGCTAGTGATACTGGAGCCACATATTAAAAAAGAAGAACACAATTTCTGTGAACTCAGTGTGCAATAACCTTTACAGTGCTTTGTGCTGCGAGACGAAGTGGATCAGCTTGTCAGACGTCATTCTGGATTTTAGCGTTCGCTTGTACGGTGGCTCTGAATTGTCAAAACACCTCTCAAAATGCTTGCTATGGATGCGAAAAACGCTGAATATTTATTTTTTAACGTGTGAAAATAAATAGCATACTTAAAGGGAAGGTTCACTCAAAAATGTTAATTCTGTCATCATTTACTCACCTTCTTGTCGTTCTGAAACTGAATGTCTTTTTTCCTCTGTGGAACACGAAAGGAGGAGACATTTTGAAAAATGTCTTAAAATGTTTTTTTTTTTGTTTTTTTTCTTGGTACAATGATAGTCGGTGGCGTCCACACTGTAAGAACACAATCTGTAGAAAAATGGAAAAGATATTGGTCATTTTCTGCCTGATGTTTTATGCTTAGTTTACAGACATTTTCTTTCACCCAAAAACACACAACAATACAAAGCACAGGTAAAATATCTGTGAAAAATCAGAACAGAAATTCCTTCATATTAGCGCAGACGCTGGATGCTGTTTTCAGAGAGCAGTGTTGTTATGAGGTTCACATTCAGTTTAGCCATGCATACTTTATTGCTCCTCAGAGAACAGCTGGAAATGTAAGTGACGGTTCAGCTGTCAAAGATCACGCGTGTGTTTCGTCAGTCTTTCTCACGTTTGCAGTGCTGAGATCTGAATGAGGCAGGCAGAGCCTCTCTTCTGTTCACAAGACGGAGGTGGGAGACGTTTGCTGCTGGAGTCATTCTGAGCCGCAGAAAGACTCCATTGTTTCAACCTGACATTGACGTCACAGTTGCTCCATAAAAGCATATTTTGACATAAAACAGCACTAGTTCAGTAGTGTGTGTTGTGTCTTGTGTTAATTGCCCAACAGGCAAAACTAATCAGTTATTCATCCCTTTTTAGGCACAACCAGCTGCATTCTTTATTGGTCAAGTCAATTTAATAGATACTAGCTTCAGTTGATCAAATAGTCTTTGTTCACGGTTCATTCACAACAGTAAAGTTCTCAAAGATAATTATAATAATTTATAATAGTATAAATTGTATAATACCTATACTAAAACTGCAGTCTGTACTCTAGGGCTTGTCCTGTTTGTCTTGCACACTTGTTAAGTGTGTCAAGTGTGGTTTGAGTCGTGACCTGTGAGTGTAAAGGTCATTTTGTTTGCATGGCTCATGTGGAGGAGGAACTTGAGGACTCTTAAGAGATGAATAACTGAGCTATGAATAGAATGGGAGTCTATTTTGGAAAATTACCGTAATTATTACTGATTTGACGAAAGAACAGTGATTACAGAATTCTTGGAAGTTACATGTGGGATAAAATGATTCAGGTTATTGTCTTTAGTTTTATTAATCATGACTAATAATAATAATAATATTAATAATTATTATTATTGTTGTTGTTAAGTAATAGAAAATTCATTATTAAAAATAAACATTTGATCACAAATAGTTAATTATTATGTTTGCATGGTTTCAAAGGTGAAAAGTTGGAAAATGTTTAGACATTTTACCCTTTGCTAGTTGTTTGTCTGTAATTTTTACATCTAGAAAGTAATAATAATAATAATAATCATAATAAATAAATTAATTAATTAATAAATAAGTAAGTAAGTAAGTGTGGTTCAGTGTGTCTATTTTATTTCTCAACAGAAAAAAAAAACAAACAGAAAAAAACAGCAAAACAGCAACAATTTACATAACAACACCAATAGAGAAAATAACCTATATATATATATATATATATATATATATATATATACATACACACACACACACACACACACACACACATTTATTTATTTATTTATTTATTATTAAGTGCAAAAAAATTTACTGACATTAATAAGTGGATCTTAGTTTAAAAAACAAAAACAAATCCTTCAGCGTGTCTATTTTATTTCACAAATATAATGTAACGACCACAGAGAAAAACAGCAAGAGTTTACATAACATCACAGCAAAATGAAGAAGAATGCAGTTTTAGATTAGTTAATTAACAGCCATATCACCCTGCAGCCCAAGACTGGTTGCCCACGGAAGCTAAGCAGGGCTGAGCCTGGTCAGTACCTGGATGGGAGATCTCCTGGGAAAACTAGGTTGCTGTTGGTAGAGGTGTTAGTGAGGCCAGCAGGGGGTGCTCACCCTGTGGTCTGTGTGGGTCCTAATGCCTCAGTATAGTGACGGGGACACTATACTGTCAAAAGAGTACTGTCTTTCGGATGAGATGTTAAACCGAGGTCCTGACTCTCTGTGGTCATTAAAAATCCCATGACACTCATCGTAAAGAGTAGGGGTGTAATCCTGGTGTCCTGGCCAAATTCCCTCTACTGGCCCTTGTCAGTCATGGCCTCCCTAAAACCCCCATCCACTTGATTGGCTCTATGACTCTCTCTCCTCTCCACCTGTGGCTGGTGTGTGGTGAGCGCACTGGCGCCGTTGTCCTGTGGCTGCCGTCGCATCATCCAGGTGGATGCTGCACACTGGTGGTGGTTGAGGAGAGACCACCCCCCCCCCAATAATACACAATAAAGCACTATATAAATGCCTCATTCATTCATTAAAAATGAATCAAATAGTTCTTAAACTTTTAAATGTGTTACATGGTACTTCCTCATCAAGTGTGATGTGTGATTATTTCCTGTCTGTGATTCTGACTCTCTGTCTGTCTGTCTGAAGGTTCAAACGCATCTTGAAAACCCCACGAAGTATCACATCCAGCAGGCTCAGAGGCAGCAGGTGAAGGCCTATCTGTCCACCACATTTGGAGGAAAGCTCGGCTCGCAGGCCGTGAGTTTGCCGTGCCCCAGCCAGGCCCCTGACCACGGGGGAATGCCTCCGGGGCCGGGCAACAGCACCCCCAACAGTCCCATGGCCTTACTGACCCTCAACTCCAACTGCGAGAAAGAGGTAATGACAAAATACTGTCATATTTCACTTAAGCACTTTCTAAAAGTAATGGCTACATTAGTAGAATTGCTGCAGATTTTCTCCAATTTTTAAAAAGTAATTTAATATTTATAACTGATATTTATTTATCAGATTTATTTATATCTGATATTTAGTTTAGATTTATTTATTTTATGTCCTTGTTACCTTGTTACAATTAAATTCTGAGTTATTTTATTGAACAGTGTGTAATTACTAGGGCTGTAACGGTTCACAAAATTCACGGTTCGGTTCGATACGACACAGTGGTGTCACGGTTCGGTACATTTTCGATATGGGGGGCAGGGCAATTGGTTACATCGCAATGTTTGAAATATTTCTGTTTTAAACCCTGAAGGTGAGCCAATGGATGTCACAAGCATGCGTTTGCACCAGGGTTTGCACACGTGCAAACTTTGCGCAAGATTTATGCTGGTGAACGTCTTAATCTCAGTCAATTCACTATAAGCAGAAAGTGAAAGTAAAAACAGAATGACGGAGTAATGACGGAGCTTTCGGCATCTGACACCGCATATTCTCTCTGAGACAAAGAGAGACGAATCTACTTCAACATATGCTGATAACGGTATAGCCTATAGCTGTTTTCTTTTATTTCCTTAATATTTCTCTTCTGGCCCATACATAGGGGGAAAAAAAATGAGAAGAAACGTATTTCGTGTTAAACAGGTTGTTTCTGAAAGTCGGTGCTTGAAATAAAAGCTTTTTATTTCATTGATTTTTATTGATGACTGCAGTGTTAATATTTTAATTATAGGACTATAATTAATTATAGGTAGACTACAGACTAAAAAACCTGTTTTAAAAGACCTTTTTAAAAACATTTTAATTGAGGAGTAAATAGCCTAATCTTATCCTCGCATCGCGTCAGTTATTCGGTAATTATTGCGGTGCAAATTAATTGTACTTTTAATTTAATAATAAAAGTAACTTCATAATAATAATAGGCCTAATAAAAATAAGAATGTAACAGGCCTACATTAATTGGAAATGCCAAATCCTCTTAATATTGCCTATAATTGATGTTTTTGACAATATCTCTGGCTATCGTCGATACAAGATCATGTCTTTCGACGCACCCCAGCAAGGGGAAGTTATCACGGGGCACGTTGCCTGTTACGTCGTTTGGGCTGCGTTGTTGAGCACAGTGGCACTGACATTTCACACACTTTAAGCTCTTTTATTTTCCAAACGTAATAGGATTAGTCCAACGAATCATTTGGTTTGTAATGCGTACGAAACCGAAAGCATCGTACCGAGCAGTTCAATAAGAATACGCGTATCGTTACACCTCTAGTAATTACTATAATGTTATTGTTAGGTTTGGTTTAAGGTTAGTTGCTTGTAATAATCCATAATTTACTGTTGTTATTAGTCATTCTATTTAGGGTACATTTCACATCAGAAAAAAATGTAAAACCAATATGGTTTCTCAATAAAGCAACTGTTGGTTTCAGTTTATATATTTTATAAGCACATAGTTGACAGTTTCACCATTTTGACTTATAATTTTAATAACAGGCCAACCGAATGTTATTTTCTTTATCAGGTTAACCTCAAATTTTAACATACACTATTTTGCCAAAAGTATTGGGTCACCCCCTTCTAATGAACAGGTTTTCCATGAGTACAAATCTTAATGTTTAAGCATATAATGATATTCTAGGGAATTGTGTGCTTCTAATTTTATAGCAACAGTTTGGACAGGACCCTTTTCTATTCTAACATGACAATGCCTCTGTGTATAAGGCAAGGTTCAAAAAGAAATGATTGATTTAGTCAGTGTGGAAGAACTTGACTGTTCTGCAGAAAGCCAAGTCCTAATCCAAGCTGAACACCTCTGGTGTGACTTTAAATGCAGATCTTGAGCCAAACATATTGGGACACCCCCTTCTTTAGAACAGAACAAGGCACTTCCAAAACTGTGGCAACAAAGATGGAAACATAATTCATGTATTTAAAATTTGTATTCCCATCTTTGTTGCAACAGTTTTGGAAGGGTCTAAAATGACTGTACCCATATGTACAAGTCATTGGTGTTTGGTAAAGAGTTTTTGGCTCAAGATCATTTAAAGTCACACCAGAGGTGTTCAGCTGGGAATAGGAATTGGCTTTCTGCAAACCAGTCAAGTTCTTCCACACTGACTAAATCAATCATTTCTTTTTGAACCTTCCCTTATACACAGAGGCATTGTCATGTTAGAATAGAAAAGGGTCCTGTCCAAACTGTTGCTTTAAAATTAGAAGCACATAATTCCCTAGAATATCATTATATGCTTAAACATTAAGATTTGTACTCATGGAAATTACTAAAGTAGTCAAACCTGTTCATTAGAAGGGGGTGACCCAATACTTTTGGCAATATAGTGTATATTTGAATTAAAGTATGTACCATAATAATACCGTAACAATGTACCGAACATAGCTGATGGACAATTAATATACTCCTTGACAGAGAACAGATTCTAAAAACATATTGTAAAAATAAATTAAATATAGGTAAATTACTTACTTGAACTCAAGAATCATCAATTCAAAAAGCAGACATTGTAAAAAATTGTAATCTAAAGGACTTAAATGCAATTTCAAGCAAACTGGAAAACAGAGTGCACAAAATATATGTGTGAGATTGTGATCTATTCTCTTAATGGATATAATATGATATTTCTGAAGAAAATTGTTAGAAAAAATATAATTATTATTATTATTATTATTATTATCAATGGACAGTAAATGCACCTCATATTCTGTAATGACCCATTAAGTACATGTAAGGTGTTTGCCTAATACTGTTTTACTTTGCTTTTTAAAAATTGGAGAAAATCTGATGCATTTATACTAATGTAGACATTATTTTTAGAAACCGTTGAAGTGAAATATGACAGTATTTAATAGTGAGCAAACCAAAAGAGAAAATAAACAAAATATATATTTTACAAAATATTTAACATAAAAAGTCCTATTTTTACAGAATTTTGATGGATTTTTTATGTATACATGTGGAAAATCATGAATTAATATAAATATAATTCATAAATATGAGATATAAATATAAAATTAATTGTTAAAAATTGGACAAAATTTGCATTAATTAAACTAATGTAGACATTATTTTTTTAGAAACTGTTGAAGTGAAATATCACAGTATTTGATAGTGAGCGAACCAAAAGAGAAAATAAACAAAATATGTATTTTGCAAAATATTTAACAAAAAATCCTATTTTTACAGAATTGTAATGTTAAAATTTTAAATGTTAAATGTTAGAATGTTATTTTTTTATGACATTTATAAGTGGACCATATAAAAAGTAATGAATCTTTGAATTGTCATGAAAAGAATGTCACAATGCAAAGATGTTACAAAATAATTTTATTAAAACATATGACCCAGACATGCTCTATATAAGGTTCTGTCAGGGTTTAAGACAGAACTCAAGTGCTAAAAGAATCTGTGATGTTCATTGAAAGCAAAAATACCTAAATATACCACAAAACTAGGCATAAACATGTAATAGCCCAGATCACAGCCAAACCAAAAGGCCCTTTGATGAGGTTTAAACCAGCTATAGCAAGACTGACCGACAGGACTGAGAAGACAAACTATGACACAAAGCAAACCAGACCAGAACAAAACACACAAGAAAAACATAAAGGGGAGGAAACGAGGAGGCTAAAAAAGAGCCAAGACGTAATACTAAGGACATGGCAAATGAACAAAACAGAAAGCATGTGCTCAACACAAAGACAAGAACAAAACATGAATGCCAGAAACAAGACTAGACAGAGGCGACAGGATCCTGACAGGTTCACCAAGAGCACAGCAAACACATTTCCCACAAATCCAGTGGCATCAGTAAATGATGTATATATAGGTAGAGACGTTATGCAGTTGTCATTTTAGAGCTCATTACCTGCTAATCAATAAAACCGTCTCCAGCCTCACTGAAACAGCTGGCATGGATTGCTTCACTGCTCACGGTGTGATAGAGAGAGAGAGAGAGATGTGCTAAAACAAGTGTTAATAGATTAGACAGAGTCTGGCATTGGCATGCTGAGAGGAAATACACAGCTCTTTAGGATGTATGTTAGATTAACCAGTGATTTTCAGCAAAGCAAATGGATTGCATTATTCCAGGGTTAACTGAGATCACTACGTGTTATGCTGTAGCTGAGCGGATGAGCTCTGACAGCTGATGACACCTATCACTTTTGATTTTTCTCAGATGGACGATGTCATTGATGACATCATTAGTTTGGAATCCAGTTACAATGATGATATCATGGGACTGTCGTTGGATCCCGGACTTCAGATGTCCAACACGGTATATACACTTTTATACTTTCTTCTGTTACCTCACTTGTTAATTTTTACAACTTCAGCTCTTGTAAATACTAATATGAGAATGTGGAAGGATGCATATATACATACTGTATACATATGTATGTTGTGTAATAGTGCTGATTGGCTGAAGTCATCAGAAGCACGTTGAGAGTCCCAAACCCTTCACTAATGACTAATAGAGAAAAATAAGTTTATTTCATGCTTTTAAGAGCCCTATGAAAACACAGTTATAATATAATTATATTATTTATTTTATTTGATTATTTTATTTATTTAAATTTTATATTTTGCTTGCAAAAAAGAAAAAGAAACAGTAGTATTATATTTATTTAAACCAAAGTCCCTTTAAGACCAGTCATTTAACTCGGTGGCCATCTTTGAAACGCCATACAAGTGCAGCTCGTACCTCTTTGAATGGGGAAACGTCTCGATTACGTACTGTATGTAACCCTCGTTCCCTGAAGGAGGAAACGGAGACGTCACGTCGGTGACCGACGAATGGGATTTCGCAAGAGAGACTAATCCACTTCGAGTGTAACTAAACGAGCCAATGGACATTGGCATGCGGTATTTCGCATCTGGCTGCTACATCACACAGCGCGGGTATAAGAGGTAGCAGGTGCACCGCATTAAATCATGTATTCGCTGAGGAGCCAAGCCGGTGACCCGGCAGCTCAGCGGTGGTACAGCTACTGTGGCGACGGGACGTGACGTCTCCGTTCCCTCCTTCAGGGAACGAGGGTTACATACGTAACCGAGACGTTCCCCTTCAGTCGGTCACTACGAGTCATGTCGGTGACCGACGAATGGGATCCCTACCAAAGCGCCACAGGAGCTGACCCCTCCAGTGCCCTGTGTAGGCCTCCAGGTCCTTCCTATAAGGCAGACAATAGGACCGGGCTCTACACAGAGAAGGTCGACGACTGCTGTTCCTCAAACAACCCAAACAGTAGGGGTTAAGTGACATTTATTCATGTGAAGTAACCCCGTAGGGCCCTATTGTACATGGAAGTCTCTGAGATGGCTCAGGCTGCATCATTTAGAGACGGCAGAACGCGGTCTCCCGGGAAAAACATGGCTCTAGTAGCTGTACCGTGGAAATACATATATGGGAACCCAACAGGGTCACTCATATGGGCACTAGCCTCACACCAGATTTCAGGAATTCATTGGCTGAAAGGCCTGGCACCGGACGCTCCGCCACGTCCGGCCACCGGAGTGCTGGAGGACTCAACAGGGTTTACCTGGTTAAGGAACTATCTGGGGTCATGGTGGGTGGAAATAGCAGCAATGTAAACCTTAAGAGTGGAGGGGGACAGCCTACGCTCCAACCCTTGCTGCAGGAAGGAAAGCATGGCTCTGATCAAACATCTCCGGGGGTCCTCATGGTGAGAGGAACACCATTCGACGAACAGGTTCCACTTCAGAGCATAAGCCCGTCTAGTGGACGGTGCTCGAGCTGAAGCAATAGTGAGCGCTACCTCCTGTGGTAGGTCACCTAGAACCTCCGCGTCCCATCCAGGGACCACACGTGGAGTTTCCACAGGTCGGACGCGGGTGCCAGAGGGTGCCCCATCTCTAAGAAAGCAGATCCTTCCTCAGAGGAATCGGCCAGGGAGGGGCTGTCGCGAGGAGCATGAGTTCTAGGAACCAGGTTCTGGGAACCAGCTCCTCATCCTCCCTGATCTTGCACATTGTCTGTGCAAGTAGGCTCACTGGGGGAAACGCATATTTGCGCAGGCCTCGGGGCCAGCTGTGTGCCAGTGCATCCGTGCCGAGCGTTGCCTCGGCTAGGGAGTAGAACCACTGGCAGTGGGTGGTCTCTGGAGATGCAAACCGCGGAGCAACTCCGAACCGCCTCCAAATCAGCTGAACCGCCTGGGGATGGAGTCTCCAATCCCCTGGAAGTGCTGCGCGAGACAGCTCGTCGGCTGCCCGATTGAACACTCCTGGGATGTGGATGGCACGAAGGGACCTCAAATGCTTTATATTAGTCAACTCCAGAGGAGGAGGTGGCGGGGCGAGTTGCGACATGCGATGGGAGCGTAAACTGCCTTGCCAGTTGATATACGCAACGATCGCAGTGTTGTCTGTACAGACCAGAACGTCCCTGCCCTGAAGGTGCCTTCTGAGGTAGCTCAGGGCAACTCCAGCAACTCGAGGCAATTGATATGCCAACGCAGTTGGGGACCCGTCCATACCCCTTACACTGCATGCCCATTGAACGTGGGGCACCCCAGCCGGTGGCCGAGACATCCGTGAATTAGGGTTGGGTATCGTTTGAATTTTTTCGATTCTGATTCTGATTCCGATTCCGATTCCGATTCTGCTTATCGATTCCGATTCTTACCGATTCCTAATTCTGATTCCAATAAGATAAACAAATTCATTAAAAAAAAATTGTCAAACATTTCAAACATATTTATTCTGTTTTTTGCCAATGGTTTTACCAAACAATACCACGGAAAAAAAAACAAAAAAACAACTAGACTAATATAAATTTCAAACATTCAATTGTTAAAGACAAGTAAACAGTAAGTAATAAAATAGAAACAAACAAATCAGTTAGCAATAGCATAAAATTATAAAACTGAACAAATTTCAAGTACAGAAGTTGAAATCAAAAGTTTAAAAACACTGCATAGTTTTCTTTTCTTAAAAAAATAGATTAATCCTCATTAAAGTTAAAATATTTAGTCAAGATCAGATAATGATTTTCGTTTGTTCTTTGATTAACATTATTGACAGGCAGCGCGTTTATTAGGCGTCTGTCTCTTTAACACCGAACGCACGCGGATCTAAAAATACTGTTACACGTGCATTTTCTTTCTCATCTCTTTACGATCACTTAAGACGAAAAAAGTCTGTGTTTATGATGATATACTGATGTATTTTGTGCATACTGGTCGATAAATGTGAAAGAGAAGTCAGTACTGGCCCGGAACAATCATTTCTGCAGTGGAATCGAGCAGACCGGTTCGTGAACGGACCCAGGTCGGGAACCCGCATCGGGACCATTGTCAAAGCCACTGTTCTCTGTGTTTGCGCTTCAGATGTGTACGCTGCACTTAAACAGTGCGCAAATTCTTTCCCTTCTTGCGCTTAAATAGTTTAAAGTCACGTTAAAATGTGAACACAGGAATCGTTAAGCGGAATCGAAATGCACTTGTCTTATCGAATACCCGGTTCTTGGAAATTTGGAACCGGTTCTAAAATGGAACCAGTTCTCGATACCCAACCCTACCGTGAATGCCACAGCATGCCTGGATACCTGCTCCAGGGGCACTCCTGCCCGAAGGAACGAGGGATCTGTCCACGGGCTGAAGATTCTGCAGCAGACCGGTGTAATCTGAACCCGGTGAGTACCGCGTCACCACACCCACCTCGAGACTTGGCCATGGAGACAGTGCTGAAGTGGTCTCATATGGAGCAGACCGAGCGGTACTACTGCCGCAGCTGCCGCCATATGCCCCAGGAGCCTCTGAAAAAAATTCAGTGGGACCGCTGTCCTGCCTGATAAATTCTTGAGGCAGTTCAGCACTGACTGAGCACGTTCCTGGGTGAGGCGTGCTGTCTGGCTGACCAGATCCAACTCCATGCCGAGAAAAGAGATCCTCTGCGTTGGCAAGAGTTTGCTCTTTTCCCAGTTGACCTGAAGACCCAACTGGCTGAGCTGTCTGAGCACCAGGTCCCTGTGTTCGCACAACTGATTGAGAGACTGTGCGAGTATGAGCCAGTCGTCGAGATAGTTGAGGACACGCACCCCCCGTTCTTTCAAGGGAACAAGGGCTGCCTCTACTACTTTGGTGAAGACACGAGGCGACAGGGACAGCCCGAAGAGCAGGACCTTGTACTGATATGCCCGACCCTCGAACGCGAATCGCAGGAATGGCCTGTGTCGCGGCAGGATCGAGACATGAAAGTACGCGTCCTTCAGGTCGATTGCTGAAAACCAGTCTTGGGGACGGATGCACCCAAACATGCATTTCTTCTTCAACATCTTGAACGGCAGCTTGTGAAGCGCACAGTTCAAAACTCGCAGATCCAAGATCAGTCGTAACCCACCGCTTTTCTTGGGCACAATGATGTAAGGACTGTAAAACCCTGATCTCATATCGGCTGGAGAGACCGGCTGTATCGCATCCTTCACCAGCAGGACTGAGATCTCTGCACGCAAGACAGGGGCATCGACAGCCTTGACTGAAGTGAACCGGATGCCCCTGAACTTGGGGGTATGCCGGGGCGAACTGAATTGCGTAGCCGAGTCTGATGGTCCGCAGGAGCCACCAGGACAGACTGGGGAGCTCTAGCCAGGCTCCGAGAGACCGTGCCAGCGGAACCAACGGTCCCACCGATGTACCCGCGGTGGGGCAGCGTGGTGGAACACAGGGGCCAGGCCTGGGGCCTGTGACGGCCTGGCCTGTGACGGCAGGGGGCGGGGTCTGGGTGTGAAGTGCAACACTCACCTGATTCCTCCTCATGTGGTAGGAAACCTGGCTCGAGGCTTGTGACAGCCCGGCGTGTGACGACCTGAAGCGGGGACTCGAGTGTTACAGCCCTTACCTGGTTCCACGAATGGGCAGGAGGGGTGCTCTTGGGCAACCCACTGCTGCCTGCTGATGAGAGAGGAGGAGGGAAGCAATCCTGTGATGTACAGCTCGCAACTTTCCTCCTCTTGAGACCCAGAGACTGAGGAAACTGCCCTTTTATTGAAGTTTTGGGAACAAAAACGAAATTAAAAAAAAAGATTCTCCACCCGGTCCTCCTCCAGGGCAGGGAGTGGTGTGGTCACCATCTCCCAATGAGCAGTCTCCTCCATCTCTGGGTCGCCCGTCTCAGGGCCTCTTGCACTTGCGTTTACCGCCAGGTTTGGAGGGGGCCTGGATGGGCTGGGCATCCTGCTTGCGACCGGCTCCACGACGCTGCCTGGTGGAAGGCTGCTGCGGTTGCGCAGGAGCAGGGGCAGCCGCAGGGGGGCGCCCACGGCAATGAGCAGGCTGAGGGGCTGCAGCTGGGGTGGAAGCAGTAGGTTTCCTCCGGCGCATGATGTGCTTGATCGCCTCAGTCTGCTTCTGTGCTGCCGAGAACTGCTGGGCAAAGCTCTTGACCGCGTCGCATTCAGGAACTGTACCTTCTCATGCTCCTTCATGTCGGCCAGACACAGCCAGAGATGGCGCTCCTGGACCACTAGCGTGGACATCGCACGACCCAGAGACAGTGCGGTCACCTTCGTCGCTCGAAGCGCGAGGTCCGTCACAGCACGCAGTTCATGTAGAACCGCCAGGTCGTGACCACCCTCATGCAGGTCTTTCAGGGCTTTGACCTGGTGGACCTGCAGTAACGCCATTGTGTGGAGGGCAGAAGCCGCCTCCCCACAGGCTCTGTAAGCACTGCCAGTCAGACCTGACGAATACTTACAGGCCCGTGAGGGGAGACACGGGTCACCCCACAGAGTGGTAGCGGCTGTTGGACATAGTAGCATGGCCACAGACCGCTCCACCGAGGGGATGCCCGTGTAGCCCAAAGCGGCCTCACCATCGAGGGTAGTGAGGGTGGAGGAGCCACAAGATTTGTTTCAGGGAGTAAAAGGTGCCTTCCATGATCTAGTGAGCTCCTCATGCACCTCCGGGAAGAATGGCACCGGAG
This sequence comes from Spinibarbus caldwelli, assembly GCA_039654775.1. Classification (NCBI taxonomy): domain Eukaryota; kingdom Metazoa; phylum Chordata; class Actinopteri; order Cypriniformes; family Cyprinidae; genus Spinibarbus; species Spinibarbus caldwelli. The sequence continues at coordinate 23,746,919 of CM077261.1, read as the reverse complement.
GGTGGCGCTGAGAATCAGTGCGAACCCCAATGAGAAACCATTCGTCCAGCCTCGAAGGATCGGGACGTGGTGGAGGATTCCAGACGAGCCTGACATTCTCGGCGGCCCAGGAAAGCATAGCCGTCATCTCTGGGTCTGGTTCGGACAATGCTACCACATCCGAAGGAGGCAACACAGCCGAGTCGTCATCCCCGGAGAGAAGGGGCTCGCCCTCCAATGCAGCGATCGACATCTGTTTGTCAGAGGGAGCACCGAAGGAAACGAGTGGTGCACTCCGACTCGCAGAGGGCCCAGCCCGCTCCAACGGCAGCTCCACCGGCTGCGGAGTGCTTGAGGGGTGAGGAACTCCACTTGGGGAAGCCTTCACCGTGATCCTCAAATCACCTCTGACTCCACCGGAGGCAGCGCTGCACCGGGTGCCGGGACGAACGTTGGATCGCAGCAGAGGCAGAGGGACTCCGCCATGTTTGACATAGGGGAGTCTTTTATGCAACTCCGAGATGGTCATGTCCCCACAAGAAGAACATGAACCATCCACGAAAGCTTCCTCAGCATGCTGAATGCGCGAGGCAGCGATCGTGACTGTCCTGAGGCACCAGGAAACGACCACACCCAGAAACGTACAGGTGATAAGACATCTTTAAAAAGACGCGATCACCCGTGTTGCTCTTTTAGAGAAATGCTCTTTTAGAGAGATTGCTCTTTTAGTGCCGAAGCAAGCAGGGGAGCTGGCCACCACACACTCCTGGTGCGGCTGTCTGCACGAAGACAATCTTTTTTCTCCCATGAGACCGCGACCACTGCTGCTGCGCCGTAACGCCCGCACTCGTCTCTGCAATCACTCAAAGGAAGGAAGAGCAGTAGTGATGCACCACCGCTCAGCTCCGAAGCGAAAAGATGATTTAATGCGGTGCACCTGCTGTCTCTTATACCCGCGCTGCAGGGTGTGGCAGCCAGATGCGAAATACCACATGCCAATGTCCATTGCCTCGTTTAGTTATACTCGAAGTGGATTGGTCTCTCTGGTGAGATCCCATTCGTCGGTCACCAACGTGACTCATAGTGACCGACTGAAGGGGAACATCAAATTCTTAAAAACTGTTCACTAAGCTTCATTTTTGCTTTATATTTGAAAACACCAATGAAATCTGACAACAACAGTCTCATAAAGCTTGTTTCTTATGTTCAAATACCGTTAAAACAAAACTTGTTTTTGATGCTAGACCAGCCAATGCGTATGCGCAGTCATGTACATTTACGCATTTAGCAGACGCTTTTATCCAAAGCGACTTACATTGCGTTCAAGTTACAGTTTTTTACATTTTATCAGCTCTTGCTTTCCCTGGGAATCGAACCCATGATCTTAGCGTTGCTAGCGCCATGCTCTACTAGTTGAGCTACAGGAAAGCTCAACTAGTAGAGCATGGCGCTAGCAACACCAAGCAAAAGTCATGATCGCGAGTTTGCGAACGCTGCCTGTTTCCATAGGAACCGGAGCTTCTAACGGCAGCTGCAGTAACGCGATGACTTTACTAATCAACGATTGGCTCTTTCATTTAGAAGGCGGAGCTTATTCACCATATTGCGCGTTACGCTTTCTCCCGTTCATAAGTAATAGGAGTGGACAGTCGTCCTATATATAAAGTCTTTGTTTAAACCCACTTGCAAAAAAAACTGTTAATAAAATGAAATATTTATTTTATATTTTTCACGCAAAACAGCTAATGTAATTAAATATTTTATTTTTTCATTTAATTCAGTTTTTTTTATTTTAATTTTACAAAAGAAAACAACAAAACCGTAGTAATATAATGAAATATGTATTTATATCACTTTGCTTAAAAAAGTTAATATAATGAAATATTAATTATTGTATTGTATTTTATTGTTTTCTTGCTAAAAACAAAAAAACAGTACTAATATAATATGTATTTATTTTGAATTTGCTAGCAAAAAAAAAACAGTTAATATAATGATATTATTTTGTTATTTTATTTTATTTAGCTTGCAAAATTTGCTAGCAAAAAACAGTTATGATAATGAAATATTTATTTAGTTTTTTATACATTTTATTTTGCTTGTAAAAAGCAGAAAACATTAGTATAAAAAACAGTTAATATAATTAAATAGTTTAGTTTAGTAACCAGTTAAACCCTGATCAAGAACTTCAAGTCCAGTGTTGGGAGTAACGCATTACAAGTAAAGCAAGTTACGTAATCAGATTACTTTTTTCCAAGTAATTAGTAAAATAGAAAAAATAGAAAAAAAAATAGAAAAGAAAATATCTGAGTTACCTTTTCAAATAAGCAATGCAAGTTACTTTGTTTTCCCGTTTATTCACTGACACATCTCCTGTCCCCCGGGGAAATCTGAGTAAGTGTAGAGGCAGACACATTTTCTTCAGGCTGAGGTTTATTAATTTCACTTTTGGTGTGAAAGGGCCTTTACATTTGCCAAAACTAACTTTTGGGGTTTTGTTATTAAAAAACCAATAAGCAAGCCCAACCCAGGTGCCAAAAAAATAACACAAAAGTAACGTAATGCATTACTTTCCATAAAAAGTAATGCAATTAATTACTTTTTTATGGCGTAACGTCTCGGTTACGTATGTAACCCTCGTTCCCTGAAGGAGGGAACGGAGACGTCACGTCGGATGATGACCAACGAATTGGGATCTCACTTAGAGAGACCAATCTACTTCGAGTGTATCAAAATGAGCCAATGAATATTGGCATGCGCTGATTGCATTCAGCTGCTGCTGATCACAGCGTGAGTATAAGAAGGCAGCTGGTGCAGCGCATATTCAGGTTTTCGCTGAGGAGGCGAGCCGGTGACTCAGCCGCTCAGCGGTGGTACAGGAGCTGTGGCAATGGGACGTGACGTCTCCGTTCCCTCCTTCAGGGAACGAGGGTTACATACGTAACCGAGACGTTTCCCATCAGTCGATCACTCCGAGTCACGTCGGAATTGGGATCCCCTACCAAAGCGCCACGGATGCTGCCCCTTCCAGTGTCCTGTGGAAGCCTCCCGCACCCCCTCTTTTGGATTAGGCCGGGGCTCACCACAAGAAGGCCAGTTACCAACATCATAGCACTACCCACTCAGTGAGACTGGATAATACTGGGAAACGTACCCATTCACTTGGAACAGGAACGTGCGGAAGCCCCATCCTCCCCGAAGGAGGTTTCGGAAGCACTTACACATATGAACAACCGTTTAGGTGCATATGGAAGATTAGAGGTGATTGTAATTCTCTTAAGAATGCAGACTGACTGCCGGGGAAACACGGGCTCTGTGGCTATACCGTGGACTTTACACATATGGGATCCAATTAGGTCTCTACATATGGAACCCAGCCCTCTACCGGTTCTCACGGATTCATCGAGTGAGGGCCTGTCACCGGACACTCCGCCACGTCTGGCTGCTGAGGAGACAGAGGAGCTTGACAGGGTCTGCTGTATGGACTCTCTGGAGCAGTTATAGCAAGCCAACCCGAAGCCGGGGCCACTCAGTGCTTCTACCCATTTGAGATGAGAACACCGGAGGATACCCGCTCCACACGAAGGCTATAGAATCTAGCGAGGGTGTTAGGGGTCGCCCAGTCCACAGCTCTACAAATATCTGCCAGCGAGGCGCCACGAGCCAGCGCCCAGGAGGATGCGACACTTCTAGTAGACTGAGCTCTCAACCTGAGCGGGCAGGGCACACCCTGTGCCTGATAAGCCAGGGTGATAGCATCCACTATCCAGTGGGCCATCCTCTGCTTGGAGATGGCATTCCCCTTCTGCCGGCCTCCGTGACAGACAAAGAGCTGGTCTGAGGTCCTGAAGCTTTGTGTCCGGTCTACATAGCATCTTAAGGCTCGGACGGGACAGAGCAAAGCTAGGGCTGGGTCTGCCTCCTCCGGGGGCAGCGCTTGCAGGCTCACCACCTGGTCCCTGAAGAGAGTAGTGGGAACCTTGGGTACATAGCCGGGCTGGGGCCTCAGGATTACCTGGGAGTCATCCGGCCCAAACTCTAGGCACGATTCGTCAGCCGAAAATGCATGCAGGTCCCCTACCCTCTTGATGGAGGCCAATGCAAGCAGGAGCAGAGCCTTCATTGATAGAAACTTCAGCTCAACTGCCTGCAAAGGCTCAAATGGGGCCTGCTGTAGTGCTCTAAGCATTAGAGTCAGGTCCCAAGAGGGCACAGAGGGGGGCCGTGGAGGATTTAACATTCTCGCCCCCCTAAGGAACCTGATGATCAGATCATGCTTCCCCACTGACCTGCCTTCTATGGGGTCGTGGTTAGCAGCGATTGCAGCCATGTAGACTTTAAGGGTGGAGGGAGACATCCTTCGCTCCAACCCTTGCTGCAAGAAGGACAGCACAACTCTGATCGGGCATCTTCGGGGGTCCTCTTGATAAGAGGAACACCACTTGACGAACAGGTTCCACTTCAAAGCGTGAGCATGTTTTGTAGACTGTGCTCGTGCTGAAGTGATGGTGTCAATTACCCCTTGGTCACCTAGAACCTCCGCGTCCCGTCCAGGGACCAGACGTGAAGTTTCCAGAGGTCTGGACGCGGGTGCCACAGAGTCCGTAGATCCTTCCTTAGAGGAATCGGCCAAGGAGGGGCTGTCACGAGCAGCATTAGTTCCGGGAACCAGGTCCGGGTGGGCCAATAGGGTGCCACTAACAGGACCCGCTCCTCGTCCTCCCTGACCTTGCACAGTGTCTGTGATAGAAGGCTCACTGAGGGAAACGCATACTTGCGTAGGCCCCGCTGCCAGCTGTGTGCCAGTGCATCCGTGCCGAGTGTTCCCTCGGTCAGGGAGTAAAACAGCTGGCAATGAGAGGTTTCTGGAGAGGCAAACAGGTCTACCTGAGCGGCTCCGAAACGACTCCAGATCAGCTGGACCGTCTGGGGATGGAGTCTCCATTCTCCAGGAAGCGTAGCTCGTGACAGCTCGTCGGCTACCCGGTTGTGCAAGCCCAGAATGTGAATGGCACGAAGCGACCTCAGATGCTTCTGACTCCAAAGGAGGAGGTGGAGGGCGAGTTGCGACATGCGATGGGAGCGTAGACCACCTTGTCGGTTGATATACACAATGGTCGCAGTGTTGTCCGTACGGACCAGCACGTGTTTGCCCCGTAAGCATCCCTTGAGACGGTTCAGGGCAAGGCATACTGACAGCAACTCTAGGCAATTGATGTTTATACAAGATGGCGCCGCTCATGGCAGCCCTCGTGGCATTGTCCGCAGTTGTTTTTATGTTTTTGTTAGTTTGTCCTGTCTTTAGTCATATCCCTGCTATCAGTTTCACCAGAGACGAATTGCTGGACATTCGGAAGTACACATCACCCAATATTTCACCGGATTTCGTTTATTCTGATGTTTTGCTGGACATTGTAGTCGGCGGAGCAGCGGTGCTGTTTAGACGCTACAGGACGCGCAGATGGGGGAAGCGAGCTGGCGCGCTCGTGAAGCATCGTCGGCGGGGATTAAGAATGCCGTTGCCTAGCATCCATCTGGCGAATCTCCACTCTCTACCCAACAAAATGGACGAACTCCTTCTGCTTTCCCGGTTAAACAAGGATTTTTCAAACTCTGCTGCTCTGTGTTTCACGGAAACCTGGCTGAATGACATCATTCCGGACAGCGCGCTTCATCTGCCGAGCTTTCAGCTGTTTAGAGCAGACCGCAACGCAGAATCAACGGGGAAATTGCGCAGCGGCGGGACGTGCTTTTATATCAATGAAAGGTGGTGTACAGATGTAACTGTGTTAAAGAAGATGTGCTGTTCAGATCTAGAAACACTCTTCATTAACTGTAAACCTTTCTGCTCGCCGCGGGAGTTTCACTCGTTCATTCTGGTGAGTGTTTACATTCCACCGGAAGCGCACGTGAGCTCAGCTTTACAGAAACTAGCTTATCTGATCATAGACACAGAACAACAACACCCGGACTCTGCTTTAATCATTCTCGGGGACTTTAATAAAGCAAATCTCTCCCGTGAACTGCCAAAATACAGACAGCATGTTACATGTCCCACCAGAGACAGTAATATACTGGATCACTGTTACACAACAATAAAGGATGCATATCACTCTGTTCCACGAGCAGCTTTAGGACTCTCTGATCACTGCCTGGTTCATCTTATACCAACCTACATGCAGAAACTGAAATCTGTTAAACCTGTGGTAAAGACTGTAAAGAGATGGACCAACGAGACAGAGCGGGGTTTACAAGCCTGTCTCAACCTTACTGATTGGAGTGTTTTTGAGGCTGCTGCAAACGATCTGGACGAGCTCACAGAGACTGTCACTTCATATATTAGTTTCTGTGAGGATTTGTGCATCCCTACCAGGACTCATTTAACCTACAACAATGACAAACCATGGTTCACTGCAAAACTCAGACAGCTCCGTCAGGCCAAAGAAAATGCTTACAGGAAGGGGGATAAAGTCTTGTATAAACAGGCCAAATACACACTGGAAAAAGAGATCAGAGTGGCAAAGAGGAATTTTTCTGAAAAAACAATTCTCTAACAGCGACTCAGCATCAGTGTGGAAGGGTCTGAAAGAGATAACCAACTACAAGACACCACCCCCCAGCACTGTGGAGAATCAACAACAGGCAGACAATCTGAATGAGTTCTACTGCAGGTTTGAAAAAACACCCCACACCCGCCCCGAACACCTCTCCACACAAGTCAAGTCAAGTCAAGTCACCTTTATTTATATAGCGCTTTTAACAATACAGATTGTGTCAAAGCACTTAACAGTATCAAATTGGAGGATAGAGTGTCAGTAATGTGTAATAATAAGATTAAACACTCAATTTTCAGTTAAAGGCATTTCATTATTGAATTCAGAGATGTCATTGTCTAGCTCAGTTTAGTTTAAATAGTATATATGAAATCAAATTGACGATAATCGTTAGAAATTAAGTGTCCCCAACTGAGCAAGCCAGAGGCGACAGCGGCAAGGAACGAAAACTCCCTCTGTGACAGAATGGAGAAAAAAACCTTGGGAGAAACCAGGCTCAGTCGGGGGGCCAGTTCTCCTCTGGCCAGGATATTATTATTTATTTTTTTACTTATTGTATTAATTAAATTTTAAATGTATAAATGTATTATAGTTCTATTTTTATATTGTTGCAATTTCTAACAATAATAGTATTATGTAGTTAGATATTTTATTATATTATAGTTATTTTGTTTAATTTTAAGTTTTATTGTATTTAAGTCGAGGTCTTCACTGGGGATATGTCCCCGGGGCTCATCCAGGTGTCCGGCCTCCGCCGACGGTCAGGGTCGCAGACATCATCTCCCGGCGCCATCTGATCCGGACACGGACTGAGAAACAGAATAATAAAGAAACAGACAAATATTAGCGTAGATGCCATTCTTCTTACGATGTAACGAGTACATCGTGTGTTATGAGGAGTGTTCCCGGTTCCGGTTGATCTAATTAATGCAGCCTAACAATCCTTTAACGGATTTGAATAATAGAAGTGTATTAGTGTGTTATGTGTAAGCCAGGTTAAAGAAATGTGCCTTTAATCTAGATTTAAACTGACACAGTGTGTCTGCCTCCCGAATAGTGTTAGGTAGATTGTTCCAGAGTTTGGGCGCTAAATAGGAAAAGGATCTGCCGCCCACAACCATTAACACCTCCAGCAACCCCCCTCTCCCCCACACCTGCAATTCAGATCAGCGAAGACGAGGTCCGCCAGGTCTTCCGGAAGCAGAAAAGGAAAAAAGCACCAGGCCCAGATTGTGTGACACCAGCCTGTCTGAAATCCTGTGCTGACCAGCTGGCCCCCATCTTCACACAGATCTTTAACAAATCACTGGAGCTGTGCGAAGTCCCTTCATGCTTCAAACGCTCCACCATCATCCCCATCCCAAAGAAATCCAAAATTACAGGACTAAATGACTACAGACCTGTGGCTCTAACGTCTGTGGTCATGAAGTCATTTGAAAAACTGGTGCTGGCCCACCTGAAGGACATCACTGGACCCTCGCTGGATCCTCTTCAGTTTGCCTACAGAGCAAACAGGTCTGTGGACGATGCAGTCAACATGGGACTGCATTATGTTCTGCAACATCTAGACTGACCAGGGGCTTATGTGAGGATCCTGTTTGTGGACTTCAGCTCAGCCTTTAACGCTATCATTCCAAACTGCCTCCTGCCCAAACTAACCCAGCTCTCTGTACCCACCTCTGTCTGTCAGTGGATCAACAGCTTCCTGACAGACAGGCAGCAGCTAGTGAGGCTAGGCAAATTTTCATCCAGCACCCGCACCATCAACACTGACGCCCCCCAGGGTTGAGTCCTCTCCCCACTGCTCTTCTCCTTGTACACTAATGACTGCACATCTAAAGACCCCTCTGTCAAGCTCCTGAAGTTTGCAGACGACACCACACTCATCGGCCTCATTCAAGACGGTGACAAGTCTGCTTACAGACAGGAGGTCAAGGAGATGGCTGACTGGTGCAGTCTTAACAACCTGGAGCTGAACACGCTCAAAACAGTGGAGATGATCGTGGACTTCAGGAGAAACCCCCCTGCACTCCCCCCACTCACCATCATGAACAGAACTGTGACTGCAGTGGAGTCATTCAGATTCCTGGGCACCACCATCTCACAGGACCTGAAGTGGGACATTCACATAGACTCCATTGTGAAAAAGGCCCAGCAGAGGCTGTACTTCCTTCGCCAGCTGAGGAAGTTCAACCTGCCACAGGAGCTGCTGAAACAGTTCTACTCCGCCATCATTGAATCCGTTCTCTGCACTTCAATAACTGTCTGGTTCAGCTCAGCTACCAAATCTGACCTCAGAAGACTACAGAGGGTAGTCCGGACTGCTGAGCAAATCATTGGTACAACCCTCCCCACTCTCGAAGAACTGTACTTATCCAGAGTGAGCAAAAGGGCTGGCAAAATCACTCTGGACCCCTCACATCCAGCACACTCCCTCTTTGAACTGTTGCCGTCTGGTCGACGCTACAGAGCTCTGAGCACCAGAACGACCAGACACAGGAACAGTTTCTTCCCTCAGGCAATCCATCTCATGAACACTTGACAATAATAACACACCCTATTTATACACTTATTTATCTAACACATACTTAGTCTACATTTTCAATTTGCACATAATATATCTGTACATACAAAACTGTCTACTGTTATATACCTGTACATACAATTTTCAATTTGTATATTGTTATTTCTTATTTACTTGTTCTTTTTAATTCTTCTTTTTATTATCTGTTTTTTGTTCTGTCACTGTCATTCTGTTGCGCTGTGGTAGCTTCTGTCATGAAAACAAATTCCTCGTATGTGTAAAAATACCTGGCAATAAAGCTCATTCTGATTCTGATTCTGAATGATGTGCCAGTGCAGTTGGGGGCCCATCTAAACCCCTGACACTGCAAGCCTGTCGAGCGTGGCCCCCCAGCCAGTGGTAGAGGCATCCGTGTAAACCACAGCATGCCTAGAGACTTGTTTCAGGGGCACTCCTGCCCAGAGAATCGAAAGGTCTGACCACGGGCTGAAGGTCTGGCGGCAGGCCGGTGTAACTTGGACCCGGTGAGTGCCGTGTTGCCACGCCCACCTCAGGACTCGGCCATGAAGCCAGTGTTGAAGCGGTCTCATATGAAGCAGCCCCAACGGCGTGATTGCCGCTGCAGCTGCCATATGCCCCAGGAGTCTCTGAAAATACTTCAGTGGTACCGCCGTCCTGCTCTTGAACATATTCAAGCAGTTCAACACCGACTGAGCACGTGCCTGTGTGAGGCGTGCTGTCTGTTCAACCGAGTCAAACTCCATACCGAGAAAAGAGATCCTCTGAGTTGGGGAGAGTTTTCTCTCTTCCCAGTTAACCCGAAGGCCCAACTGGCTGAGGTGTGCTAACACCAGGTCCCTGTGTTCGCACAACTGATCCTGAGACTGAGCCAGAAGGAGCCAGTCGTGAGGTAGTTGAGAATGCGAATGCCCCGTTCTCTCAGTGGAGCAAGGTCTGCCTCCATGACTTTCGTGAAGACACGGGGTGACAAGGACAGCCCGAAGGGCAGGACCTTGTACTGATATGCCCGACCTTCGAACGCGAACCGCAGGAATGGCCTCTGGCGCGGAAGAATCGAAACATGAAAGTACGCGTCCTTCAGGTTGATCGCTGCAAACCAATCTCGGGGACGGATGCACCCGAAGATGCGCTTCTGCGTAAGCATCTTGAACGGGAGCTTGTGGAGAGCTCAGTTCAAAACGCGCAGATCCAAGATTGGCCATAACCCACCGCCTTTCTTGGGTACTATGAAGTAAGGGCTGTAGAAGCCCGACCTCATATCGGCTGGAGGGACCGGCTCGATCGCATCCTTTGCCAGTAGGACTGCGATCTCTGCGCACAAGACAGGGGCATCTGCAGCTTTCACTGAAGTGAAACAGACACAACTGAACCTGGGAGGCCGCCGGCCGAACTGAATCGCATAGCCGAGTCTGATGGTTCGAAGAAGCCAGCGAGACGGACTGGGAAGCGCTAGCCAGGCTCCCAGATTCTGAACAATCGGCACCAATGGAACTACAGATATACCCGCAGTGGGGCAGCGAGGAGGAAGAACACAGGGACCCGGCCCGGGCGTCTCGTAGCCGGTCTGAGGCGGGGTCTGAGTGTGTGGAACACTTACCTGCGTCCGAGCAGAGGGTGTGTGGGTAGTACGTTGGTTCGCACTCCTGATCCGCCTACAGTTGCTCACTGGCAAGAGAGGAGGGTGAGTGTGATCCGAGACTGGCCCATCCACAACTCCCCGTCCCCTCTGGGGACCCAGAGATAGAGGAAACTGCTCTTTTGTCAAGATTTTGGGTACCACCGACCATGAGGTCAGTGGCAGGGAAAAACAAAACAAAAGATTCTCCACCCGGCCCTCCTCCGGGGGAGGGAGTGGTGCGTTCACCATCTCCCGAAGAGCAGCTCCATCCATCTCCGGGTCACCTGTCTCAGGGATGCTTGCTCTTCCGCTTACCGCCAGGTTTGACGGGGGCCTGGACGGGTGGGGCGGCCGGCTCTACGGCGCTGCTTAGGTGGAGGCTGCTGCGATAGCTGAGCGGGGTGTGTCCTCGGCGACGAGCCGGCTGAGGCGCTGCCACCGGCGGCCGGGTGGAAGCAGCAGCTGCACGCCGGGGCAGGATGTGTTTGATGGCCTCAGTCTGCTTCTGGGCAGCGGAGAACTGCTGGGAAAAGTTTTCCACTGTTCTCCAGAAGCGTGTCTTGTCCGTCTCCCGCGTGTCAGCCAGACATGGCACTCCTGGACCACCATAGTGGACATCGGCCCAGAGACCGTGCAGTGACCTTCGTCGCACGTAACGCGAGGTGCGGTGCGGAGTTCCTTAAGAACTTCTGGGTCGTGGCCACCCTCGTGCAGGTCCTTCAGTGCCTTGGCCTGATGAACCTGCAACAACGCCATAGCGTGTAAGGCGGAGGCAGCCTCTCCACAGGCCGTATAAGCACTGCCGATCAGAGCCGACGAGTGCCTAGAGGCCCGGGAGGGGAGCGACGGCTTGCCCCGCCAGGTGGCAACGGTACTCGAATACAATTGCATCGCTACCGACCGCTCCACCGGCGGGACTTCCGTGTAGCCCCGCGCTGCGCCACCATCAAGGGTGGTGAGGGAGGACGAGCCACCAGGGCGTTTTCTGGCAGTGAAAGGTGCCGTCCACGACCCAGTGAGCTCATCATGCACTTCCGGAAAGAAAGGTACAGGGGTGGGGCCGTGAGAACCAGCGCGAGCCACCCCGAGAAACCAATCATCCAACCTCGAGGGTTCGGGACACGGTGGAGATCTCCACTCGAGCCCTACCCTCTCGGCGGCCCGGGCAAGCATAGCCACCATTTCCGGTTCCATATCTGGTACTACTGGACGTCTAACAGACGCCAGCGCTCCCAGATCTTTATCTCCAAAAAGGTCTGGCTCACCCTCCGATGCAGCGATTGACATCCGATTGTCAGGGGAGCGCCAAAGGACACAGCCGGTACCTCCCGGGAAGGTCCGGGCTGTTCCCTCAGCAGCTCCACTGGCTGCGAAGTGCCGGCGGAAGGAGGAGCCCTCGAAGGTTGGTTCCTCAGAGGGGAATTCCTCACCGTCACCGTAAGACCAGTCCAGCTTCCGCCAGAGGTAGCGCCCCCCCAGGCTGCCGCCAGGGGGAGCCCTAGATCTGGGCAGAGGCACGGGCACTCCGCCCCCTTGCAGGAAACGGAGTCTGGTCCGCAACTCCATTATGGTCATCTTCCCGCAATGGGTACATGACTTGTCCACGAAGGCCACTTCAGCGTGCTTAATGCCCAGACACGAGAGGCAGCGATCGTGACCATCACCCAGCGCCAGGTAACGACCGCATCCAGAAACGCACGGGTGGAAGGACATCTTTGAAAAGACGTGTCTTTGAAAAGACGTTCCACCCGTGAATGTTCTTTTAGAATTTGCTCTTTTAGTGTGCTGAAGCGCACAGGGGAGATGGCTGCCTGCAACACGATCAGAGGTAGTGCAGCCTGATGTGTGCAACCTACTCGACAAAGGGAAGGAACCACCGCCGCTGAAGCGCCGTCCACCAACACGATGAAAAGCAAAAGAGCTCGCTCGAATTCTCTCACTCGTAGCAGATAGTCAGGAGCAGAACGATTTACACCGCTCGGCTCCGAAGGGAAAAGCTGAATATGCGCTGCACCAGCTGCCTTCTTATACTCACGCTGTGATCAGCGGCAGCTGAATGCAATCAGCGCATGCCAATATTCATTGGCTCGTTTTGATACACTCAAAGTAGATTGGTCTCTCTCTAAGCGAGATTCCAATTCGTCGGTCATCATCCGACGTGACTCAGAGTGACCGACTGATGGGGAACGCAATATTGCAATGCATTACTTTTAAAAGTAACTTTCCCCAATACTGTCTACAAGTTTCAAGAACTACAGTGACTCAAGTGTATTTTTATATTAGCAGTGAACTTGGTGACACTTTGTCTCTTTCTGTCATCTCACACAATCAGAGCTGTGGCTGGTGTCAGTATTGCAGAAAGCAATGTGATCCAGCTGTCAACACCTGATCTAATGTCTGTCTGACTGCTGTCTGCAGAGGAATAGTGAATAGTCTTCATTTACTCACTCTCATGTCGCAGGCAGAACATACACGCTGCTCTTTTCCACACAATGTCAGTGAATTGGAACTGGGACTGTTGAGCTCCAAAAAGGACAAAAAAGACAATAACATATATGTTCTTGGGTTTCTAGATCCCCGTGTCAACAAACCTCATGGACATGTATAGTAACCCAGGCATGCCGCCTCCAGGAATCTCTATCAGTAACTCGTGCCCTGCTAACCTGCCCAACATTAAAAGGGAATTCCCTGGTAAGTGTCATATGAATTAGTTAATGCCATTCTGTACCGTCTAAGACCCTCCAGGCCTTTTGACAATGTACTGAAAATGAAATGTCATGTGAATGATGATATGAGTGAGAGATTGAAAACATATGCTCATATGCTACATAGTTACTCCATCTCCAGCCATGATGCACATGATGGACAAGCCCAGCTCCTGTAGCAAGTTTGAGAGCTATCAAAGGCCTGAAGGGTTTCCTGTGGGTACGTTCAAAGATTTCTCTCCTTGTCTGCATGTCTGTTAACGAAACATAAACATAATAATAATTTTATGGATCAAAATTGTTTTATGGATTTATTAGATTTACCCATACTGGCACATTAGGTGTGTAAAAAGTTTATATAGTATATATAAATTTTATACACACATTTATGTGTCACATCATGCTTCAGAAATCATTTCTGATTAATATTTCCATCAATGTTTCTGATTATTATCAATGTTGATTTTTCTTCTTGCAATTCTGAGTTTATATATCACAATTTGCACAATTTTCTCACAATTCTGAGAAAAAGTAAGAATTTTGAGATACAGGGCCTCATTTATGATGTGTGCATATGCACAGATTTCATCTTAGAGTGTGCATGCGCTTAAATCCGCTCATTTGTAAAAACTTGGAAAAGTGGAAAAGTGCTTAGCATCACGTCAGGGTCTGAGCAGACGTACACACTTTTTCTTGTCAGAGTACTGCAGGTTTTTGGAAATGTAAGCTGTTCTTGCAGCTCACTGTTCTTAATTAAAGGATTTGGACGATGACTGGTAATCTTTTATATGTTAATGACATTAATTAGGAGTCGTTTACAAGGCAGAGAGCTGAAACCAGTCAGTTGTGTGCAAGTTCAAGATCATTTGCGATTCATAGATTTCACATCTGAAAGAGAGGTGTATGTGCATTTTCTGTGCGTACGTTCATTCTATGAATCACACGTATGCATATGTGAGAGATGATCGTAAGATCAAATTTAGGAATTGTGAGATATAAGACTAAACTTGCAATTGCGAGTTATAAATTCTGAGGGTAAAAAGTCAGCTCACAATTCTGACTTTATAACACAATTGCAACTTTGAATAATGCAATTCTGACCTTATAACACACAATTGCAATTTTGTATAACGCAATTCTGACTTTATAACATGCAATTACAATTTTGTATAACGCAATTCTGACTTTATATGACACAATTGCAATTTTGTGTCATGCAATTCTGACTTTATAAAACACAATTGCAACATTGAATCATGCAATTCTGACTTTATAACACGCAATTGCAATTTTGTATCATGCAATTCTGAATTTATAACATGCTATTGCAATTTTGTATAACGCAATTCTAAATTTATAACATGCAATTGCAATTTTGTATTACGAAATTCTAAATTTATAACTTGCAATTGCAATTTTGTATTACGCAAGTCTAAATTTATAACATGCAATTGCAATTTTGTATCATGCAATTCTGACTTTATAACGCTATTGCAATTTTGTATAATGCAATTCTAAATTTATAATATGCAATTGCAATTTTGTATTACACAATTCTAAATTTATAACTTCCAATTACAATTTTGTATAATGCAATTCTGACTATATATCACGCAATTGCAACTTTGAATGATGCAATTCTGGCCTTATAACACACAATTGCAATTTTGTATAACGCAAATCTGACTTTATAACATGCAATTGCAACTTTGAATCATGCAATTCTGACTTTACATCACACAATTGCAATTTTGTATCATGCAATTCTGACTTTATAACACACGATTGCAACTTTGAATCATGCAATTCTGACTTTATAACACGCAATTGCAATTTTGTATCATGCAATTCTGACTTTATAACACAATTGCAACTTTGAATCATGCAATTCTGACTTTATAACATGCTATTGCAATTTTGTATAATGCAATTCTAAATTTATAACATGCAACTGCAATTTTGTATTACGCAATTCTAAATTTATAACATGCAATTGCAATTTTTTATAATGCAATTCTGACTTTATATCATGCATTTGCAATTTTGTATGATGTAATTCTGACTTTATATCATGCAATTGCAATTTTGTATCATGCAATTCTGATTTTATAGCATGCAATTGCAACTTTGAATCATGCAATTCTGACTTTATAACATGGATTTGCAATTTTGTATCATGCGATTCTGATTTTAACACACAATTGCAATTTTGTATAAAGCAATTCTGACTTTATAACACAATTGCAATTTTGTATAATGCAATTGACTATAACACGCAATTGCAATTTTGTATAATGCAATTCTGACTTTATAACACGCAATTGCAATTTTGTATAATGCAATTCTGACTTTATAACACGCAATTACAATTTTGTATAATGCAATTCTGACTTTATAACACGCAACTGCAATTTTGTATCATGCAAATCTGACTTTATAACACGCAACTGCAATTTTGTATAACGCAATTCTGACTTTATAACACGCAATTGCAATTTTTTATCATGCAATTCTGACTTTATAACACGCAACTGCAATTTTGTATAATGCAATTCTGACTTTATAACACGCAATTGCAATTTTGTATAACGCAATTCTGACTTTATAACACGCAATTGCAATTTTGTATAACGGAATTCTGACTTTATAACAAGCAAATGCAATTATGTATAACGCAATTCTGACTTTATAACATGCAATTGCAACTTTGAATCATGCAATTCTGACTTTATAACACGCAATTGCAAGTTTGTATCATGCAATTCTGACTTTATAACACGCAACTGCAATTTTGTATAATGCAATTGACTATAACACGCAATTGCAATTTTGTATAATGCAATTCTGACTTTATAACACGCAATTGCAATTTTGTATAATGCAATTCTGACTTTATAACATGCAATTACAATTTTGTATAATGCAATTCTGACTTTATAACACGCAACTGCAATTTTGTATCATGCAAATCTGACTTTATAACACGCAACTGCAATTTTGTATAACGCAATTCTGACTTTATAACACGCAATTGCAATTTTTTATCATGCAATTCTGACTTTATAACACGCAACTGCAATTTTGTATAATGCAATTCTGACTTTATAACACGCAATTGCAATTTTGTATAACGCAATTCTGACTTTATAACATGCAATTGCAACTTTGAATCATGCAATTCTGACTTTATAACACGCAATTGCAAGTTTGTATCATGCAATTCTGACTTTATAACACGCAACTGCAATTTTGTATAATGCAATTCTGACTTTATAACACGCAATTGCAATTTTGTATAACGCAATTCTGACTTTATAACACGCAATTGCAATTTTGTATAACAGAATTCTGACTTTATACCACGAAATTGCAACTTTGAATCATGCAATTCTGACTTTATAACACGTAACTGAAATTTTGTATAATGCAATTCTGGCTTTATAACATGCAATTGCTCGTTTGTCTCACAATTCTGACTATTTCTCAGAATTTATATCATGCACTACTGAGAAAAAAATCAGAATTGTGAGATAAGTCTCAGTTACCTTTTTATTTTTTATTCAGTGGCAGAAACAACCTTTCATACTTGTTAAATATAAAATAAAATAAAATAAAAAAATGAAAAACTTACTGAACCCAAACTTTTGAATGCCACTGTTTGCATATACTGTTATCTAGAATTGTCAGATTGTTATATAAAATTATTTTCAATTCATGTTCATGTTCAGAATTAAATACTAGCTTAATGCTAAAAAAAAAAAAATGCAATGTAGTGTACACTACATGCGTGCTACTATTTTTAAAAAGTAGTACGTGAAACAGTCAGTATTATTCCATGATAAACATTTAATATTTACATTGTCACATGACATTGTAAGTAAGTCAGCCATCATCTTGGAAATAAATAAATACAGTTATTTTGCTTTTTAGTTTGATTTTATGTAAAAAAAAAAAAAAAAAAAAGGGGGCAAGTCTAGCACATTGCATTGTGGGAAACAATTGTGGGAAATATTCCATGCAGTATATTTGTTTATTGTACACAGCATATTATGGCAAATGTAGCAGGTCATCTGGGTATTTTATGCATACAGAAAATGTGCAGATTGTGCACATTGTGTCTACTACATACTAGAGTAAAACGAACAGCAACATGCAATCGTATAGAAAATAATTTTACTGTACATAATATATAATCAGAATCTATACAGGAAATGAGGTACGTTTTGGGGAAAATGGATTTTGGTGAGAGAAGATATGCTATAAAAGACAACTGCAGTGACATTTCAAGGGTGCCAAAACATATGGCAGATAAATGTCCTGCTTTCTGTTTCTCTTCTCACCCTGCTTTATCTTTTTCAGAGGCAGAAGTTCGCGCTTTCGTAAAGGAAAGGCAAAAAAAGGACAACCATAACTTAAGTGAGTTTGGTTTTATAAGTTAGACAGTTTTCTAAAGCACTGTTCCAGTTTTACAACAGAAAACGTACTCGGTTACTTTCGTAACCTTGTTTCCCTTAGATATGGGAACGAGTACTGCGTCGTAAGACACTTGTATGGGAAAAACTCTTTTTTCCTCTTCAACTGAAGCCTTTTCAATCACGCAGTGAAACTGCACGTCCATTGGTTCGTGCAGTGCTATAAAAATGAACCAATGGCTCGGCGGCGGCGACGAGCGAGCCTATGGCTGAGCAACCCACCATAGCCCGCCAAAATGGGCAGAGACTGTGGCTATATAAGCGGGCGCTTTGCCGCTGCATCTCAGATTTCTTCGAATGAAGCGACTGAGGCGTGCAGCTCATAGCACGGCCATGAACGCAGTACTCGTTCCCATATCTAAGGGAACCGAGGTTACGAAAGTAACCGAGTACGTTCCCTGACGATATTCTCACTCGTACTGCGTCGTAAGACGTTTGTATGGGAACCAGTACAATCATGCCGTGCTATGATGGGGAACGACTCAAAACCAAGACTCCCATGGGAGAAGACCCAGGGGAGTCAATGGAATACATCAAGCACAGGCTGAGCCATCAGGGTCAACCGTGGCCTGGGTGTCGTCCCCTATAGTTTATACCTGGTATCCATATAATATGGACCATCCAGGTGAAGGAGGGACTTGAACAATGCTGGTCAAGTGAACCCATAAGACTGCTAAACTAGCCGGAGGCGGCAAACTAAGCAGAAAGGACTCTGGCCTGTAAGGCAGGGACGTCCAGGTTGTAAAACCTTACAAATGTGGACGGCGAGGACCAGCCGGCCACCTCACAAATTTCCGAAATGGACACCCCGCTGGACCATGCCCAGGAAGAGGCGATGCCTCTGGTGGAATGGGCTCTGACTCCAATGGGGCACTGCAAGCCCAAGGAGGAGTATGCTAGGGTGATAGCATCCACTAACCACCTGGAAATTCTTTGCTTCATAACAGGGCGACCTTTAGCGCGGTTACTGAAGCTGACAAAAAGCTGTTCTGATCTCCTGTATGAGGCAGAACGCTCAATGTACACCCTCAGGGCCCTGACAGGGCAGAGTAGGGATAATTCCTGGTCATCCGTCAAAGGGGAAAGCACGGAAAGCGCTATGACCTGGGCTCTGAACGGAGTGGAGAGCACCTTAGGTACATAACCCAGCCTTGGTTTCAGGACGACCTTGGAGTCGTTAGGCCCGAATTCCAGGCAAGCAGGGTTGATGGAAAGGGCCTGTAGGTCTCCTACTCGCTTAACTGACGCCAGCACTAACAGCAGGGCGGTTTTAAACGAGAGTGATCTGAGGCTCGTGGTTTGCAATGGTTCAAACGGGGGGCCTTTCAAGGCCCTTAGTACGGTTGGTAAGTCCCAAGGTGGAACTGTACGAGGACGCGGGGGGTTAATTCTCCTGGCGCCTCGTATAAACTGGACCACCGCACTATTCCTGCCCACCGATCGGCCAGCAATAGGGGCATGGAAAGCCACTATGGCTGCCCCGTAAACTTTGATGGTGGATGGGGAACGCTGTTTATCCAGCATCTCCTGCAGAGACGAAAGAACCATTGATACATCAGAGGTAACCGGATCTAAGTCACGGTCTTGACACCAAGCCGAGAAAATAGACCATTTCAGAGCATAGAGGCATCTGGTAGAAGGGGCTCTAGCTTCTGCCATAGTGTTTAAGACACGCTCTGGGAGGTTGAAAGGCTCCCGTTGAGCGGCCACACATGCAGGGCCCATAACTCGGGCCATGGATGCCACAGCGTGCCGTTCGCTTGAGAGAGGAGGTCCCGTCTCAAGGGAATGGGCCACGGGGCTGCTTCGAGCAGCTGGAATAACTCCGACACCCACGGCTGGTTCCTCCAGAGGGGGGCTATTAGAAGAAGCTTGTGCCATTGTTCCCTGACTTGTCTGAGTACCTGCAGTAGCAGAGCGATTGGAGAGAACGCATAGAGCAGGAGGCTGGGCCACTCGTGGGCCAAAGCATCCGTGCTCTTCATGAAAAAGGTTGGGCAACGAGAGTTGTCTTCAGAGGCGAAGAGGTCTACTCGAGCTCTGCCAAAGACTTCCCAGATTTTCTGAACCGCAAGTGGGTGGAGCGTCCATTCTTCTGAGGAGACGTTGTTCCTCGACAACATGTCCGCTCCTTGGTTCATTTTGCCCGGCACATGCGTCGCCTTCAGTGAGCGCAGATTGGTCTGAGCCCAAACTGGAAGGTCGTTCGCCAGCGTGCAGAGGTGCTTCGAGACGAGGCCGCCCTGGTGATTTATATATGACACCACGAACCTGCTGTCTGAGCGTATTAGCACATGGTGTCCCCTTATGTCCGGCAGGAAGAATTGACAGGCACGGCACACTGCTAGTATCTCTAGGCAGTTGATATGCAGACCCGACTCTTCTTCGGACCAAAGACCGAAGGTCGGTTTGCCTTCGCACAGCGCTCCTCAACCCTTGTTGGAAGCGTCTGTCATGACAACCTTCCTTCTGTGCGCCGTGTCTAAAATCACACCCTCCTTCAGCCAGAGGGGATCCCTCCAATGGGCCAGGGCTGATACACAGGCCTGAGTCACCGTTATGCGATGGCGACCGTGACGCCAAGCCGCGGAAGGAACCCTCTGCTTCAGCCAGAACTGGATGGGTCGCATGTGAAGCAGGCCCAACTGAAGTACTGGCAAAGCTGCTGCCATAAGGCCCAGCATTTTCTGGAAGGCCTTGAGCAGGCGAGCAGTCCCTTCCTTGATGGAGGCCGCGCGGCGCTGAATCGTCATGGCTCGTTCCGCTGAGACAGTTGCTGTCATCAGCACTGAGTCGATAACTGTCCCCAGGAACGACACTCATTGGCTGGGTGACAGTACGCTCTTAGCAAAGTTGACCCTGAGCCCCAGGCAATCTAAGTGGCTGAGGAGGAGGGTCTTGTGCGATGTTGAAACTGCCTCTGACTGGGCCAGAATGAGCCAGTCGTCGAGGTAGTTGAGGATGCGGATTCCCATCTGTCGCAGAGGGGAGCATCCATGCATCACGTAAAAGTGCGGGGAGCCAGGGACAGCCCAAATGGAAGGACCCTGTATTGATATGCCACCCCCTCGAATGCGAATCTCAAGAATCGTCTGTGATGGGGGGCTACCTGGATGTGAAAATATGCGTCTTTCAGATCCAGTGACATGAACCAGTCCCCTGGGCATATTTGCGAGAGGATCTGCTTCAATGTGATCATCCTGAACGACCTTTTTACCAGGTCATGATTCAGGAGTCTAAGATCTAGAATAGGTCGCAGGCCGCCGTCTTTTTTGGGGACGAGGAAGTAGCGGCTGTAGAAGCCTGACTCGCTCTGGGCTGGAGGAATGACTTCTATGGCTTCCTTTACCAGCAGATTCATCACCTCTGCGCGCAGAACTTGAGCGTCCTCGCTACGCACTGTGGTGGCGACCACACCGCGGAAGCGTGGTGGTCTTCGAGCGAATTGGAGTGAATACCCTCGTCTTATCGTAGCCATTACCTATTCTGACACACCGGGGATGGTCTGCCAGGCCTCGGCCCGTGTGGCAAGAGGCTGAATAGGCTCTAAAGACTGGCTGCATAAGGGCAGGACGCTTATGGTAGGCAGAAGAGGATATTTGCTCTCTTTTTGAAAATGTATGTGTTTTATTTTGTCCGCTATCACAGCGGTTGGACGCCCGGGTGCTAGAGTGGGCCCATGGGGAACCAGTAACACACTTCCCTCTGCACACAGCGCTGAGCGGGGTGACAAGAGGCACATTAGAGGCTGCTTGCGGGGTGGTCCGGCGGTAGCGAGACTCGGGCCTCTCCTCTTCCTGCCTGGTTGATCAGGAGGACTTCTGAGGCACCGGATCCAAAGTGATCTTGGGCCGGGGTCCTTGGCGCTTCGGAAAGAGGTAGCGTCTTGCCGAGCGGGAACGCCCTCTATCCTGCCGATCCTTAGGAGGTCGGGGCTCGGGAGTGGCCGGCTTTGGCTTGGTGGGCTGCTGAGTCAGCGCAGGCTTGGGGAGACTAGAAGCAGCAAAAGAGCTGGCGCATTTTGGGAGGAAGTGTCGCATCGTTTGAGACGACTTCTGAGCCTCAGTAAAACACTCCGCAAAGCCCTCCACAGCTGGCCCGAACAGGCTGTTCGACGAGACTGGAGCGTCGAGGAAGGGAACTTTATCCGCCTCTTTCATCTCAGTCAGCGTGAGCCAAAGGTGGCGTTCCAACACTACCAGGCTGGACATGGACCGCCCGATAGCCTGGGCGGTGGTTTTGGTGGCGCACAGGGCCAGGTCCGTTGCGCTCCTCAGGTCCCTGAGTGAAGCTGCATCGAGACCGGTCTCCTCACTGGCGAGCATCTTGGCCTGGAAGACCTGGAGCATAGCCATAGAGTGCAGCGCCGAAGCCGCTTGTCCAGCTGCCGAGTAGGCACGTCCAGCGAGTGCAGACGTGGCTCTACACGGCTTGGACGGATGGCTCGCCCTCGCTTTCCATCCGATAGCCGTGTGCAGGCAGAGATGCGCGGCCACGGACTCATCCAGAGGGGGCAGGTGCTCGTATCCCTTCTCTTCAGCACCGTCAACGGAGGTGAGGGCAGAGGAAGCAGAAGGACGGATGCGAGACGAGTATGGGGCACGCCACGATTTAGTGAGCTCGTCATGGACTTCGGGGAAGAAAGGGGACGAGCGCTGGTGGGGGGCTTGTTGGCACCCCGGGAGAAACCACTCGTCCAGCCTGCTGCGAGATGGCTCCTCAGGCTGAGACCACTCGAGCCCGAGCTCACTGACAGCCTTAGTCATCACACGGACGAGCTCCTCGTCCGTTCTGGGTCTGGCGCTGCGTGAAGAGGACGGCAGCAAGAGGACGGGGTCAGACACCGAGCCCGATAACTCCTCCGCGTCTGAAGCCGCCAGAGAAAGGCTGTCATCCATCTCATCGTCACTCCCACCGAACGAGATCATGTCGCTCGCAGCCGCGGAGGGACGCTGATCAGGTTGAGTGAAGAGGACCGGCGAATCCTCTCTCTGCGGTGACGGCAAGGCACGCAGGCACTGAGCCGACGTGAGCTCGCTCGTCTCCGGCCGCTCGAATCCTCTGCCCCGCTGTCTTTTCCTCGCAGGTCCCTGGGAGGAAGAAGACGGGAGGGCGCGAAGGGCGGAGTCGCTTTCTGAAAAGAAAGCTATCCTCGAGCGCAGAGAGGCAAGACTGAAACTCTCGCAGTGAGAGCAGTCAGTCCCCCTGAGCGCAGCGTCAGCGTGGGATTTCCCCAAGCATGCCACACACTCAGCGTGACCGTCAACAGCGTGCAGGTGAGTCCTGCACGTCTTACAATGACGGCGCGGCATTTGAAACAACGGCGTCAAAATTTGCTCTTTTGTGAGGCTCTTTTAGATAGTCGCTGGATAGCGGCAGGGGATAGACCGGGATCTGCGAGCTGAGCGCTGCAAAGGTTCAATCCAGCTGCTGAGGCGTTTCAACGACGAATCTCGCCGTCAGCGAAGAGTCAGTGAGGAAGAAACTTCGTCGCTGAAGAGAAGAAATCTGAGATGCGGCGGCGAAGCGGCCGCTTATATAGCCACAGTCTCTGCTCATTTTGGCGGGCTATGGCGGGCTGCTCAGCCATAGGCTCGCTCGTCGCCGCCGCCGAGCCATTGGTTCGTTTTTATAGCACTGCACGAACCAATGGACGTGCAGTTTCACTGTGTGATTGAAAAGGCTTCAGTTGAAGAGGAAAAAAGAGTTTTTCCCATACAAGCATCTTACGACACAGTACGAGTGAGAATATCGACTGGGAACCATTTTCATTCGTCCCTCGGTTTGTAAAAGTGACATAATTCAGTTATAAACTTTGTCCCATAGACTTGGGATGTAAATTGATTACTGTAAATGTGATTTTGTTTAATTCTATAAATATGAGTGTGTAGTATAACATGCATTTTTCATCTGTTTCAGTTGAGAGGCGACGGAGATTCAACATTAATGATCGAATCAAAGAACTGGGGACTCTGATTCCTAAATCAAATGACCCGTAAGTATAACAGTGTTCAGTAGATACACACTTACACGTGAAGCAGATGAATACATGCTATTATCACAGCAGATGCTAGTGCTGTTAATAGAGAGTCTATCAGATGCGCCGGTGTCAGCTGCTTGTGTGTGTTGCTCAGGGACATGCGCTGGAACAAGGGCACTATTCTGAAGGCCTCTGTGGATTACATCAGGAAACTTCAGAGAGAGCAGCAGCGTGCCAAAGAGCTGGAGAACCGTCAGAAGAAGCTGGAACACGCCAACCGCCACCTGATGCTCAGGATACAGGTCAGTTCAGACACATCTGTACGTAACGATAAAATACAACTACAACATACAGTGGAATGGCATACAGAAATAGCACACTGTCCAAAATTACCCTCATGAAAAAGTGAACTTTAACACATGTATTATGGAAATAATACACTTTAACCCTCTGGGTATCTTCATTTTTGGGTCACTCTTCAAAAGTGACCAAAGCCTTGAAATGTAACTTTTTTTATTCCAGGAAAATCAATGTAATATTTTTTTTTCACTAATATTTGTAATTATTATTTATAATTTTGCGGGGATTTTATGATACTATGCAATATTTATACAGTTTTTATGAATTATTTGTGTGTTCACATAGATAATGCGACAAAAATCTCATTCCAATAAAGCTACAGTTTTTACATTTCAAAATGTCAATTTTTTCATTTAAAAGTGACCGAAGAGGCCCAGATTAAAATAATAGACTAAAAGAGCCAGTTCACACAAAAAACAAAATCCTGTCATCATTGACCGCATTTACATCCACGTTTTTAAGCCGATTATGCTTAATAAGCCGAAAATGCACGTGGTCATGTAAACGCGGTAACCTGTTTTCTTTTATCGGAGTAAAGTCATAAACGCCGTAAGCATAAACCGGTCGACACAGGTAGTTTTTTGCCTTTTACTCCGATTTCTAGTGGCATGTAAACGCAATAACCCGCTTTCTGTCAGCTTATTGAAGTGCGCATGTGTGATATGTGACAGGAATGCATCGTTAGTGCAGATTTAAGTGCATCTAGACATAGCAAACATTTTGTAGTAAAGATAGAAGGAAATATATCACAAAAGCAGGCTGTTTCATGACTCAGAAAATGATAAAAATGTGTTCTCATCTCATGCAACAGAAGTAGAAGTGCTTCAGTCAAAGCGCTGCATTTATAACTGCATGAGAGGATAATATATGAGCTGTATGTTTCCCGCTGACATGTTGCATGCCTTATTTAACATCACAACTGACAAATGTATGGAATACTCAGAGTCAGATACTCAAATGATTATATTTTGAAGTCACTACAGGGAAATAACCTGATTTATTAATGAAGTCATGTAAACTCAGCTTGCTTGCATTGTCGAGTTACTGATGTGCATGTAAACGGGGAAAACTGGTTATTTTAATAAGATTATATTTGTGAGTTATCAGCTTACTGGTGTGCATGTAAACATGCTCATTTACTCACCCTCAAGTTGTTCCAAACCTGTATGAGTTTCTTTCAGCTGTTGAACACGAAAGAAGATATTTTGAAGAATGCTTCTAACCAAAGACTTCCATAGTCCCCTCCATACTATGGAAGTCAATGGGTACCGTCCACAGTTTGGTTACCAACATTCTTCAGAATATCTTCTTTTGTGTTCAACATAACAAAGAAATTCAGTGTACTTAAGTGGCCTTTTATTTCAGTAATATTAAATTATGTACAAGTATTTTTTTATTATACTTTTAAAATTTGAAATACACTACAGGTACACATTAAATACAGTTAAATGTTTTTTTTTTTTTTATTATTTTTTTTACTAGGGTAAATTTCGATGAATTATGTTAAAAAATAATGTTAAAAACACTTAAAGTCACCTTGAATTAAAATTCATATTTTATTATGGAATGTTCCGTTGTTTTTTATAAATGATTTATCATTAAAAAAGTCACAAGGGTTATTAGCACATTTTTATTAGCCATCAATATTAAACATTTTTGTAATGACCTTGTGTGACACCAAAAGCACACCAAAGCTTAGTAAAACTGCAAGAATTTACTACAGATATTGTTATCTGTACAGGTACAGGTATTGTTATTGTTTACTTTAATAAATAAGTATATGAATTCCAAACTGTGATTAGGTTGAAATAATGTAATGCTTTGGGTTAGTAACACTAAATAATTTGTTCTCTAACCATACAGGTGCATCTCAATGAATTAGAATGTCGTGGAAAAGTTCATTTATTTCACTAACTCAACTCAAATTGTGAAACTTGTGTATTAAATAAATTCAATGCACACAGACTGAAGTAGTTTAAGTCTTTGGTTCTTTTAATTGTGATGATTTTGGCTCACATTTAACAAAACCCACCAATTCACTATCTCAACAAATTAGAATATAGTGACATGCCAATCAGCTAATCAACTCAAAACACCTGCAAAGGTTTCCTGAACCTTCAAAATGGTTACACAATAGCCTATACAATCATGGGGAAGACTGCTGATCTGACAGTTGTCCAGAAGACAATCATTGACACCCTCCACAAAGAGGGTAAGTCACAGAAGGTCATTACTGAATGGTTGGCTATTCACAGAGTGCTGTATCAAAGCATATTAAGTGAAAAGTTAACTGGAAGGAAGAAATGGGGTAGGAAAAGGTGCACGAGCAACAGGGATGACCGCAAGCTTGAGAATATTGTTAAACAAAGCTGATTCAAACACTTGGGAGAGCTTCACAAGGAGTGGACTGAAGCTGGAGTCAGTGATCAAGAGTCACCACGCTCAGACGTCTTCAGGAAAAGGGCTACCAAGCCACTTCTGAAACAGAAACAATGTCAGAAGCATCTTACCTGGGCTTAGGAGAAAAAAACTGGACTGTTGCTCAGTGGTCCAAAGTCCTCTTTTCAGATAAAAGTAAATTTTGCATTTCATTTGGAAATCAAGGTCCCAGAGTCTGGAGGAAGACTGGAGAGGCACAGAATCCAAGCTGCTTGAAGCCCAGTGTGAAGTTTCCACAGTCAGTGATGAATTGGGCTGCCATTTCATCTGCTGGTGTTAGTCCATTGTGTTTTCTGAAGTCCACAGTCAACGCAGCCATCTACCAGGACATTTTAGTGCACTTCATGCTTCCTTCTGCTGACAAGCTTTATGCAGATGCTGATTTCATTTTCCAGCAGGACTTGGCACCTGCCCACACTGCCAAAAACACCAAAAGTTGGTTAAATGACTTGACTGGCCAGCAAACTCACCAGACCTGAACCCCATAGAGAATCTATGAGGTATTGTCAAGAGGAAAATGAGAGACACCAGACCCAACAATGCAGATGAGCTGAAGGCCACTGTCAAAGAAACCTGGGCTTCCATACCACCTTAGCAGTGCCACAGACTGATCACCTCCATGCCACGCCGAATTGAGGCAGTAATTAAAGCAAAAGGAGCCCTTATCAAGTATTGAGTACATATACAGTAAATGAACATACTTTCCAGAAGGCCAACAATTCACTAAAAATGTTTTTTTATTGGTCTTATGAAGTATTCTAATTTGTTGAGATAGTGAATTGGTGGGTTTTTGTTAAATGTGAGTCAAAATCATCACAATTAAAAGAACCAAAGACTTAAACTACTTCAGTCTGTGTGCATTGAATTTATTTAATACACGAGTTTCACAATTTGAGTTGAATTACTGAAATAAATTAACTTTTCCACGACATTCTAATTCATTGAGATGCACCTGTATATTTAGGATTGAGGGTCACTAGTTAAGATTCAGAAACTGAAAACAGCATATTTGGCATCAGTTTGTTGGATATTTTAATATTTATATTTTTAATATACAAATTAAATGTTATATTTTAAATATTTAATCATTTAATGAATTTTTGAATATTTAAAAAATATTTTCTAGATTTTAATTCTATATTTTAATCTAGATACATTCAGCAATTTGTAGGTTCATTAAGTTGCAGTTAATGTTTCAGTTAATGCTTTGTTATCTATCCATTGCTCAAATGCTAATCTAGGAGCTGGAAATCCAGGCTCGTGCTCATGGACTGGCCATCACTTCATCTACACTCTGCTCATCAGAGCTAGCAGCCCGGCCCATCAAACAGGAGCGACTGCGACTGGGCGACTGCACCCAGGACATGTACCCTCACACGCACCTGTCTTGCCACGACATGGGCCGCTCCAGCACCCTTGACCTTAACGACGGCACAATCACCTTTAACGACTCTAGCACTTCCACCGATGCTTATGGTCTTGTCCCAAAGGCACATGGCGCTAAAAACGACGACATCCTGATGGACGACACATTGTCATCTGTAGCAACAAGTGACCCACTCCTCACCTCCGTCTCGTCTGGAGCTTCGAACGAAAGCAGCTGTAAGGACAGCGTGAACATGGAGGAAAACGAGCATGTTTGTTAGTGCAACGAAACCTTTGTTTCGCTGTTTCGCTTCATTCTTCTGGTAACGCAGCTGACGTTTGGGATCGCTGAGGACAAAGCATGGCCTGTTTTGTCAAGTGCAAAATAATATTATTTTTATGTTTACACTCAATTTATTTTATTGTATTTTAACCTTATTCCAGTTTTGTCTACCCAAATTTCATTGTGTTAAAATAATATCAAAATAATCAAGGTCAGTATCATAAAAAGATTGATTTGTGTAACTTCACATAGGTGTATTAGAATATAATTTAATCAACTTTGGGATAATATAAAAGTGCACTTGAAAGGTGATTTCTTTGGTTGTACAGTAGCTTGTTTGTGCACAGTTTAGAAGAATATTTCTCTTTTTTATATATCCTTGTAAAGGAATGACTTAAGCATAATACTTCCCATTTAACGTGTAGATATTAAGTGACAGACAGTTGATATTTAAAGGGCTAGTTCACCCAAAAATGAAAATTTGCTGTTAATTTACTCACCCTCAGGCCATCCAAGATGTAGAAGACTTTTTTTTTCTTCAGTAGAATAGTAAAGAAGATTTTTAGCTGAAACCATGCTAAACTGTAATTCATAAAATGGCTACCATCACTTTGAAAGTCGAAAAAGTATATACAGGCAACACAAAATGAATACCCGTAGCTCCTGACAATATATTGAGGTCTTATGAAGCGAAACGATCAGTCTGTGCAAGAAACTGAACATTATTTACAACATTATTACCTGTAATCAAGAGCCTCAGGCAAACAGTCCAGAGTGATGTTCAGTTTGCGAATGAATCTTTCTTTTGAACCGATTCTTTTTAGAGAACTAGTTGAACAAGTTCACCAAATCAGACTGAATCATCTGAAACAGTTTGTGACTCAAGCAGCAAAGATCTACAAGTTACTCAATCAAAACTCACTTTCAGATGCCTGACAGTTATTCCGAATCATAATGAGCCAAAATAGCGGTGTATCTGATCCTATGATGAATGAACTGATTCAGTGCTCCAGTTCCTCCAACAGTCACTGAACTGAGGAAAGAGTTCAACCGAAGACCGATGAACGGCTGATATGCACATGCATGAGCTGAACACTTCAATGAAGGGGTCAAATGAAAGATTTTTATAGTTTTGCATTGTTTATGTAAAAAGGTGAAGGAAGTAAAAGAATTTTTTTTTTTTCATTTTTGGGTGAAATACTCCTTTAGCATAGCTGCATTAATCGTAACTAATTCATAAATGTTGTGAAAATTTCTGTTGAATGTCGTTTTAACATCACTGAATGTTTAAGGAAACTTTTGAGCAAATGCTCTAAAAATCGCATCTTCCAGATGAAAACGCACACAACCAATAGATAGTCAAAGTATGTTTGCTAAAAGGCTGATCTGAAACAGCTGACTCTAAATTATTTCATTCAATTATTAATCAATGACAATATTCTCTCAGTATTAATGTTTCTGGTCCAGGAGAATTTCACGTAGCTCAATGGATTTGTGGAATAATCTTTAGACCCAGAGGTTGAAGAAATGCACATGTGGAAGGACAGTTTGCACACAGCATTTGAAATATCCAACAGATTTTCAGATGTCCTGTGGAATGTGCCAAGCAATAAGCAATATTCAGCTTTAACTCTGCAGAAAACATTCAAAAGCTCTTCTTGTGGTTATATGCAGTGTCTATATAATTATGCAAATGTATTTCACCTCATGCATTTCTTAAGATACCCTGAGGATGCATTTTAACACAGTGCATCTCACAGTGCATTGCTTGAAATAATCCATAAGAATGTGAAATCATTTCTTAACACATATTTGATGACTAAAAGAATAGTCATATAATAATTCAAACTTCTAATTCCAATTTATTACCCATAAAACATTTTTTTTTAAATCTAACATTTTAATTAATTTGTGTTTTAATATGCCATACATTTTAATTATACTGTCCCAGGTTTTATTTTTTGTTTTTTGTTTTTTATAAAAAAAGATTAAGGAGAAAGATCTGGGATATTTTATGTTTTATAAAACACTGGAAGAATGATCATATGTTGAAGATTTAAAAAAGAAAAAAAAAGAAAATTATATTTTATATTTTATTCTAACACTTGTTTGAGTTTTTAAATTCTTACATGGTGTAAAATAACTATGTTTGTAATAATAAGCTGTACTGTTACTGTATATTTCTACTGTGCTCAACTCAGATGTACTGATGTTTGCCTTCGAGTAGCATCCAATTTGTGCCACTATTTTGATCATGTAGGTGCAACTATTACATGTTGTTTCATAGAACTATGCAAAGATAACTTTCAGTTGAGAAATCAACCTGTGTGTAATGGAAAGATGTTGTAAGAGTTTAGCGTAGGTAACGTAGTCAGACCACTGTAAAGTGCCTTACATTACAAATCTGTCACTTAAAACAATAGTTCACCCAAAACATTGTCATCAGTCACTCATCCTCATGTTGTTCCAAACCTGAACAACTTTATTTCTATGGTGGAACACAGAAAGAGATATTTAGCAAAGAGTTCACGCTGCTCTTTTACATACATTAAAAGTGAATGGGGACTGGGACTTATGGAAACCTGTTTCCACCACAAAATAGAATGAATGAATGAATAAATAAATACATAAATAAATAAATAAATACATGTGGCGTAATGTCCCACAATTTTGACTTGTTTTCTTGAAATTCTCAGAAATTTTTTTTTTTTTTAAAATTCAGAATTGCGAGATATAAACATAACTGTTACATATGAAATTTTTAAAAAGGCAAAATATAAACTTTTTTTCTCGTAATTCCGAGTTTGCATCTCACAATTCTTTTTTTCCACAAGAGAATAATTTATTTTTTTTTTTAAAAAGGTAGTTGTGAGTTTAAATCTCACAATGAGTTTACTTCCCAGAATTGTGAGTTTGTCTGTTTTGTTCCCAAATAAGAAAATATAAACGGTAATTGCACATTTTTATCTCACAATTCAGTAATTGTGACCTTTTATCTTACAATTTGGACTTTTGTTCTCAGATTTGTGAGTTTATATCATGCAATTCTGAGTTTACATCTTGTAATTCAGTTTGTTTGTTTGTTTGTTTCTGCCACAAAATGAAAAATAAAAACCTTTATTTTTTTAACTTTTAAACTCAAAATTCTGACCTTTTAAATGTCGTAATTCTGAACTGCGAGAAAGCCACAATTATTTATTTTTTATTCCATGCTGAAACTGGCTTCCATGGGGACTGTCAATTTCCAAAAAAGACAAAAAATAAAACCTAAATGTGTAAAAAGTGTACAGGACATGGGTTTGGAGTGACACGAGAATAAGGAGACGATGTTCCTAATTTTCATTTTTGGTGAATTATCCCTTTAAATGAAGAGTTCTCTTCTATACAGTATATGTGATTCAAAACCTAGTTAATACTGATAAAGATTCTATTGTATTCTGGCTTAAAGCTGGTGTCTTGAAGCACTACAAAACTTTCAAGAATAGCGTATTACATAAACGCCTTCCCCTATAGACAGAAACTACTGAAAGTCGTCCTCTGAATGTAATGTTACATAGTGTTGACTACTAAAATGTTGCCAAATTCCAAGTGGAGTCTAAATATGCAGTGAAACTGTTACGTATCTCGTTGTGAATTTATAGCAAAACTGGCTGTTGCAATTTTTTTTCTGAGCAATAATTCAGACAATCAGGTAACAGGTAAAGCACAAGGCTCCCGTATGAATGCATATGTATCAGTGACGTCAATGAAAGGTGCCTTCAAAACAGGCTTCCGTGGAACTTCAACCAAACGTCTTTTAACAACAAACACAGATTGGTCTGTCTTTTATAGAAGTATCTTGGAAAAAGATGTTTTTTTTTTTTTTGTTTTTTTTTTTTTTGTTAATATACTTTTGTATTATATTTTTGAAGCTTAACCAAACATTATTTAAGAAAGGACTTATGATAGCTTGTCATGTTGATTTTGTTTGAATTTCTTTATAAAGAATTAATTTCCTATGAATTCAGTACTGGAAGCGGGCCCACTTTAGACCTGTTGGGAAAGTCACCTTTCACTCAAACCGTGAAGTGAACTGAGAAGCTTTATGAGGAAAGTAGCATTTCCTTGTTGGGTTTTAAAGCTTGACAAGTGTATTGGGAATGAAAATGTTACAGACGTTGAAATAAAACTGAGTGGTTTTCACAATTTCTGTAGGTTTTCATTCATGACTTGGTGTTTCATTTTGCAGCACAGATGTTTTCTTGGTTTAGGAATATAGTCAGACTCAACATTTCCAGTGCTATGTTATTCTGGTTTCATGGTGGTTTCACACTGTTCATCACACCATTTCTTGAATGCTTGGTACACAATGCTCTCTTCTGTGTCATTGAAGATTCCTGCAGGGTATAAAATAGACAGACTGAAGGAAATGAAACAAACTGCAGTATGTCACAGTCTTATGGTGTTTGCTAAAATGTGCCCTGAGCGCTAAAAGTTTGACTACACTCTTAAAAATAAAGGATCTTTATTGGTATTGATGGTTCCATGAAGAACCTTTAACATCCACAGAATCTCTCCACTCCAAAAGGTTCTTTATAGTGGAAAAGGGTTCTTTAGACTATTAAAATGTTGGTTCTTTTAATAACTGTTCATTTAAATGTTCTTTGGAGAACGAAAATTGTTTTTTTTTTTTTTTCCATGGCATCTCTGTGAAAACCCCCTCATGGAAGCTTTATTTTTAGGAGTGTAGTCGGTTTTTGTTTAACTGTGAAGGTCTGTAATATCTGGAATAATCTGTCAGCATTTCCACTCATCTAAATGCCAGTTGCATAAAGTTAGTATAAAATTATCTAATTGTTAATAAATAAAAAATACGTCAGTAAGTCAATACATGGCTACTTTTGAATGCTTGCAGAATGGTGTATTCATTAGTTTTTAAAACACCGCTTCATGAAGCTTCGAAACATTTACAAATCTTTAATTTTGAATCAGCAGTTCAAAGCTTCATTCAAACTCGCTATGTGATTTCAGAAAATGAGGGGTCGTTACGTCTTACCACCAGAAGTTGTATTACTATTGGGAGGTGAGGACATTAGGGAACCTGATCTCATGACAAAAACGTACCTCTGGGACCTTTTTCGCAAGACGCGTAATATGTACCGCCATGTACGTTTCATGACATATTTGATGTGAAATGTCCACTGGGTGGGGCTAAAAGAGTGTTAGTCCCCCCCCGGAACAGATGAATATACATATGGTACATTTTATGTGATGTTGGTTTTGTAGGTGTCACCGCAGTTCTGACTTGAAATGTCCATTGAGTGGCACTATAAGTCTAATGCTCTGTGCCATTTTAAAATAATGTACCATCTGCACTACACCTAAACCTACCCGATAGTATGAACAAAAGCGAATGTGACGTAAAAACACAATCGCAAGCATGCCGTTTTAGCTTGTTTTTTCATCTCTCATCTTTCAGCTCTTTCATTGTGAGTCATGTTTTTCATGGGATTCGTATCCAAGGATTCCGTATCCTAAGTCCAATTCTGTGTGACTGAGCTACCGAGCAAGCTTGTTACAGCCAGAAAGCGAAAGATATGGAGCTGTAATCATAACTGTGTATGAAAACGATTACAAGTGCTTGCCTTTAGTGTTCATTTCTGTTGGAAACTACAGTGATATGTACTTATTGGTACGTATTTTGCGCCTTGCGAAAAAGTTCCCAAGTTCCCAGGTAGCCATTAACCATTACGCTTTTTTGGCTAAAGGTTGCAGGCTTGCCTTCCAGTGGCTTTTTTTACTACTTCGAACCTTTGGCAAATTTATGATGAACAATAGAGATGAGACATTTGACACTGAGACTCCGAAGCCTGTTTCATGCTATTGAAGCAGACTGGTTTGAAAGACTCTGTGTCAAAGCTTGTATCAAATATCCGTGATCATGTGACCGATGACGTTTGAGGCTTCAAATGTCACAATGAAACACCTGAAGCGAGGTGACTGATTCAAATCTTTTTCGCGGCTTCATTCATTATAAGGAGACGTGAAATGCTTGGTGTTCCCTCCCTGCTTCATAGTAACATAGTAACACTTTCATGTGTGGACAATGATTCTCAGAATGAAGACAGCTGCTATTGCTAAAACAAGTAGGTTCCAGAATGAAATGAAATACGCAAACACAAGCCATGTAGAAGTCTATGCTATGTCATTCAGTTGTTAAATTAGTTAATTTAAATTAGATGTTAAAATTAGATATTAAAATAAATTAGTTAAATTCAGTAGTAAAATTTTCACAAGTCATGCTAAAACATTGATAAGAGCACTAGACAAACCTATCATCTATATAGCAATGTTTATTAATAAAAACTGTAACAGTAATATCTATTGTTGTATGAATAATAAACAGCTGATAAAATTATTCACCCCTAACTATAGTAAAGTTTTAACAAATTTTGATGCAATAAATAGGGAATGATTTAAAAATGATCATCCCTCCAAAACAGAGAAAACATCTTTCACACTTATTTTAAAGTGTTTATAGTGTATATATTTATTTGTAGAGGTTATTATTGCACAATTCTACAATTGCCCCCCACCCCCCGGACCTCACTAATTTTCAAAGCCTGGCTACGGCCATGTTGCTGAGTATTACTTTTGTGTTGAAACTGGTATCAACAAGATGTGTGAATCATTTGAAAGTGGCTGCTATAATTGCAGCTGATCGCTAGATGTCACTGGTAGGGTCTGTCTTTGAGGCTTTGAAGCTTTGAATCTTTTTTGGTACAATCAGGAAAAAGCCTCAAAAGCTTCACAGGGCTTCATCTGCCCATCTCTAATGAATAAATCAAAGGTAGGTCAGTACACTTAGGCCTTGTCCACACAGAGATTCGTTTAGCTATATACGTAAAAATAGTATTGGCGTTTCGTCCAGACGGATCCGGCGTTTTGGGAGAGTGAAACCAGTATTTTTTGAAACCGGGTCCCAGAGTGGATAAATCTGAAAACGTCAGCCTTGCATTTTCGTGTGTACAGCTAATCCGTATATTTTGTGAAACGATGATGTCATCACCCCACGTCTTGCCGATAATCAGACACCGCTACGTCACGTAACAGCAACAACAACATGAACAAACACTGAAGGACTATCATTTTATTAACTTAACATTAACATTAGCACAGATTAATAAATGTATTGTTCCATGTTCATTTATATATAGCGCTTAAGGTTTATGTGCATGATCCAAGTCTTCTTCTGCAGTTTTAGTTCATCTCTGTGGCAGAATTACAGCGCCACATACTCGTCTGGCATGTATACTACATCGTTTTGTGTTGGTTTCGTGGTTCCCTTTCAGTCGGTCACTACGAGTCATGTTGGTGACCGACAAATGGGATCTCGCTTAGAGAGACCAATCCACTTCGAATGTAAACTAAATGAACCAATGCACATTGGCATGCAATGATTGCATCCAGCTGCCGCTGATGACAGCGCGAGCATAAATAGGCAGCTGGTGCAACGCATACCAGCTTATCGCTTCGGAGCCAAACGGTTATATCGTTCTGCTCCTACCAATTTGTTCAAGTGACGACGAGTTCAGCGCATTCTAAAGGAGCTTTTGTGTTGGCGGAAGGCGCTTCAGTGGTGATCGTTCTGTGTCGAGTGGGTTGCGCACTTCAGGCTGCTCTACCCCCTGTTGTGTTGCAAGTGTCTGGGCATAAAGCATGCTGAGGCAGCGTTCGTGGATGAGTCATGTTCTCATTGTGGGAAGATGACCATCTCAGAGCTGCGGACCAGCCTCCGTTACCTCGAGAGGGGCGGAGCGCCGTTGCCTCTGCCGCGATCTAGTGTTCGTCCTGGTGGCAGCCAGGCGAGGACTACTTCAGACAGTAGCACGGGGACGGTCTGAGGGTTACAGTGGTGGCAAACCCTCCAAGCAATCAACCGTCAGGGGACCATTGCTCGTCTTGCGCTCTGCAACCAGTCGAACTGCCAAAGGAATGCTCTGGGCCCTCTTCAAAGAGCATACCAGCGATATCCTTCGGCGCTCCTCCTGACGACCGGATGTCGATCACTGCATCGGAGGGGGAGCTTTCTGGAGAGGAAGATTCGGCTGCGCTGACGCCCTCTGGGATGGTGGCAATGCCTGAATTGGATCCGGAAATGGGGGCTATGCTTTCCCGGGCCGCCGAGAGGATAGGACTCGAGTGGAAACCTCCACCGCGTCTCGAGTCCTTGAGGTTGGACGATTGGTTTCTTGGGGTGGCTCGCGCTGGTTCTCTCTTTCTTCCCAGAGGTGCATGACGAGCTTACCAGGTCGTGGACGGCACCTTTCACTGCCAGAAACTGCCCTGGTGGCTTGTCCTCCCTCACCACCCTCGACAGTGGGGCAGCGCTCCACCGGAGCGACGAAGGTCACTGCGAGTTCTCTGGGTCGTGCGATGTCCACATTGGTGGTCCAGGAGCGCCATCTCTGGCTGTGTCTGGCTGAAATGAGGGACACCGACAAAGTTCGGTTCCTTAATGCCCCTGGCAGTAAGCGGAAGAGCAAGCGGCCCTGAGATGGGCGACCCATAGATGGAGGAAGTTGCTCTTCGGGAGATGGTGAATGCACCACTCCCTCCCCCGAAGGAGGGCTGGGTGGAGAATCTTTTGTTTCGTTTTGTCCCGCCGTCGGCCCTGTGGCCAAAAAAATACCCAAATTCTCGACAATAGAGCACCTTCCTTTTCTCTGGGTTCCAAGAGGGCACAGAGAGTTGCGGACGGACCAACACTGGTCCGCAGTCACCCACCTCGGTCGCCAGCAGGCAGCAGAGGGTGGTTCGAGAGCGTCAGCAAAGGCCCTACTCATGCATCCTCTGCCCAACTGTGAAACCAGGTAAGCGATGCACCGCACACTCAGACCCCTCATCGGTCCGCTCACGAGCCGCCCGAGCTGGGTCCCTGCATTCCACCTCACTGCCCCGCTGGTCCAGCTTGCATGGTATCTGGGTGCCTGGTTAGCGCTACCCAGCCCGTCTCGTTGGCTTCTGCGGACCATCAGCCTCGGCTATGCGGTTCAGTTTGCCCGGCGTCCCCCCAAGTTCAGTGGCGTATGCTTCACAGTAGTGGAGGCGGCCGACACTCCTGTCTTGCATGCGGAGACCTCAGTCCTACTGGCGAAGGGCGCGATAGAGCTGGTCCCTCCAGCTGATATGAAGGCGGGGTTTTACAGCCCTTACGTCATTGTACCCAAGAAATGCGATGGGTTACGACCAATCTTGGATCTGCGTGTCTTCAACCGGGCCCTTCATCGGTTACCGTTCA
The DNA here is from genome assembly GCA_039654775.1 of Spinibarbus caldwelli. Taxonomy (NCBI): domain Eukaryota; kingdom Metazoa; phylum Chordata; class Actinopteri; order Cypriniformes; family Cyprinidae; genus Spinibarbus; species Spinibarbus caldwelli. Next base: position 23,709,339 of record CM077261.1, on the reverse strand, counting down.
AGATGCTGACGCAGAAACGCATCTTCGGGTGCATCCGTCCCTGAGATTGATTTGCAGCGATCGACCTAAAGGACGCGTACTTTCATGTGTCGATCCTTCCGCGCCACAGACCATTTCTGAGGTTTGCGTTCGAAGGACGTGCATATCAGTACAAGGTCCTGCCCTTTGGGCTGTCCCTGTCCCCCCATGTCTTCACGAAAGTTATGGAGGGGGCTCTCGTTCCCCTCAGAGAGCAAGGGGTTCGCATCCTCAACTATCTTGACGATTGGCTTATACTAGCACAGTCTCGGGACCTGTTGTGCGAACACAGGGACCTGGTGCTCCAGCACCTCAGCCAGTTGGGTCTTCGGGTCAACTGGAAAAAGAGAAAACTCTCCCCGATGCAGAGGATCTCTTTTCTCGGTATGGAGTTGGATTCAGTCGAACAGACAGCACGCCTCACAGAGGAACATGCTCAGCCGATGCTGAACTGCTTGAATTCATTCAAGGGCAGGACTGTGATCCCACTGAAACAATTTCAGAGGCTCCTGGGGCATATGACAGCTGCGGCAGCAGTTACACCACTCGGGCTGCTTCATATGAGACCGCTTCAGCACTGGCTTCATGGCCGAGTCCCGAGGTGGGCGTGGCAACGTGGCGCTCACTGGTTTCAAGTTACACCGGCCTGCCACCAAACCGTCACCCCTTGGTCAGACCTTGCATTTCTCCAGGCAGGGGTGCCCCTAGAGCAGGTCTCCAGGCATGCTGTGGTTTACACGTACCACGGGCATGCAGTGTCGGGGGTATGGACTGGCATCCAACTGCACTGGCACATCAACTGCCTGGAGTTGTTAGCAGTGCGCCTTGCCTTGAACCGTCTCAAGGGACACTTACGAGGCAAGTACATGCTGGTCCGGACGGACAACACTGCAACCGTTGCCTACATCAACCGACTGGGAACTCGCCTGCCAGCTCCTCCTTTGGAGTCGGAAGGTTCTGAGGTCCCTTCGGGCCATTCACATTCCGGATCTGCTCAACCGTGCGGCTGATCAGCTGTCACAGGCTGCGCTCCCGGGAGAATGGAGACTCCATCCCCAGACGGTCAAGCTGATTTGGAGTCGTTTCGGAGCCGCTCAGGTAGACTTTTTTGCCTCTCCAGAAACCTCTCACTGCCAGTTGTTTTTCTCCCTGACCGAGGGAACAATCGGCACGGACGTACTGGCACACAGCTGGCTGCGGGGCCTGCGCAAATATGCGTTTCCCCCAGTGAGCCTTCTCTCACAGACAATGTGCAAAGTCAGGGAGGACAAGGAGCAGGTCCTGCTCGTTGCACCCTATTGGGCCAACCGGACCTGGTTCCCAGAACTGATGCCCCCCCCCCGGCAGATTCCTCTAAGGAAGGATCTACTAACTACTACGCACCCTGTCGCACCCACATCCAGACCTCTGGAAATGTCATGTCTGGTCCTGTGTGGGCCACCTGCGCCCCTTTTTGGTGTAGGCCGGGGCTCGCAACAAGAAGGCCAGTCACTGTTGTTGTAGCACTACCCACTCAGTGAGCTTGGATAACTCTGGGAAAACCTACCCGTTCCACTTGGAATAGGAATGTTGTGAAAGCCCCATCCTTCCTGAAGGAGGTTTCAGGGGAACTTACACATATGGATCCGTTTAGGTGCATATGGAAGAATTAGAAGTGATTACCACCCTCTTGAAAAGTGACAGAGGGGTCGTTACGTATGTAACCCTCGTTCCCTGAAGAAGGGAATGGAGACGTCACGTCCCATCGCCACAGCTGCTGTACCACCGCTGAACGGCTGGGTCACCGGCTCGGCTCCTCAGCGAAAACCTGGTATGCGTTGCACCTGCTGCCTATTTATGCTCACACTGTCATCAGCGGCAGCTGGATGCAATCATCTCATGCCAATGTGCATTGGCTCCTTTAGTTTACACTCAAAGTGGATTGGTCTCTCTAAGCGAGATCCCATTTGTTGTTCCCCAACGTAACGTCTCCGTTCCCTCCTTCAGGGAACGAGGGTTACATACGTAACCGAGACGTTTCGTGTGTACGCAGATATTTCATGAGACGAGGAAAAAAAAAAAGATTGGATAGGGAAAGCTCTTTGTGTGGATGTGGCCTTAATCGTATTGTGATATGGATTAGTGTCTGTGAATAATAAACTGAAAAAAAAGTGCTGCTATTTAATTTAATAGTAAGTCTGCATTTTCTGTGTGAATGAGTGCCGCAGTTTTGTTGCTTGTGGTGTTTCAGCATGGTGTAGTTGAAATTTCGTCTGATTACATTTTGAAGGATTAATTAAATTTTAGTTTAATAAAAACTAGTTTTAGTTTAGTTTTAGTTAAATAAGTTTTTTGCATTTGATTACCACCATTTTTGATAATAAATCTGTAGTAAATCATAACCCAGAACCCAGAAAAATATTCTGAAAAGCATTAAACACATTTCAGAGGGCACTATTATAATTATTGAATAATTTTTTTATTAAAATTTTAAAAAACAAAACCATTAAAACGGAATCCAGAAAAATTAAAATGAAGAACACAGAATTTTGGGGGGAAAAAATAAAAAAATCAGAAACTGTTAAAATATGAAATGGATTTTAATGGATAAAATAAAACAGCTAAGTCTGTTGACTTATTCAGGTATCTCTAAGTACTAGCTTTAGGCCTGTCACGATAACAACTTTTTGTTGCGCGATATATTGCCCCAGAAATAATTGCGATAAGCGATATTATTGTCATTTTAAGACCATTTTATGCCACTGAATATATAATCATAATATAACAGCATAATAATGCAAGAAGGCCTACAAACTTTCAAATGACAACAAACTTTTAATTCGTAAGAATATTTAGATCATGGAAATTAAGTATCAAAATATAAGAGACCTTAAAAAACTTGAATAAATAGTAAATAAACATTTTCTGACAAAAAGTGCAAAGTAACAAGTAGAAGAAAAAAAAAATTCACAAAGAACTTGTATGGAGATTTTTCTATCTACAGATTTTTCCCTGACCTTCTTTTCTCTGTAAATTAAGGGTGCACACTATTGCTGCAAAACACAATCCTTACTTAGCAGTCAGATGTCCGTATGCACAAAGGCACAGATCCCTATACAAGGCCATATCTGCAGATGAAACTTTTTTTGTAGAAGTATTTTTTTAAATTTGAACTAGCACCTCATGACTACACCACGTTATGTACGAGAAGCTGCAAAAGACACAGGCGCAAGTGGAATGCAAAAAACGTGACATTTATTTTTATGTAAATGTAATTTGCAGTATATTGCGTCACAAAATTATTGCTGCCATGTACATATATTGTGCGATAAGTCGATATATTGATTATTGTGGCAGGCCTAACTAGCTTTACTAGCTAGTACTAGCTAAAAATTTCAGTAGCTCTGTTCATCATTGTGCAATAACAGTGCATTCAGTAGTTCTGTAGTTAGTGTTAGCATCGTATTTTTAGTACCGATACCACAATGATGTTAGACACTGCACTGACATCTACAGTATCATATGATACTTGAGAGCTATAAAGAGTGGTTTACACCAAAATTAATTATTTTACATGTCGTAAATATGCTCGTTTTTTTATAAGTGTGTTGTCTAAATTTTGTGCTTCGCAATACTAAACTACACTATGCTACTAGCGTACAGAGGCGTCAGTCAATGAGTGTGAGGATTGGTGTATGGTGTTTGGTGGTGACCTGCACCATACATAATTAAAACACTTTTTATTTAAAACTATTATTAGAACAGTCTTAATCTCATTATACACCATTCAGATGACTCCTCACAAAAACACTCGTTTCCTAATGTGTGAAACTGTTTGAATTTGCACCAAACTACTGAATGCACCTTTAATGTTTGAGGGCAAAAGTAGTTTTTTCACATACTTGCTTTTCCCAGCGCTGTGGGTAGAGGCATTCTCAGAAATCCTCCAGAGTGCCTGAGTCGTTCAGTAAGGGATTTTAGCACTAGATCCAGAGTGCAGTCTGAATGCCACACAGGAAGATCTAGACTCTGCATACACACAATGATACGTCTTTTCTCCTCTTCCGTCAGAAAGCCCCTTTCATGAGCCACATAGACCATGAAAGCCATGTCAATGTTCACCGCCTCTCCATGCAGAAGTGCAGGAAGAATTTTCTGTATTAAAGAAAAGAATGACTCCAGTTAGAATAATTCGAGACTGACACACAATGTGCAGCTTTAGTTTGAGTCCTAATATGCAGAACCATTTCAAGCTCTGGACTGATGATATGGCCAAAGTCCACCAGCCGGTCCAGGTCATCCTCCCACAGGTTTGGGGCAAGTTCCTCCAGCATGGTTTCAATAGCCAGTCTTGTGGACACACTCGCTGCATCCGTATGTATATTGTCTGGGATTCTCCTCAACTGTTGGAAACTAGAGTCCAACAAATGTCTGCCCTCCTTCTCCAAAAGTTCAAAGAGTCCTCTGTGTTTCATCAGCGCCATCTGTAGGGGATCACTAGTATTGGTGAAACAAGACCTCAATTAAACTTGACAAAGTCTGGGATTGATAAGATTTTTAAATGTCTCTTATGCTCAACAAGGCTTTGATTAAAAAAAAAATAAAAAAAAAACTCAAAAACAGTAATATTGTAAAATATTATTACAATTTAAAATAACCGTTTTCTATGTGAATATATTTTAAAATTTAATTTATTCCTGTGATGGTAAAGCTGAATTTTCAGCATCATTACTCCAGTCTTCAGTGTCACATGATCCTTCAGACTTTTTTTTCATGACTCGTTGATAAATAGAAAGTTCAAATTAATTTTATTTATTTATTAGTTTGTTTGTTTATGTCACACTTCACGGGATGCACGGGAACCAGGAACGAGGAGATGAGGAATACACAAAATTAGAGTCTTTAATCCAATGGGGAAACACAGATCATAGGCAGGGAAGACATTCAAAGACCTACAAACATGAACTGAATGGACTGGGGCTTATAAAGACAGGGAAATCAGTGGAAAACAAGACACACCTGGAGCAAATTAACAATTAACATGAGGAAAAAACACACACAGACAGGTCCATGATCCTGACATAATGCCCCCTCCCGGAAGGTTCATCCTCGCACTGTAGTAACATCCAAAGGGGAGGGGTGGGCGGGAACTAAGGAGGAGGCTCAGGAGGAGGACGAACCCCCGGGAGGGGGCCGGCTGACAGAGACCAGGGAGGCAACGAAGGAGGGAGGAGCCAGGGAAGAGACAGGAGGGATACGGAGCAGGAAGAGTCCAGCAGGACCCAGACCACAGCCATGATGTCGACCCACAGTGGAGCCGACGGAGGGAGGAGCCATGGAGGAGGAATGGCCGCCGACTCCAGGGGGCCGACCAACGGTGGCGGAGCAGGTGGTAGAGGAGCCCGAGGCAGAGACGGAGAGCCGACGAGCCAGGGGGATGCCGAGGATCTGGGGGGCCAGGGTGGAGCCGAGGGCTCTGGCGACCGAGGTGGAAGCGGAAATCCAGAGATCCATGGCGGAGCCGTAGCGATTGAGGACCCAGGTGGAGCTGACGGGAGGAAGGAGCCCAACGGAGCAGGTGGGACAGAGTGACGAGGCGCAGCCAGCGGAGAGGAGTCCCGAGGCGGTGGCGGGTCGACACCTGACCAAGGCGGAGCCAGAGGGACGAGGGAGCCCGGTGGAGCTGGTGGATCGATGGATGACGGTGGAGGCGAGGGAGCTAGGAGTCGAGGTGGAGCCACTGAGTCTACGGGCCGAGGCGGAGTCCGGGCCTCGGAGGCTGGAGGCGGAGGTGAGGGGTTCTCCAGCCACAGCGATGGAGGATGGCAGACCCCCGGAGCTCGCACCGCATTGATCAAGGGCTGAGGGAGAGCAGAGGGGCTGCCAGACGACAGCGGTGGAGGAGGCAGGAGCGGGTGGGAGGGCGGGCATTTGTCAGCCTCTGGGCTTTCAGGGTGAAACTCTGGAACGGGAGCCGACACTGGGGGGCGCTCTGGAGGCGCGGGTTCTGGAGGATGCTTTCGGGGAGCGGGCACTGGAGTGCACTTTCGAGGAGCAGGCACTGGAGGGTGCTCTGGAGCCGCGGGCTCTGGAGGACGCTTTCAGGGAGCGGGCACTGGAGGGCGCTCTGGAGGAGTGGAGCTGGACGGGATCAGCGAAGACGAAGGAGGGCTGGACGGGATCAGCCAGGATGAAGGAGAGAGGAGAGGGGGAATGTCGGCCTCCAGAGCCGTGTCCCAATCAATCTGATCCTCCTCCCAGTCTAGCAGCCCCAGATGCACAATCAACTCACCCTCGGCTGTGATGCAGGGGGCAGAGCTCCACTCCGCGCACACACCGACCACGGCTTGCTCTGTCGCCGGCTCTTGCACCTGGTCTGACATGTTGGGCTCAACTTCCGGGGCGATCTTCCGCTCAGTCGCTTGGCTTTGCGCTGGCTCGCAGATTGCGGCGGGAATTGGCTCTCCGTCATCGGTGGGCTCCGGCTTATGCTCCGCACCGCGGGGAGTTGGTGGGCTGGGCTCTGGGTCAGGAGTGGATCTGGCGAGATCATCCAAGGGGCAGATGGTGAGTGGCGATCCATTTCTCACCAGAGTCCACTCCACGAAGGCGGCGAATTCTGCTCGAGGACCATCCTCGGACGACAGCGCGGGTCGTCCGGGTAGCTGGTGGTATTAGCTAAACACAGGAACAGTCTTGTATGGTCCTCGAGAGATCTGTCCCCTTGCTCCAGCAGGAGGAGGAGGAATTCGGGCCGGATGAGGGGATCCATAGGGCACAACGGAAAGAAAAAACACTGAGAAAAACGAGAAACAAAACAGAGGGTACAAATGGAGGTTACTGTTTCGGTCTGTCTTTCTGTCACACTTCACGGGATGCACGGGAACCAGAAACGAGGAAACGAGGAATACACAAAATGAGAGTCTTTAATCCAATGGGGGAAACACAGATCACAGGCAGGGAAGACATTCAAAGACCGACAAACATGAACTGAATGGACTGGGGCTTATAAAGACAGGGAAATCAGGGGAAAACAAGACACACCTGGAGCAAATTAACAATTAACATGAGGAAAAAACACACACAGACAGGTCCATGATCCTGACAGTTTATGTATTTATTTAAGAATTACTTTTTTGGGGAAATGATATGGCATCAAATTTGTGCCAAAAGTATTGAATAGAACAAAAAAATCTAAATTTAGAGAAAATAAAAACACTTTTACAGAGAAAAATGCTTTAAAGTATTTTTTTTAAATATTTTAGCTTTAAGCTCAAAGTATACTTCAATACTTTGTATACAAGCATACAGTCAAACGCTTAGCCTTTCAAAGTATACTTCATTTGATAGCGTGCGCGCACTCAGGTGGTCGACACATGCACTCCAGAAATCTTCATCTTAGTCCAGTGCTATATTTCTCCAGAAATTATGACCGATGTCTTTGTACTCTTGTAAACTAAAGTTGCAGAAATCTCATAAAACTCTCACACAAGCATTGTCAATGTGACCGTCTGTTGTTGTTGCAGTCTCCGCTATTTTGTTGCTGTTGTTGTTCCGTCTCTTTATTTTAGTTTTCTACTGTGAAACTCGGCCCAGGCCTGCCACCTGGAGCAACTGATAAGTGCAAAACAAATTCAATGCGCATGTGCGATCTGCGCATACATAGTACGCGTGGTTACACAAATCTTGTGGTGTGCGTACAGTACGCACATACTATTCTCATGATGAAATTCGCGTCACACGCACTGTATGCTAGCGTACACGTAAAAAGTAAGGTATACTTTGGGCTTTATTCTTAACAAATAAACACATCTATATATTTCCAACAATCAGGATTCACAGTTGAACTTTCAGATTTATTCATGCATCCAAAGTTAGTTAGTCAACACATCAAAACAAGTGTACTTCTTTAAAGCACGATTTATTAAAAGATTATTAAGATGATTAAAACATAATGATTTAAATTATACTTTACTGTACACATTAGTGTTAAGTGTGTTAAGAAAGTGAACTCTCTTTAAGTACACTTAAGCAGCTTTTTATTTCTTTAAGATTATCTGCAAGTACGTTATTAAAAATATACTTTTAAGATTTTAAGTGCACTACAAGTGCACATTCGGTATAATTAACCTTGAATGCAACGTAAGTTGCTTTAGATGTGTAAAATGCCAGCAACTTAGGCTTACGTTGCTTTTGGGAAACGCAGCCCAGTATTGTGCTGTCATCCATGCAATACATGTACCTTCAGCATCTCGGCCAGTCCGTTAGAAATATGGCGGCGTGGTAGAGTGCGGAGGAAACTTCTGTCCAGAAACGCTGCCACAGGTGGGATGTATGACCCTAGTTTGTTTTTACAGTTAGCAAAATTGACCCCGGTCTTTGCCCCTACACTGGCATCGATGTAAGCCAAGAGAGTAGTAGGGACACGGATAAATGGAGTACGTCTGCGATACAGTGATGCAGCGAGACCTGTGATATCCAGACACACGCCGCCACCGATAGCGATAATGGGCTCCGTACGGCGGTCAATCCCAAACTCATGGACCTCTTCCAAGATTCTGGTCACCAGGGTCATGGACTTGTTCTCCTCAGTTGTGGGTAAGGGAAGAATCTTGGAGGTCACACCTCTCGCTTCGAAATATGCTGCCACCTGGGAGCCGTAAAGATCATTAACAGTCTCGTCAATCACAACGAATCGCTTCATTACTTTACTGTTGTTCTTAAGGGCCTGGAGCTCTGTAGGGCTGGAGATATGGCCAAAGAGTAAGGTGTCATTGCTTGCATCCAGAAGCCTCTCACACTGAATGACTCGATAGGTGAAGACGATAGGACTGACCACTGTCCATGTGACTCCATCTTCTGATGAGGACTCATAACTGTGAGGACAAATGATCCATATTTTATTCAGTATTTCAGTAGAAGCTGGATATCTAACAAAAAGCATTATATTAATATCATCCCTTGTGAAAAAATAAGTACGGTCACACTTTATTTTAAGGTCCAATTGTAGCTATTAACAAACCATTAACTACAAATTTTTGCCTCAAATTTCTAATTTGCTGCTTAATAATAGCAAGGTAGTTGTTACGTTTAGATATTGGGTAGGATTAGGAATGTAGAGTGTGGTCATGCAGAATATGTGCTTTATAAGTACTAATAACTAGTTAATAGTGAGAATTGGTCCCTACTAAAGTGTTACCAGAAGTACATTTCAGCATACTTATATAAAAAAAAGTAGTCATTATGGAAATAATATACTTTAAAGGACTAAATGTAATGTTTCAGGCACTTAATTGCATATTTATTGCAATTAAATGAAAATGTATTATAGTTGAAATTTATATTTCATTCAGTTTCAAGTTGAACTTTACAGTGCTTTTTTGACCCACTTAAGTAGGACTGAAGTACATTTTTATATGTAATTTCATTTCAGAATTACTTCTGTCTTTGAAATATGGTTAAAATGTACTGAAACACAGGTAGCACTTTATTTTAAAGTCATGTTACATGTAGATAGATACTTTGTACTTATTATAGTAATGGCAATAACTGGATAATAACTAGGTACTAACGCTAAACCTAATTTTTTCCTATGTAGTTAGACAGTACTTGTATGTAAATGCACAAACATTTCCGTTGTGCTTTATTTTGCAGTATATGTCATGCATTTAAAGGTTTTTTTTTATTGCACATTTGTAATGATGAAGTTACAAAATATATTAACTTTAAATGTAAAATCACACAGTTAAAAGTATTAATACATTATTCAAATTATTAATTTTACATGTACATAGTGCTTTAGTATGTTAGTCAACACATCAAAATAAGTGTACATTGACAAAAGATTAAAACATGATGTTTTAAAAAACATAAAACCTTTAATTTGACATCATTACAAAGTGCATAGTAATACAATGTTCTATGAAATAGTACCATAGTGGTGTCATGCCATTCTTCGTAATACCTTGAAATACCATGTAAATATAGTATCTGAATATGGTAATCATGGTTTATAGCGTATATTAATGTACCATGCCAGTACCATTTTTGTAAGATCAGAGAATAGTGTCTATTAAAGACCACAGACACTTTCCCCCACTTACCCAAAATACACACACACACACACACACACACAGTAAACTTGACCTCATGCTTTCCAACTGTAAGGTTGGTTCTTAAAATAGAAAAGCACTTCAACATGAAGTAAACAACTCACTAAAGACTTCAATCCTAACTGATTACAAAAAGATAAGTGATGAAATATGTTTTTATTCTATTTCATTGACTATATTTGTAATGCAAAATTTCAAAAGTTTTAATCAGTCCAGTATTATATCAGTACATCCAGCCTGAAACAGTAACAAAGCACCCTCTATGATGTCAGAGTGACATCAGAGTGGTAATTCATGGTTATATACTCACATCTTGGCGTCCGACAGTCGTCCCTCGATGTGCTCACAGTCTGCAGTCTGTCTGCTCCACGTACAGTCTGCATGCACCAATCTGAATTCAGTCACATGATCACAGGTTCCGTCACTGATTTTTGAAGCATGAGACATATTGAAGTTGAAATGTGAAAGTTGGCCACTTGACGACTCGTGCCAAGCGTATAACAGTAACTAAAGCCACTGCTGAGGTGATGGTGGAGGGTGGAACTGTAGGGCAACTATAAATAGATTTACAGTAAAGGATCTGTATGGAGGGTGCATGGTGACTACTCAATGGACAGCATTGGTTGAGTTCCTGGTTTGAGTCCCGGCTGAGCCAGGAGGCCTTTCGACTGAAGTTTGGCATGTTCTCCAGGTGTGGGCTTCCACTTGGTGCCCTAGTTTCCTCCGCGGGTTAGGCCAATGAATGGATGTGTGGACTAGCCATTGGACTGGACAAGGTGTTTCTGGGACTCTGGGATAGGCGCCATCATCTCCACGACCCTACATAAGACGAGTGGTTAGGAGAATAGATGGATCTGCATAAATCTGTGCACCTATGTGAAAGACCTTCAGAATATGCACTTCATTTATTACTAAACCTCACTTTTACTTGAAAGTGCAGTCTCAAATCACATGCTGTACTTCCATTAACCAACCAAACCAGTCATCGAATATGAATGCGAACAGATAAATTTCTTCCAGTATTATTGATGTGGTTGGCGCACACTAAGGCCAAAAAGATGCATGTTTTCTGAAACGGATTCTTTTATTCGTGCAGGATCAATAGATCTGTGTCCAGTTCACTGACTCACTGATAAAAATGATTTTGTGGTGAAGTAAATACTACAGAAAAACAAATGTAATTTCTACATTATATAATTTTGTTCAGTCAAAAAAAAAAAAAAAAAAAGTAAATTCAATATTACTACTCAATTTAAGCTTGTAGAATTTAAAGTTTGAACATAAGTATTTTTTACTTGGAATTGTTTGTTATTTTTACAAAGATTGTTTAAGTAAATATCAATGTCATGATCCCGTTGTTCCCATCATGCACTTGGGCATGAATAATTAATAAGGATTTTTTTATTTTTTTATTATTATTATTATTTGCTGTTTTCGAGATGTATTTACACTGTTTTATGGTTACTTTTGTTGTTAGGTTAAGTAACTTACTGTTTTGTGACATCTGGAGTTCATTTTTTTACTCAAAATGACCCATTCATACTCAAACACTATTCACTGATTGTCACCGTCATTGTGTATCATGTGCCAAGTATTCAGGTCTCTGTGTTCATTCAGTTAATAACTATATTGAGTCAACATATTACCTTAAAAAGAATAATGAGCTATCTACTTGCTTACATATGTGATTGTAACTTAACCACATGCTTTATAGGCATTTTTTCAGTGCTATGTTGCTTGAGTAAAGTTTACAAACCATGACTGAGTGAAATGTACTTGAGTATTGCAGGGTAAACTTAAAATAAAGTAGAAATTACTCCTCAAACTCTACCTGGTCACGTTAAATTTACTTATTTCCTTTGCTAATTTTACATAACTTAGTTAAGTAGATTTGACTTAATTCCGTATTTAAATTTTACTTAAAAAATATGCGTGCAAAAACTTGCACAAAAAAAAAATTCAGTAAATTTAACTTTTTTTTTTATTTTATTTTTTTTCCCCAGTGTCACTACACAATCTGACACTACAGGATCAATAACATTTGAGTTTATGAAGTGATACCTGTATTGCCCTCCAGAGGGCATCAGTAAACTTTAGCTAACTTTTCACCATTGCCTTCAGAACAGTTCTGTAGGGATGACTTATTTTTGTGTAACAACCCAGAAGCCCTGGTTCTTTCAACAAAAGTCGATAGGATTTTCAGCTTTTGGGTAATTGCAGAAAATAAGCTCTGTGACCAAAAATTGTAACCAAAATAAATAAAATAAACTTGTTTTTTTGTTTTGTTCATCATGATAATCGGTAACAGATACTGTTCCTAATACATAACTGGAACAAATGAGTAAAAAAAAAAAAAAAATGAATAATGCAATATTAATATTCCTGTAACTACTATTAAGTAACAAGAAACTCTGATTAACAAATTAGCAAGTAGCACTTAGATGAATGTGGTAGTTCACTATTACCTAATTAGTAACTACTATTTTTTGTTTTCATGAACTACTAAGAAATTATGGTTGCATCTTATTTTACAGTACATGTACTTACTTGTACTTACAATGTACTTATGTAAGAAAGTACTGAGTAATATAACGTAATTTTGAAATTTATTTTAAACTAATCAATAACTAATGAAGGACAAATTAACATTTTAACCACTGCTTTAATTAACATTTAATGACTTACATAATGACAGTAATATGTCAATAATTAGTTTCATTAATACCTATTGTAAGATTGACGGTCACTCACTAGCAATGACTCAAGTGTTACTACATCTTTCTAAACTAACTACTATCCAAAACCTTACAAAAATATCAAACACTTACAATGTCTTCAGTCATTAGAGAGTTATTATGCTTTTCTCTTTAGAATACTGTTTCAAATAATTAGCAATTTCATCTGATTTGGTAATACTTTATTAATTACTAGTAGGTTACTAAAATCTTCACTTTTAGAATTATTTATACATTATTCACGTTAGTTATGAAACTATGTAGTTTCGGTAATATTTTTGTAAAGGGACCAATTCTTACTATTAAAGGGATAGTTCACCCACAAAATGAAAATTACCCCATGAATTACACCCTCAAGCCATCCTAGGTGTATATGACTTTCTTCTTTCAGACGAATACGATCAGAGTTATATTAAAAAATGTCCTGGCTCCTCCAAGCTTTATAATGGCAGTGAATGGGTGTTGAGATTTTGAAGCCCAAAAAAGTGCATCCATTCATCAAAAAAAAAAAAAAAAAAAAAAAAAAAAAAGTGCTCCACACGGCTCTGGGGGGTTAATGAAAAAAAAAAAAAAAAAAAAATCAAGAAGTGAATCGATGCATTTGTGTACTTGTAAAAGATGATGCACTGTTAACTTAGTAAAATTACGTTCATTTTACTTATTTGTTTCTGCTCTGTTGACATTACTCAGTTTGATCGAGTTTTTATTACTTTATGTTACTTAAAGCATTGCAATTAAGTTAAATAAATATAATTTCTTTGTGTTCAATGAAAAGGTGGAACATGTGACTCCTTTGTGCATGTGTTATAGACAGAGGTGCACATTAGTTTTTCAGCCTAGTTCTCATAAGAGAACCTGGAGATTTGGTTTGGTCCTCACACTGCACAGTGTGACCCTAATAAATAAATAAATAAAAAGTGCTGCTTATTTTGGATGTGATTAATCGTTTGACAGCACTAATGTATATATATACATATATATACAGGGGTGCCCATAAGCGGTACGCAAAATAAAAAATGTGCGGTGTAAATAACTTCTGACAGCGCATTTGCGTACCGACATGGTTGACAGCTATTAATGCACAATCACCATTTTAGATCGACAAACTGTACTATAAAAGATTTCTACTCAAACTGAAAGCATAAATCTAGGCTATCCGATAACGTTTTCAAAGCACAATGCAAAACTGTGACATTTCATTCACTGACGCTCTTCAATCATCAGCAGCACTAAATACGGAAGCGCGTATACTTACTTGCCGGCACCCCGCCAAAATAAAAGCCTGCTGATTTTAAGTTTGAAAATGATGAAAATTCATTTATATATATATATATATATATATATAAGAAGCAGCAGTAAATATTAGCATTTTATTTTTAAGTTTACTATAAAATAATTGTATTTGTATTTAATACTCCCTTTTAGTTTTAAATAGTATTATCATAGGCCTACTTTATTGTTTAGTTTATTATTTTATTAAAAATAAATAAAGTGCAATAATATCATCACTATTATTAATTTATTTTTATAGTTATATTTAATGGGTCGCGCTATATGCAGTGTGAGGACCAAACCAAATCTTTTATGAGAACCAGGCTGAAAAACTTATGTGCACCCCTGTATATAAATATGTGCGTGTTCACTATTCACTGCTGTGTGTGTGCACTTGGATGGGTTAAATGCAGAGCACCAATTTCGAGTATGGGTCACCATACTTGACAATACGTCACGACTTTCACTTTGATATGAAGAGTTTATTTGCAAAAACAGATAACTATTTATAATTTTCAAAAATCATGTTTTTATTATGTTATAATGTTTTACTCTGTTTTATTGTTTTAGTTAGCTGTATTTTTAAAATAAAAAGTGAGTATTAAATACAAATACAATTATTATATAGTAAACTTAATATTACTAATATTTACTTCTTTTTTTCATATGAATTTTCATCATTTTCGAACTTAAAATCTGCAGGCTTTTATTTTGGCGCGTTGCCGGCGCTTCCGACAGACGCGTGCGAGCAGTTGTGCTACTGCGGGCATTTTCAAAAGATATTTGCATGCTTTTTTAATATATTGTCAAACGGCGGTAAGTTATTTACTTCCACAGTCTATAAATATGTAAGCAAAAACACTGTAATGGTTATGCTTAAACTGTTGTAAGGTGGTAATTGAAGCAAAATAAACTCTTTGAAATTAGCCGCGAAATTAACGGTCTCATTCTGAAGGGACGCAAATTAAACATGATGGCGCAAGCAACCGCGAAGACTGAAGATATTAATTCTGTACATTACTAAAGACTGAAGATAACACCACCGCGATAGATTCTGTATGACTTTATTCTGCGTTGAGGACACTTTATCAAACCTACAGAGGACGAGACTCAGAGGCCTTCACTACATGACGCAGTTTGAAATTCAAACCGTAACGGTCTTCTGACAGTGACGCGACTCTAACGGTCTTCTGACAGTGACGCGACTCTAACGGTCTTCTGACAGACGGACGGGTGCTGAGCCAAAGGTAAGCTTTATAAATCTACTTTTATTTGTCGTTTTGTCCATGTAATGTTAAAATTCACTCTAAATTTATATTTTTCAGTGTTAATAAGTTTTCAAATTCCCCTCTTTGTTATTTTACATGGGCAATCCCTGTTGGTGTATTTGCGCTTGAGGTGGTTCAAGGTACAGTCTGAGGTAAATTTATGTTTATCCCTTTTAGTTGTTTAAATCGGTCACTAAAACACGTAACTTTACAATAATATATTTAATATTTTCAAAACTTTATCTGGTGTGAAGTGTTTGTTCTTGTAGTAAAATAGGTTTTGTCGTGGATCCCGGACGCTCACGCGAGCCTGTGAGAGGTGTTTACCATTTAAAAAGAATTTTAAAAAGCACACTGAAACTATTCAGTAAAGACTAAATATCAGTCTGACAGAAGCCAAAATGAGCATTGTGAAGCTATATTTATATTTATGATAATCGTTTTTCAATTGTGTTTCAGGGCAGTTCATGAAGTCAGTTCTAGTTCCACCTGCCACATCAGACTCTGCTGTATGGAGGCCCTTATGTGTGTACTTCTCATTATTGTGCATGCAGATATTATTCAGGTGCGTGGACACTTGACTATTTCAAGAATGTTGAATGTACCGTCTTTGAATGTACCAGAATTTTAATTAGTTAATTGCAATTTAAATAAAAATAAATTAGAATTTTCCCCCCCAATTCAGCTCCAACAGGTGAATATGCACTACTAATCAAAGTTTTTTAACAGTAAGACTTTTATTTTTTTTATTTTTTTATTTTTTTTTAAGAAGTCTCTTTTGCTCACCAAGCTTGCATTTGTGTGATCCTAAGTACAACAAAAATAGTAACATTTTTAAATATATATTTACAAATGTATAAAAATATTTAAATATTTGGTGAAAAGAGACTTCTTTAAAAACTTAAAAAAATAAATAAATAAAAAAACAGACCTTACTGTTCAAAACCTTTTGACTGGTAGTGTTCTTTATGGACCCAACTAAACCAAATTGTTTATTTGTTAATTGTTATCCACTGTATGATAAGTAAAGTTTCTTTGATTTATTTATTTTTATACAAACACACTATGTCTGTGAGTTGATTTGTAGGAGTTTTAATTGAATGCATCCTAAGAGTGTTAATTTTGTCAAGCAGTATAAATGATGTCTAAATGAGACTGCGGTTATTCCTAGTCAACCATTTTGTGTTAATGGCTCTCATATTTCAGGTATATGCTAAGAACACGCTTAAGCAGAAGTGTCAGCGCGGGACTATTTAATGGATTATACATTCTTCTTTCGTGTGGGCGAATTGTGGTAAGTTATTTACTTTGACAGTCTTGCAATATGTAAAGAAAAGGTAGTGTAATTGTAATGTTTGAAGTGTCTGTTAGTCCCAAAAAGGCCACGTCTCATTCTGAAGGTGTTCGCTAACAATAACATTGTCAATAACACCTAATGTACTTGTTACATCGTAAGAAGTATGGCATCTGTGTTAATATTAGTCGGTTTTATTCTTATTCCGAGGTCACCGTAGCCATCCGGATCTAGTCCATATCCAGATCAGATGGTCACTGCAGTCACCCGGACCCAGTCCAGATGGTGGAGACAACTCTACAGCCCTGAATGTCAGCAGAGACCATGTCAACTAGATGAGCACCAAAGACAGATCCCCAGTGAAGGCCTCATCACCAATACCACTCATCGGCACAAAACCTCAGCAAAGACCACGATGACAAACACCACGCTGGTTCATCTGGCCAGAGGAGAACTGGCCCCCCGACTGAGCCTGCTTTCTACAAAGGTTTTTTTCTCCATTTCTGTCATCTTTGGCTTGCTTATTTGGGGACACTTAATTTTTGGCAATATTAACGACTTGTTTGTAGAGACACTTTTTGAAGGGAACTGAACTGAGCTGGATGATGATGACATCACTGAATCAATGATGAACTGACTTTAATTGAAATATTGACTATTTACTTTTGTCCTCTTTTTAGAGCTGCTTTACTGCATAACTGAATTTTGTTTGCATTATTGACACTATTTTCGTGTTTAACAATGTAAAGCTGCTTTGACACAATCTGTATTGTATGAAGTGCTATATATAAATAAGAGTGAGTTGACTTGCTTTTGACAATTCTTCATAGAAATGTTTGTGTGCTGTCTGTTTTGAACAATTTAGTATCTTTGAGAATTGTATTAGTAGCCTTCAATGTGAAAGAAATCAGTAAAATAAGGTTACATCAAATCAGTCTCTAGTAAATTGTAACTACACAAATACAATAAGTTGTGGTTACTTAATTTTTTTCAAGGCAACGGGTTTCCTCAATTTAATTAAGTAGACAGAACTCAGATTAACTTGTTAGTTTTAAGTTAAGTAGATTCACACTTTTAAGTAATCCCAATTTAATGAATTTAAGTTAGTCCAACTTAAAATAAAAAGTGACCACAACGCATTTTCTTTTGTTTATTTGTTAATGTAACTCAGAATTGTCAAGTTCACTTAACTTTTTTTCTTTTAATTTTGCATGAATTTCCTTTACTTAATCATTTTAAGGCAACGGGTTTCCTCAATTTTTTTAAGTCAACTGATCGCTTTTTACAGTGTGTAAGAAAAACATCCTTATTTAAAACTTTATAAACTGTAATCTCTAGTTCCCTTTCGATATTTCCACTCGTAATGCGTCTGTAAGACGCTTGTATGGGAAAAACTCTTTTTTCCTCTTCAACTGAAGCCTTTTCAATCACGCAGTGAAACTGCACGTCCATTGGTTCGTGCAGTGCTATAAAATCGAACCAATGGCTCGGCGGCAGCGCTGAGCGAGCCTATGGCTATGCAAGCCCCCCGCCAACGCTCGTCCCCCTTCTTCCCCGAAGTCCACAATGAGCTCACTAAATCGTGGCGCGCCCCCTACTTGTCTCGTATCCGTCCTTCTGCTTTCTCCGCCCTCACCTTCGTTGATGGCGCTGAAGAGAAGGGATACGAGCACCTGCCTCCTCTGGATGAGTCCGTGGCCGCGCATCTCTGCCCGCCCATGCCTATCAGATGGAAAGCGAGGGCGAGCCATCTGTCCAAGCCGTGCAGAGCCACGTCTGCACTCGCTGGACGCGCCTACGCGGCGGCTGGACAAGCGGCTTCGGCGCTGCACTCTATGGCTGTGCTCCAGGTCTTCTAGGCCAAGATGCTCACCAGTGAGGAGGCCGGTCTCGATGTAGCTTCACTCATGAGAAGCACGATGGACCTGGCCCTGCGTGCCACCAAAGCCACCGCCCAGGCCATCGGGCGGTCGATGTCCAGCCTGGTAGTGTTGGAATGCCACCTTTGGCTCACGTTGACGGAGATGAAAGAGACGGATAAAGTTTCCTTCCTCGACACTCCGGTCTCGTGGAACAGCCTGTTTGGGCCAGCTGTGGAGGGCTTTGCGGAGCGTTTTACAGAGGCTCAGAAGTCGTCTCAAGCGATGCGACGCTTCCTCCCGAAATGCGCCAGCTCTTCTACTGCTTCTAGTTGCCCCAAGCCTGCGCCGACTCAGCAGCCCACCAAGCCAACGCCGGCCACTCCCGTGCCCCGACCTAAGGATCGGCAGGATAGAGGGCGTTCCCGCTCGGCAAGACGCTACCCCTTCCGGAAGCGCCAAGGTCGCCTTGGATCCGGTGCCTCTGAAGTCCACCTGATCAGCCAGGCAGAAAGAGGAGGGGCCCGAGTCTTGCTACCGCCGGACCACTCCATAAGCAGCCTCTAATGTGCCTCGTCACCCCGCTCAGCGCTGGGTGCAGAGGGAAGTGTGTTATTGGTTCCCCACGGGCCCACTCTAGTGCCCAGGCATCCAACCACGGTGATAGTGGACAAAATAAAACGCATACATTTTCGAAAAACGAGCAAATATCCTTTTCTGCCTGCCATAAGCGTCCTGCCCTTATGCAGCCAGTCTTTAGAGCCTATTCAACCTCTTGCCACACGGGCCCCAGTGTGTGTCAGAGTGGGTAATGGCTACGATAAGACGAGGTTATTCACTCCAATTCGCTCGAAGACCACCACGCATCCGTGGTGTGGTCACCACCACAGTGCGCAGCGAGGACGTTCAAGTCCTGCGCGCAGAGGTGATGAATCTGCTGGTAGGGAGCCATAGAAGTTGTTACTCCAACCCAGAGCGAGTCAGGTTTCTACAGCCGCTACTTCCTCGTCCCCAGAAAAGACGGTGGCCTGCGACCTATTCTAGATCTCAGACTCCTGAATCACGCCCTGGTAAAAAGGTCATTCAGGATGATCACATTGAAGCAGATCCTCTTGCAAATATGCCCAGGGGACTGGTTCATGTCTCTGGATCTGAAAGATGCATACTTTCACATCCAGGTAGCCCCCCATCACAGACGAGATTCGCATTCGAGGGTGTGGCATATCAATACAAGGTCCTCCCGTTTGGGCTGTCCCTGGCTCCCCGCACTTTTACGCGATGCATGGATGCTCTCTCCCCTCGGCGACAGATGGGAATCCGCATCCTCAACTACCTCGACGGCTGGCTCATTCTGGCCCAGTCAGAGGCAGTTTCAACATCGCACAAGACCCTCCTCCTCAGCCACTTAGATTGCCTGGGGCTCAGGGTCAACTTTGCCAAGAGCATACTGTCACCCAGCCAACGAGTGTCGTTCCTGGGGACAGTTATCGACTCAGTGCAGATGACAGCAGCTGTCTCAGTGGAACGAGCCATGACGATTCAGCGCCACGTGGCCTCCTTCAAGGAAGGGACCGCCCACCCGCTCAAGGCTTTCCAGAAAATGCTGGGCCTTATGGCAGCAGCTTTGCCAGTACTTCAGTTGGGCCTGCTTCACATGCGACCCATTCAGTTCTGGCTGAAGCAGAGTGTTCCATCCATGGCTTGGCGTCATGATCGCCATCGCATAACGGTGACTCGGGCCTGTGTATCAGCCCTGTCCCGTTGGAGGGACCCCCTCTGGCTAAAGCGGGGTGTGATCTTAGACATGGCGCACAGAAGGAAGGTTGTCATGTCAGACGCGTCCAACAAGGGTTGGGGAGCGCTGTGAGAAGGCAAGCCGACCTTCAGTCTTTGGTCTGAAGAAGAGTCAGGTCTGCACATCAACTGCCTAGAGATGCTAGCAGTGTGCCATGCCTGTCAATTCTTCCTGCCAGACATAAGGGGACACCATGTGCTAATACGCTCAGACAGCAGGTCCGTGGTGTCATACATAAATCACCAGGGCGGCCTCATCTCGAAACGCCTCTGCATGCTGACGAACGACCTTTTTGTTGGGGCTCAGACCAATCTGCGCTCACTGAAGGCGACGCATGTGCCAGGCAAAATGAACCAAGGAGCGAATATGTTGTTGAGGAACAACGTCTCGCTCTATGCGTTCCCTCCAATTGCTCTGCTACCGCAGGTGCTCAGACAAGTCAGGGAACAACTGCACAGGCTTCTTCTAATAGCCCCCCTCTGGAGGAACCAGCCGTGGGTGTTGGAGTTATTCCAGCTGCTCGAAGCAGCCCTGTAGCCCATTCCCTTGAGACAGGACCTCCTCTCTCAAGCGAACGGCACACTGTGGCATCCACGGCCCGAGTTATGGGCCCTGCATGTGTGGCCACTCAACAGGAGCCTTTCGACCTCCCAGAGCATGTCTTGAACACTATGGTAGAAGCTAGAGCCCCATCTACCAGGCGCCTCTATGCTCTGAAATGGTCTATTTTCTCGGCTTAGTGCCAAGACCGCGACTTAGATCCGGTTACCTCTGATGTATCAGTGGTTCTTTCATTTCTGCAGGAGAGGCTGGATAATCAGCGTTTCTCATCCACCATCAAAGTTTACACGACAGCCATAGCGGCTTTCCATGCCCCTATTGCTGGCCGATCGGTGGGCAGGAATAGTGCGGTGGGGTCCAGTTTATACAAGGCGCCAGGAGAATTAACCCCCGCGTCCTCATACAGTTCCACCTTGGGACTTACCAACCGTACTAAGGGCCTTGAAAGGCCCCCCGTTTGAACCATTGCAATCCACGAGCCTCAGATCACTCTCGTTTAAAACCATCCTGCTGTTAGTGCTGGCATCAGTTAAGCGAGTAGGGGGCTGCTTGCCTGAAATTCGGACCTAACGACTCCAAGGTTGTCCTGATACCAAGGCTGGGTTATGTACCTAAGGTGCTCTCCACTCTGTTCAGAGCCCAGGTCATAGCGCTTTCCGCACTTCCCCCTTTGACGGATGACCAGGAATTGTCCCTGCTCTGCCCCGTCAGGGCCCTGAGGGCATAGATCGAGCGTTCTGCCTCATACAGGAGATCAGAACAGCTTTTTGTCAGCTTCAGTAGCCGTGCTAAGGGTCGCCCTGTTACGAAGCAAAGAATTTCCAGGTGGTTAGTGGTGGCTATCACCCTGGCATACTCCTCCTTGTGCTTGCAGTAACCCATTGGAGTCAGAGCCCATTCCAGAGGCATTGCCTCGTCCTGGGCATGGTCCAGCGGGGTGTCCATTTCGGAAATTTGTGAGGCGGCTGGCTGGTCCTCGCCATCCACATTTGTAAGGTTTTACAACCTGGACGTCCCTGCCTTGCAGGCCAGAGTCCTTTCTGCTTAGTTCGCTGCCTCCAGCTAGTTAAGCAGTCTTATGGGTTCACTTGACCAACATTGTTCAAGTCCCTCCTTCACTTGGATGGTCCATATTATATGGACACCAAGTATCAACTATACGGGATGACATCCAGGCCACGGATGACCCTGAGGGCTCAGCCTGTGCTTGGTGTATTTTTTTTAACTCCCCTGGGTCTTACTCCCACATGAGTTATGGTTTTGTGTCGTTAGCACGGCGTGATTGTACTGGTTCCCATACAAGCGTCTTACAGACGCAGTACGAGTGGAAATATCGAAAGGGAACGTACTCGGTTACTATCGTAACCTCGGTTCCCTGAGATATGGGAACGAATACTGCCTTCCTGGTCGTGCTATGAGCTGCACGCCTCAGTCGCTTCATTCGAAGAAATCTGAGATGCGGCGGCGAAGCGGCCGCTTATATAGCCAGAGACCCTGCCCATTTTGGCGGGCTGCATAGCCATAGGCTCGCTCAGCACCGCCGCCGAGCCATTGGTTCGATTTTATAGCACTGCACGAACCAATGAACGTGCAGATTCACTGCGTGATAGAAAAGGCTTCAGTTGAAGAGGAAAAAAAGAGTTTTTCCCATACAAGCGTCTTACAGGCGCAGTACTCATTCCCATATCTCAGGGAACCGAGGTTACGATAGTAACCGAGTACGTTTCTGTTAACTGTTGTACACGCATTTACGAGAGAGTGCCATTCCAGCGGATGACGAAGGCGTAAGCAAACTCCGGTGAGAAGTGACGAGCGCTGAAGTGCAGCGGACAGGGCAAAAGAAAACACCGGTCAGGAATTAGAAGTACAAATCTAGGATTTGTAAAGGAATATGTCAGAAGATTTCGATATAAGCCAAGAGGAGACTGCACTGTAAAAAGTGATCAGTTGACTTTACTTAAAAAAAATTGAGGAAACCCGTTGCCTTAAAATGATTAAGTAAAGGAAATTCATGCAAAATTAAAAGAAAAAAGTGAACTTGACAATTCTGAGTTACATTAACAATTAAACAAAAGAAAATGTGTTGTGGTCACTTTTTATTTTAAATTGGACTAACTTAAATTCATTAAATTGCGATTACTTAAAAGTGTGAATCTACTTAACTTAAAACTAACAAGTTAATCTGAGTTCTGTCTACTTAATGAAATTGAGGAAACCCGTTGCCTTGAGAAAATTAATTAACCACAACTTATTGTATCTGTGTAATTACAATTCACTTGAGACTGATTTGATGTAATCTTATTTTACTGATTTCTTTCACATTGAAGGCTACTAATACAATTCTCAAAAATGCTAAATTGTTCAAAACAGATAGCACATTAACATTTCTATGAAGAATTGTCAAAAGCAAGTCAACTCACTCTTATTTATATATAGCACTTCATACAATACAGATTGCGTCAAAGCAGCTTTACATTGTTAAAAAGGAAAATAGTGTCAATAATGCAAACAAAATTCAGTTATGCATTAAAGCAGCTCTAAAAAGAGGACAAAAGTAAACAGTCAATATTTCAGTTAAAGTCAGTTCATCGTTGATTCAGTGATGTCATCATCATCCAGCTCAGTTCAGTTCCCTTCAAAAAGTGTCCCTGCAATCAAGTCGTTAATATTCCCAAAAATTAAGTGTCCCCAAATAAGCAAGCCAAAGATGACAGAAATGGATAAAAAACCTTGGTAGAAAGCAGGCTCAGTCGGGGGGCCAGTTTTCCTCTGGCCAGACGAACCAACGTGGTGTTTTTCATCGTGGTCTTTGCTGAGGTTTTGTGCCGATGAGTGGTATAGGTGATGAGGCCTTCACTGGGGATCTGTCTTTGGGGCTTCACTGGGGATTTGTCTTTTGGGGCATCTAGTTGACATGGTCTCTGCTGACATTCAGGGCTGTAGAGTTGTCTCCACCATCTGGACTGGATCCGGACTGGGTCCGGGTGACTGCAGTGACCATCTGATCTGGATACATACTAGATCCGGATGGCTACGGTGACCTCGGAATAAGAATAAAACCGACTAATATTAACACAGATGCCATACTTCTTACGATGTAACAAGTAAATTAGGTGTTATTGACATTGTTATTGTTAGTGAACACCTTCAGAATGAGACGTGGCCTTTTTGGGACTAATTTAACAGACACTTCAAACATTACAATTACACTTTTCTTTACATATTGCAAGACTGTCAAAGTAAATAACTTACCACAATTCGCCTACACGAAAGAAGAATGTATAATCCATTAAATAGTCCCGCGCGGACACTTCTGCTTAAGCGTGTTCTTAGCATATGCCTGAAATGATATGAGAGCCATTAACACAAAATGGTTGACTAGGAATAACCGCAGTCTCATTTAGACATCATTTATACTGCTTGACAAAATGAACACTCTTAGGATGCATTCAATTAAAACTCATACAAATCAACTCACAGACGTAGTGTGTTTGTATAAAAATAAATAAAACAAAGAAACTTTACTTATCATACAGTGGATAACAATTAACAAATAAACAATTTAGTTGGGTCCATAAAGAACACTACTAGTCAAAAGGTTTAGAAAAGTAAGGTCTATTTTTTTTTTTTTTTTTTAAGTTTTTAAAGAAGTCTCTTCTTCTCACCAAATATTTCAAAATATTTAAATATTTTTATACATTTATAAATATATATTTAAAAATGTTACTATTTTTGTTGTACTTAGGATCACATAAATGCAGGCTTGGTGAGCAGAAGAGACTTCTTTAAAAAAAAAAAAAAAAAAAAAAACATTAAAAATCTTACTGTTCAAAAACTTTTGACTAGTAGTGCATGTTCACCTGTTGGAGCTGAATTGGGGGAACATTTCTAATTAATTTTTATTTAAACTGCAATTAACCAATTAAAATTCTGGTACATTCAAAGATGGTACATTCATTATTCTTGCAATAGTCAAGTGTTCACGCACCTGAATAATATCTGCATGCACAATAATGAGAAGTACACACATAAGGGCCTCCATACAGCAGAGTCTGATGTGGCAGGTGGAACTAGAACTGACTTCATGAACTGCCCTGAAACACAATTGAAAAACGATTATTAATAATATAAATATAGCTTCACAATGCTCATTTTGGCTTCTGTCAGACTGATATTTATTCTTTACTGAATCGTTTCAGTGTGCTTTTTTTTTTTTTTTTTTTTTTTTTTTTTTTTTTTTTTAAATTCTTTTTAAATGGTAAACACCTCTCACAGGCTCGCGTGAGCGTCCGGGATCCACGACAAAACCTATTTTACTACAAGAACAAACACTTCACACCAGATAAAGTTTTGAAAATATTAAATATATTATTGTAAAGTTACGTGTTTTAGTGACCGATTTAAACAACTAAAAGGGATAAACATAAATTTACCTCAGACTGTACCTTGAACCACCTCAAGCGCAAATACACCAACAGGGATTGCCCATGTAAAATAACAAAGAGGGGAATTTGAAAACTTATTAACACTGAAAAATATAAATTTAGAGTGAAATTTAACATTACATGGACAAAACGACAAATAAAAGTAGATTTATAAAGCTTACCTTTGGCTTAGCACCCGTCCGTCAGTCAGAAGACCGTTAGAGCTGCGTCACTGTCAGAAGACCGTTAGAGTCGCGTCACTGTCAGAAGACCGTTACGGTTTGAATTTCAAACTGCGTCATGTTAGTGAAGGCCTCTGAGTCTCGTCCTCTGTAGGTTTGATTAAGTGTCCTCAACGTAGAATAAAGTCATACATAATCTATCGCGGTGGTGTTATCTTCAGTCTTTAGTAATATACAGAATTAATATCTTCAGTCTTCACGGTTGCTTGCGCCATCATGTTTAATTTGCGTCCCTTCAGAAGTTAATTTCGCGGCTAATTTAAAAAAGGGTTTATTTTGCTTCAGTTACCACCTGACAACACTTTAAGCATTACCATTACAGTGTTTTTGCTTACATATTTATAGACTGTGGAAGTAAATAACTTACCGCCGTTTGACAATATATAAAAAAGCATGCAAATATCTTTTGAAAATGCCCGCAATAGCACAAGTGCTCGCACGCGTCTGTCAGAAGCGCCGGCAACCCGCCAAAATAAAAGCCTGCTGATTTTAAGTTTGAAAATGATGAAAATTCATATGAAAAAAAGAAGTAAATATTAGTAATATTAAGCTTACTATTATTAAGCTGGTGCAGCTGTAACGTGGTTGTAACTAAGCTTACTATATACTAACTGTATTTGTATTTAATACTCACTTTTTATTTTAAAAATACAGCTAACTAAAACAATAAAAAACAATAAAAACTTGATTTTTGAAAATTATAGTTATCTGTTTATAGTTATCTGTTTTTGCAAATAAACTCTTCATTATATATACATTATATATATAAACTCTTCATTACTGTTCATTATATATTCATTATATATATATATATATATATATATATTAGTGCCGTCAAACGATTAATCACATCCAAAATAAACAGCACTTTTTATTTATTAGGGTCACACTGTGCAGTGTGAGGACCAAACCAAATCTCCAGGTTCTCTTATGAGAACCAGGCTGAAAAACTAATGTGCACCTCTGTCTATAACACATGCACAAAGGAGTCACATGTTCCACCTTTTCATTGAACACAAAGAAATTAAGTTTATTGAAATTAATTACAATGCTTTAAGTAACAAAGTAATAAAAACTTGACCAAACTGAGTAATGTCAACAGAGCAGAAACAAATAAGTAAAATAAACATAATTTTACCAAGTTAACAGTGCATCATCTTTTACAGTGTGGTTTTCCTTTGCTGTAAACAAAACTTGGCTCTCGCAAAACTAGCATATTCTCACCGGAGCTTATGCTATGCCTACGTCATCCGCTGGAACACCACTCTCTCATGAACGTCTGTACAACAGTTAGCGGAAGCTAGAGATTAAGGTTTATAAAGTTTTAAATATGGATATTTTCCTTACAAAAACACATTGATTTGCTTCATGAGTTGTAGCAGATGCAACTGTTCGGTGTGATGAGATTTAATGTCCCTTATAACAACTTCAGGCCACTTCAGCCATTTGTTGGTAATCACTTTTTCAAGATACATAAAAGCTTTAAAAATCATGTGGTGTGTTACTGATGCATTTTATGTTGTAGAATGAAACATTAAATAATTAGCATTTGACCAAAAACCCATTAAAAAAACCCCACTGACTTCAGAACAATGGAACCAAACGTACGATACTAGCTCATTTCTGGGTTTTAGGACTCTTTACTGTAGCATATTCAGAACTTGTAATGGTCATTAACAAATCAGAAGACATAAGGCAGAAAGAAATGCAAAGGTTTTTACTGTGTTACATTCCCTTATGTATCATACAATTTGCCATTGGGTCAACTTACCCCAAGTATGTGGCTCATCTTACCCACACTGACCATTTTTCATGCTTTACACAACAGAAAGGTCAGACATTCATGTTTTGGTGACATGCTTTATTTTGTTGCCTAAAACAAGAAGTGACATTTACCCTGGTTTCTCCTGCATGAAATCACAAACATCTTTTGTGTCAATGAATAACTGTAACTCTACTGGAACTGGAACTAAGTCATTTAGAAATGCATCCCATATGGAATCAAGCACCGATGGAGAATCTCTGTCCTGAATGATTTGCTCTGATCTCCAGAAAGTTGAGAGTCTGTCAGCGGTAGCACACCTCAGATATCTCCATTGCCAGCTCTATCAGCTCGCTGGCCTCTTGACAGGAGTTCATGAAACCACAGTCAAAATCCACGTTACAGCTGCACCAGTCTTTTCCTTTGGACGGCTCATCTGAGGCGTTGTAATACCTGTAAGAGGGGAAGCAGCGGCCAAACGCTCGCTCACACGTCTCAGGCAGCATGGCCATGACATCACAGAAGCGGCAGTAGAGGCAAGCCAGCAGGATGGAGGCGCAGTCATCTGGAGAGACGAAATCAACAAATCAAACACGTTTCAGAAACTATGAATTAACACATTTCAGAAACAATTTTTGATATCACTGTTTTTAATCACCTTTCAGCTTTTATCAGTTCCCCTAAATAGTGGTGTGACTGTGACAAATAAATGATCGAGAGTACAAACAGAAACATGTAGAGATTGATACGAGGTCATAAATGCAGCTTGTTTAAGAATCTGACTATAGAATTGATATTGATGGCTAAATTTGGAATTCGACACGAGTGCTTGAAATTCATGTCAGCTACACATAGAAACTAGTTATATAGTGCAGCAAAACGCATGTTAAAAAGTGTGTACAAAAAGTGGGGGGGGGGGCAACACATGACTGTGGCAACTTTAACATTTCAAAGGATACTATGGCAAAGTTATTGCTTTCCTTATTCAAACTGATTTTTTTCATGAATATATGGTTGACCTGAAGAATGAAAGCTGTATCATACACTTGGAAAATTATGAGCTATATCACTGCTTATTGACACTAGGGGAGTGACAATACACTTAGCTCACAAGATGAGACAAAATATAGATACTTGATTCACTATAAAGAGACAATATTTTAATATTATATTAAAGAAATTTTCAATGACAAAATATTTGTCTTTTAATTACAAAAATTAAAACAATGCAGTTGTATTTTAAAATATTTTAACTAATCTAGGGCTGTAACTAATGATTATTTTGGTAATCAATTAATCTACTGATTATTTTGACAATCAAGTAATCTGATATGTTTTAGTAACACAAACAAACCTAAGTGAAAACCAGGCTTTAGTATTTATATATAAACTAACGATGAGGCAATAATAATTGCCTCAAATAAAATATCAAAACCAAGTAATTACATGGTTTTATTGAACAACACTGTTAAAATACATCATGTAATATGCCTATACATAATATGAACATAACCAACTGAAGTACATTATGTATTATAACAAATACATGCAGAGGGCACCAATCACACTTTACAGTGTGATTAAACGACCTTTAAATCCATTAAATTTTTATATTTGGCTACATGCAAATTCAAACACTTTTATTTTAATATCATGATGTACAATAAATAGCATATTTAGAAATAGGTTGATGTATTCTCCTGTGTTGGCAAAGGTTTATAAATGATTTACGTTACAAATCTAGTGAGAATGCACACTGTTTTCCCAAATGAACATTAAGCAATTCAAATTCACAGCATATGCAGAGGAAGAGTTTAGCCCCTTTCACACATACAGTCTTTACTGGTAAATTACCAGAAAGTTCTCATTAAAAGATCATGTGTGAACAGGACCTTTTCAAAATCCCAGTAAATTTGTTCTGGCAATCATATCTTTCTTATGGAGATGACATGATTAGGGCTGTGACGGTCGCCGTGACAACCACGTCACGTTGTCTACTGCCACCGGCAGTAGTGCACATGACGTCACAGACTCTATAACAAGCATAATACAAAGTTTGTATACAAATGTAATAACAGTAACAATTGAAAAATTCAAATTACAAATTACCTCAAACGCCACACACGGCGTTTCCTTTAGATTGGCACATTTGAGCGCAGGAAAATACAGTTTATTCTGCATTCAGCAAATTTATTTCATGCTGAGCAATGGACCTTGTTGGGAAACCAAATACTACATCGCCGATCTGGAGCCATCTCCATTCATGTCAACCATCCGCGTTTGTACAAGTGTCTCCAAGTTCACGTGATCGCAAACTGGTCAGGTTGGTATTGGTGAGGCTTTCTCCAAACTGGCCAAATACAAACGAGACAGCGGTAGATGCTAACATGAAATGTGGCAACATACTCCGCGATTCCCATTCCACAGAGAGCGCGTGCAGAACGGATTTAACACGCCCGCTTGCTTGGTGGCGGAACAGTGAACCGTGTCTAAACCGGACACGACAGGTGTCACACCGCGTCGCAACCAGACAGGTCTACACAGGACATTTGAACTTTGTCAGTATGTAATAAATAGGACGAGGCAGTTTATTATGTGGGATTTGTCATGTCGCATCCAGTGTAGACTGCATCACTGATTATAATGAGTTCTATAGAATTTTATCTTGTCGCGCCGCACCGCTCGCGTCCGGTAGACAGGGTATATTTAGCTTTCTTATTTAAGGCTACTTTCCTATTTAACTATTATTTATTGGATATTTATTTTAGTGATTTGCAGGCTACATGTTCACTGATAGAAGTGCTAAAATAAACACGTTTGTTAGATCGAGCCTTTTTTTTTTTTTTTTTGCGTTTCAAAATTTTATATATATTAATATCACAACACCGCGCCACCGGCGGTAGTTGGTCCATTACCACCGCGGTGGTAAGAATCTGCCACTGTCACAGCCCTAGACATGATTACTCTGAGCCGTTTACAAAGCTCCGCTGCTTTTTAATTAGTTTTTCTATGTAAATATGCGCTAGATGGACATCTTTGACCATTGAGCCTCGCAGCTTTTTTAACGTGTCATGCTTCTCCATTCATCAGGGCTGCCACTCTGTAATTGGATACTATTATGCGCGTCTCGTGTTTATAAGAGCAGAACATTCTGATTGGCTAGTAATGTTAATTTGGTTGAGAGTGAAAGCTGTGCTCCTCTCATACCATTGGTAGGCGAACTCATGGACTCGAAAGTGATAAACAAGTTTTTTTTGTTTTTTTTTGTTGTTTTTTTTTTTAAATGTCGGATTATTTTTTTTCCGCAGCCAAACGCTGCACGCCGGAGATCCGGCACGGTGCCGGAGAACTTTAAGCCCTGTCTATGTCTGATTTAAACCTTTTCAGAAACACTTTAGCTGGGTAAAATCTGTGTAACAATTTGAATGAGATTTCTCTGACCTTGTTAGTTATTATGTATTTCGAAGTCAGAGTCCATACTTTTTTCCAATCAATATGATCAACAACATTCTTCCAATAAGACACCAC
Source organism: Spinibarbus caldwelli (assembly GCA_039654775.1). Classification (NCBI taxonomy): domain Eukaryota; kingdom Metazoa; phylum Chordata; class Actinopteri; order Cypriniformes; family Cyprinidae; genus Spinibarbus; species Spinibarbus caldwelli. The sequence continues at coordinate 23,678,490 of CM077261.1, read as the reverse complement.
ATAGGAAGTTGTTACAAACTCCTTTTGAAAGAGCGATCTAATCTTATAGTTACGTGATGAAGGACGTGACAAAAAGCACAGTTCTCCTGCTGGGATTTCAAATGGGTCCAAAGAATTAGGTAAAGTACTGGGTGATCTAACAGAGTCCCTTAAAAGCATGACAGCTCCTTCAGGAATAGCGTCCATGACAATGGAGAATTCTTTGGGAGTTACTGGAAAATCAAATTTACATAAGAATTCTTCATAACTTAAAATAAGACCTTTTGAGTTAAATAACTGGGAAACGATCAAAATGTTTTTCTCAAACCAATTACTAAAAAACAGATTTTCTCTTATATACGTCTTGATTGTTCCAAATAAAGTACTGGTGAGGGGAGAAATTGTGCTTAAAGATTAATGACCATGCAAGTAATGCCTGTTTATGAAATTTAGATAAATTGTAAGGGATTCTGTCAATATTATAATTACAAATTAATAAGAAAGGGAGACCACTAAACAGGATTTTATCAACTGATTTACAAATGTTGTTGTCCACATATAGAGAGAGTGCAGCATACATACAGTGGTGTGAAAAATGGTTTGCCCCCTTCCTGATTTTTTATTTTTTTGCATGTTTGTCACACTTTAATGTTTCAGATCATCAAACAAATTTAAATATTAATCAAAGATAACACAAATAAACACAACATGCAGTTTTTAAATTAAGTTTTTTATTATGAAGGGAAAACAAAATCCAAACCCACATTGCCCTGTGTGAAAAAGTGCTTGCCCCCTAAACCTAATAACTGGTTGGGCCACCCTTAGCAGCAACAACTGTAATCAAGCGTTTGCGATAACTTGCAATGAGTCTGTTACAGCACTGTGGAGGAATTTTGGCCCACTCATCTTTGCAGAATTGTTGTAATTGAGCCACATTGGAGGGTTTTCGAGCATGAACCGCCTTTTTAAGGTCATGCCACAGCATCTCAATAGGATTCAGGTCAGGACTTTGACTAGGCCACTCCAAAGTCTTCATTTTGTTTTTCTTCAGCCATTCAGAGGTGGACTTGCTGGTGTGTTTTGGATCATTGTCCTGCTGCAGAACCCAAGTTCGCTTCAGCTTGAGGTCACGAATAGATGGCCGGACATTGTCCTTCAGGATTTTTTGTTAGACAGCAGAATTCATGGTTCCATTTATCACAGCAAGTCTTCCAGGTCCTGAAGCAGCAAAACAGCCCCAGACCATCACACTACCACCACCATATTTTACTGTTGGTATGATGTTCTTTTTCTGAAATGCTGTTATTTGTACGCCAGATGTAATGGGACACACACCTTCCAAAAAGTTCAACTTTTGTCTCGTCAGTCCACAGAGTATTTTCCCAAAAGTCTTGGGGATCATCAAGATGTTTTTTGGCAAAACTGATAATAGCCTTTATGTTTTTTTTGCTCAGCAGCGGTTTTCTTCTTGGAACTCTTTTTCACACAGGGCCATGTGGGTTTGGATTTTGTTTTCCCTTCATAAAAAAAACCTTCATTTAAAAACTGCATGTTGTGTTTACTTGTGTTATATTTGATTAATATTTAAATTTGTTTGATGATCTGAAACATTAAAGTGTGACAAACATGCAAAAAAATAAAAAATCAGGAAGGGGGCAAACAATTTTTCACACCACTGTAAGTCTGGAGATGCCCTCCGCCTTAGCCAGCAGTACTCTGCCTCTCAAGGTCAAGTCTCTCTGCAACCATGTGTTAAATCTTCTTTGGGCTTTTAATATAACCGGGTCAAAGTTCAGAGTACATCTTTTATCTTGATTTTTAGTTATCACAATGCCTAAATATGTAATTTCAGATTTAACTGGAATATTAAAAATAGTGGATGCTGTACAGTTTTTAATAGACATTAATTCACATTTACCTATGTTTAGATTAAGACCCGAAGCTTTAGAGAAAAGTTTTATATAATTAATTGCTATTGGGATTTGGGAAGCATCTCTTAAAAATAAGGTGGTGTCATCTACTAATTGACTAATAAATGTTTCTCAATCAGCTATATGGATATACTCTCGAGTCCTTCGAGTCGTTCGTTCTTTTGCCACATGACGTGACAGCATTGGATAGAGAAATTAGTTAATTTACAACCTTCCTTACAAACGGGTGCATAGTTATTATTATTATTATTATTATTATTATTATTATTTACTCTTACAGTTACGTGTTGCGTTTCTGGTCTCAGATTGTAGCTTTTTATTTCTTACAGTTTACAAATGTGAATTTCTGTCATGATGGTTCTTTTCCATAACACTGAATGTGGTAACAAAGGTAAATATAGCTGCAAGCAGCAATTACGGGGCCAAGCACTACAGAAGCAAACATCAGACCAACTGCACAAATGAGTAACTGAAGCCATTTTAGGATGTTTTTAGTCAAAACGGCTGAAAAATCACATATCAACCTATAGCAATATGATTTATTGGCTTATCACGTTTGACCAATAGGTGGCGCTGTTATCAAATCGATGTGGTGTGTTCTGTGTTAGGTGACAATGGCACACACAAAGTTTAGTGTCAATATGTCAAAGCATTGCAGAGATACAGCCTCAACAGTCATTTTGGCATCATGCAGAGTTACTGCCTGAAGTGTCATTTTGGCATCGTGCCTCAAATTCGTTGCTGTGGTGTGCGAAAACCGTTTTGTCTATCGACACGAAATCCATAACTTTTGGTCAGCATGGTCTGAAGATGATATGATTCGATTTTGGTGAAAATCGGACAAACGGTTTAGGAGGAGTTCGAAAAAGTATGTTTTCAACATAAATCAAAATGGCGGACAGGAATTTCGGCTTAGTATTCATTTCATTTCATTTCACTTTATTTATAGAGCACTTTACAACTGCACCTGCAGACCAAAGTGCTGAACAATCAAGAAACAGTCATTAAAACACAGAACATAAGACAACACACATTCAACTAACAGCAAAAACTAGCCCACACTCTCAAAGGCTAAGGACAAGAAATAGTTTTTGACTTCAACTTTAAAAGCATTTAACGATGAGACCTCTCTAAGTACCTGAGGCAGACTATTCCAGAGCTTCGGCCCTGCAACAGCAAAGGCCTGATCCCCTTTTAACTTTAAATGAGTACGAGGGACAGTAAGCAATAACTTATTATTGGATCTTAGAGACCTAGGTGCTTGACGAACAGCAATGAGCTCCGACACGTAAGCAGGGGCCATCCCATGCAATGCTTTAAAAACATATAAAAGAGTTTTATATTTTATCCTATAGCTCACGGGTAACCATTTGAGAGACGCTAAAATAGGAGAGATATGATGACTTCTCTTAGCACCCACTAACAGCCTAGCTGCTGCATTCTGAACTAATTGCAAACGTGAAATAGTGGTCTGGCAGGACTCCACATACAATACATTGCAATAGTCCAGACGAGACAAAACAAAGGCATTAATAACCTTCTCTAAGTCGTTTCTTGACAGAATAGGCTTTAGGCGAGCAATAGACCTAAATTAGTATGACATAATTGGTATGTATGTTGTCGGCATGACCCAAGGAATAATTTGAGCACAGTTTCATTAGAATAGGCTAATGCAGTCAAAAGTTATTAGCATTTTTGTAAATTTCATAATTAATGATTAATGAATGGTTTATTACTCTTGATCAATAGGTGGCGCTGTTACCAAACTGACGTGGCGTGGTCAATGTGAGGTGTCAATGTCACATATAAAATTTGGTGCGAATATGTCAAAGTTTCGCTGAGATACAGCCTCAGATGCAGTTTTGGCATCTTTCCAGCAAATTCGTTGACGCGCTAAACGAAAACCGTTTAAGATATCGACACGAAATCCATAACTTTTTGTCAGCATGGTCTGAAGATGATACGAGTCAAATTTGGTGAAAATTGGACTAACGGTCTAGGAGGAGTTCGAAAAAGTAGGTTTTCAACATGAATCAAAATGGCGGACAGGAAGTTCAGCCGATTATGGCAAAATTGGTATCGATATTCTCGGCACGAACCAAGGAATCTATCAATATCAGATTGATTACAATAGGCTAATGTAAACAAAAGTTATTAGCATTTTTAGAAATTTCATTATAACTTTTGACCACAAGGTGGCGCTGCGCCAAAACTTTTTGCGTACCATCAGGGCATGGTGTCGAAGATGCATGCCGATTTTCGTAATATAAAAGTTCGTTAGTTCATGAAATACAGCATTTTTTAACAAAATTCAAAATGGCCGACGCCCAAAATGGCTGACATGGGAAAATTTGATATGGTTCGACTCAGCATGATGCAACGAATCTACAGAGATGAGTTTTATGATTTTTGGCCAAACCATTCACAAGTTATAAGCAAAAATATCAATTTTTCATATCTCCGGACCACTAGGGGGCACTGCGCCGAAACACTGCTGTTAGCCTCAGGTCATGCCTGTTATAACACAAACCACGTTTGGTCTCAATACGCCAAACCGTTGCGGAGATATAGCCTCAGATCCATTTTTGCGTGCTTTTCGTAGAATTCGTTCGCGAGTTATTCGAGAACGGTTTGACTAATTGACTTGAATTCCATAACTTTTTGTCGGCATGGTCTGAAGATGATCTGATTCAATTTTCGTGAAAATCGGAGCAACGGCCTAGGAGGAGTTCGAAAAAGTAGGTTTTTCAGAAAATTGAAAATGGCGGAAAAACTATTCAGACGGAAAATGACGTCATTGGATTCGTTCGAATCGGCTTGAGCCAAGGAATCAGAGGAAAAAAGAATTTTGTTTCTAGCACTTAAGGTTCCAACGTTATTAGTATAAACGTGAGTGCAACTTTGGACAAGTGGTGGCGCTAGAGAGTTTGAGTTAGAGACTCCAAATTTGCTGTGGTTACTACTGACACTATCCTCTATCAGTGTGCCAAATTTTACAACTTTCCCGCAAGCGGTTCTATGGGCTGCCATTGACTTTTCGGCGGAAGAAGAAGAATAATAAATATAGCTGCAAGCAGCAATACGGGGCCAAGCACTACAGAAGCAAACATCAGACCAACTGCACAAATGAGTAACTGAAGCCATTATAGGATGTTTTTAGTCGAAATGGCTGAAAAATCATATATAAACCTATAGCAATATGATTTATTGGCTTATCACGTTTGACCAATAGGTGGCGCTGTTATCAAATCGATGTGGTGTGTTCTGTGTTAGGTGACAATGGCACACACAAAGTTTAGTGTCAATATGCCAAAGCATTGCAGAGATACAGCCTCAATTGTCATTTTGGCATCATGCAGAGATACTGCCTGAAGTGTCATTTTGGCATCGTGCATCAAATTCGTTAATGTGGTGTGCGAAAACCGTTTTGTCTATCGACACGAAATCCATAACTTTTGGTCAGCATGGTCTGAAGATGATATGATTCGATTTTGGTGAAAATCAGAGAAACGGTTTAGGAGGAGTTCGAAAAAGTAGATTTTCAACATAAATCAAAATGGCGGACAGAAAGTTCGGCTCAGTATGACATAATTGTTATGTATGCTGTCGGCCTGACCCAAGGAATAATTTGAGACCAGTTTCATTACAATAGGCTAATGCAGTCAAAAGTTATTAGCATTTTTGGCAAATTCATAATTAATGATTAATTAATGGTTTATTACTCTTGACCAATAGGTGGCGCCGTTACAAAACTGACGTGGCGTGGTCAGTGTGCGGTGACAATGTCACATACAAAGTTTGGAGTGAATATTTCAAAGTTTCGCTGAGATACAACCTCAGATGCAGTTTGGCATCTTTCCAGAAAATTCGTTGATGCGCTAAACGAAAACCGTTTAATATATCGACACGAAATCCATAACTTTTTGCCAGCACGGTCTGAAGATGATCCGAGTCAAATTTAGTGAAAATCGGACTAACGGTCTAGGAGGAGTTCGAAAAAGTAGGTTTTCGACATAAATCAAAATGGCGGACAGGAAGTTCAGCCAATTATGGCAAAATTGGTATCGATGTTCTCGGCATGAACCAAGGAATCAATCAACATCAGTTTGATTACAATAGGCTACTGTAAACAAAAGTTATTAGCATTTTTACAAATTTCATTATAACTTTTCACCACAAGGTGGCGCTGCGCCAAAACTTTTTGCGTACCATCAGGGCATGGTGTCGAAGATGCTTACCGATTTTCGTAATAAAAAAGTTTTTCCGATCATTAAATACTGCATTTTTTAACAAAATTCAAAATGGCCGACGCCCAAAATGGCTGACATGGGAGTATTGGATATGATTCGACTCGGCATGATACAACGAATCTACAGATGCAAGTTTTATGATTTTTGGCCAAACCATTCACAAGTTATAAGCAAAAATATGAATTTTTCATATCTCCGGACCACTATGGGGCACTGCGCCGAAACACTGCAGTTAGCCTCAGGTCATGCTTCTTATGACACACACCAAGTTTGGTCTCAATACGCCAAACTGTTGCGGAGATATAGCCTCAGATCTATATTTGCGTGCTTTTCGTGGAATTCGTTTGCGAGTTATTCGAGAACGGTTTGACTAATCGACTTGAATTCCATAACTTTTTGTCGGCATGGTCTGAAGATGATCTGATTCAATTTTCATGAAAATCGGAGCAACGGCCTAGGAGGAGTTCGAAAAAGTAGGTTTTTCAGAAAATTCAAAATGGCGGAAAAATTATCTAGACGGAAAATGACGTCATTGGATTCATTCGAATCGGCTTGAGCCAAGGAATCAGAGGAAAAAAGAATTTTGTTTCTAGCTGTTACGGTTCAAATGTTATTAACATAAACGAGAGTGAGATTTTCGACAAGTGGTGGCGCTAGAGAGTTTGAATTAGAGACTCCAAATTTGCTATGAAGACAGATCAGACTGTCCTCTATCAGTGTGCCAAATTTTACAACTTTCCCGCAAGCGATTCTATGGGCTGCCATTGACTTGCGGCGGAAGAAGAATAATAATAATAAATATAGCTGCAAGCAGCAATACGGGGCCAAGCACTACAGAAGCAAACATCAGACCAACTGCACAAATGAGTTAATGAAGCCATTTTAGGATGGTTTTAGTCAAAACGGCTGAAAAATCATATATAAACCTATAGCAATATGATTTATTGGCTTATCACGTTTGACCAATAGGTGGCGCTGTTATCAAATCGATGTGGTGTGTTCTGTGTTAGGTGACAATGGCACACACAAAGTTTAGTGTCAATATGCCAAAGCATTGCAGAGATTCAGCCTCAACAGTCATTTTGGCATCATGCAGAGATACTGCCTGAAGTGTCATTTTGGCACAGTGCCTCAAATTCGTTGCTGTGGTATGCGAGAACGGTTTTGTCTATCGACACGAAATCCATAACTTTAGGTCAGCATGGTCTGAAGATGATATGATTCGATTTTGGTGAAAATCGGACAAACGGTTTAGGAGGAGTTCGAAAAAGTATGTTTTCAACATAAATCAAAATGGCGGACAGGAATTTCGGCTTAGTATGACATAATTTGTATGTATGTTGTCGGCATGACCCAAGGAATAATTTGAGCACAGTTTCATAAGAATAGGCTAATGCAGTCAAAAGTTATTAGCATTTTTGCACATTTCATAATTAATGATTAATGAATGGTTTATTACTCTTGACCAATAGGTGGCGCTGTTACCAAACTGACGTTGCATGGTCATTGTGACGTGACAATGTCACATATAAAATTTGGTGCGAATATGTCAAAGTTTCGCTGAGATACAGCCTCAGATGTAGTTTGGCATCTTTCCAGCAAATTCGTTGACGCGCTAAACGAAAACCGTTTAAGATATCGACACGAAATCCATAACTTTTTGTCAGCATGGTCTGAAGATGATCCGAGTCAAATTTGGTGAAAATCGGACTAACGGTCTAGGAGGAGTTCGAAAAAGTAGGTTTTCAACATGAATCAAAATGGCGGACAGGAAGTTCAGCCAATTATGGCAAAATTGGTATCGATGTTCTCGGCATGAACCAAGGAATCTATCAATGTCAGTTTGATTACAATAGGATAATGTAAACAAAAGTTATTAGCATTTTTAGAAATTTCATTATAACTTTTGACCACAAGGTGGCGCTGTGCCAAAACTTTTTGCGTACCATCAGGGCATGGTGTCGAAGATGCATGCCGATTTTCGTAATATAAAAGTTCGTTAGTTCATGAAATACAGCATTTTTTAACAAAATTCAAAATGGCCGACGCCCAAAATAGCTGACATGGGAAAATTTTATATGGTTCGACTCAGCATGATGCAACGAATCTACAGAGACGAGTTTTATGATTTTTGGCCAAACCATTCACAAGTTATAAGCAAAAATATAAATTTTTCATATCTCCGGACCACTAGGAGGCACTGCGCCGAAACAATGCAGTTAGCCTCAAATCATGCCTGTTATAACACACACCAAGTTTGGTCTCAATACGCAAAACCGTTGCGGAGATATAGCCTCAGATCCATTTTTGCGTGGTTTTCGTAGAATTCATTTGCGAGTTATTCGAGAACGGTTTAACTAATCAACTTGAATTCCATAACTTTTTGTCGGCATGGTCTGAAGATGATCTGATTCAATTTTCGTGAAAATCGGAGCAACGGCCTAGGAGGAGTTCGAAAAAGTAAGTTTTTCAGAAAATTCAAAATGGCGGAAAAACTTTCCAGACGGAAAATGACGTCATTGGGTTCATTCGAATCGGTTTGAGCCAAGGAATCAGAGGAAAAAAGAATTTTGTTTCTAGCTCTTACGGATCAAAAGTTATTAACATAAACATGAGTGCAAATTTGGACAAGTGGTGGCGCTAGAGAGTTTGAGTTAGAGACTCCAAATTTGCTGTGGTTACTATTGACACTATCCTCTATCAGTGTGCCAAATTTTACAACTTTCCCGCAAGCGGTTCAATAGGCTGCCATTGACTTGCGGCGGAAGAAGAATAATAATAATAAGAACGCTAACGATAACAATAGGTGCCAATGCACCTTCGGTGCTTGGCCCCTAATAATAATAATAATAATAAATATAGCTGCAAGCAGCAATTGCGGGGCCAAGCACTACAGAAGCAAACATCAGACCAATTGCACAAATGAGTAACTGAAGCTATTTTAGGATGTTTTTAGTGAAAACAGCTGAAAAATCATATATAAACCTATAGCAATATGATTTATTGGCTTATCACGTTTGACCAATAGGTGGCGCTGTTATCAAATCGATGTTGTGTGTTCTGTGTTAGGTGACAATGGTACACACAAAGTTTAGTGTCAATACGCCAAAGAATTGCAGAGATACAGCCTCAACAGTCATTTTGGCATCATGCAGAGACACTGCCTGAAGTGTCATTTTTGCATCGTGCCTCAAATTCATTGCTGTGGTGTGCGAAAACCGTTTTGTCTATCGACGCGAAATCCATAACTTTTTGTCAGCATGGTCTGAAGATGATATGATTCGATTTTGGTGAAAATCGGACAAACGGTTTAGGAGGAGTTCGAAAAAGTATGTTTTCAACATAAATAAAAATGGCGGACAGGAATTTCGGCTTAGTATGACATAATTGGTATGTATGTTGTCGGCATGACCCAAGGAATAATTTGAGCACAGTTTCATTAGAATAGGCTAATGCAGTCAAAAGTTATTAGCATTTTTGTAAATTTCATAATTAATGATTAATGAATGGTTTATTACTCTTGACCAATAGGTGGCGCTGTTACCAAACTGACGTGGCGTGGTCAATGTGAGGTGACAATGTCACATATAAAATTTGGTGCGAATATGTCAAAGTTTCGCTGAGATACAGCCTCAGATGCAGTTTGGCATCTTTCCAGCAAATTCGTTGACGCGCTAAACGAAAACCGTTTAAGATATCGACACGAAATCCATAACTTTTGTCAGCATGGTCTGAAGATGATTCGAGTCAAATTTGGTGAAAATCGGACCAAAGGTCTAGGAGGAGTTCGAAAAAGTAGGTTTTCAACATGAATCAAAATGGCGGACAGGAAGTTCAGCCAATTATGGAAAAATTGGTATCGATGTTCTCGGCATGAACCAAGGAATCTATCAATATCAGTTTGATTACAATAGGCTAATGTAAACAAAAGTTATTAGCATTTTTAGAAAATTCATTATAACTTTTGACAACAAGGTGGCGCTGCGCCAAAACTTTTTACGTACCATCAGGGCATGGTGTCGAAGATGCATGCCGATTTTCGTAATATAAAAGTTTGTTAGTTCATGAAATATAGCATTTTTTAACAAAATTCAAAATGGCCGACGCCCAAAATGGCTGACGTGGGAAAATTTTATATGGTTCGACTCAGCATGATGCAACGAATCTACAGAGATGAGTTTTATGATTTTTGGCCAAACCATTCAAAAGTTATAAGCAAAAATATAAATTTTTCATATCTCCGGACCACTAGGGGGCACTGCGCCGAAACACTGCAGTTAGCCTCAGGTCATGCCTGTTATAACACACACCAAGTTTGGTCTCAATACGCCAAACCGTTGCGGAGATATAGCCTCAGATCCATTTTTGCGTGCTTTTTGTAGAATTCGTTTGCGAGTTATTCGATAACGGTTTGACTAATCGACTTGAATTCCATAACTTTTTGTCGGCATGGTCTGAAGATGATCTGATTCAATTTTCGTGAAAATCGGAGTAACGGCCTAGGAGGAGTTCGAAAAAGTAGGTTTTTCAGAAAATTCAAAATGGCGGAAAAACTATCTAGACGGAAAATGACGTTATTGGATTCGTTCGATTAGGCTTAAGCCAAGGAATCAGAGGAAAAAAGAATTTTGTTTCTAGCTCTTACGGATCAGAAGTTATTAACATAAACATAAGTGCAACTTTGGACAAGTGGTGGCGCTAGAGAGTTTGAGTTAGAGACTCCAAATTTGCTGTGGTTACTATTGACACTGTCCTCTATCAGTATGCCAAATTTTACAACTTTCCCGCAAGCGGTTCTATGGGCTGCCATTGACTTGCGGCGGAAGAAGAATAATAATAATAAGAACGCTAACGATAACAATAGGTGCCAATGCACCTTCGGTGCTTGGCCCCTAATAATAATAATAATAATAAGAACGCTAACGATAACAATAGGTGCCTAAGCACCTTCGGTGCTTGGCCCCTAAATATAGCTGCAAGCAGCAATTGCGGGGCCAAGCACTACAGAAGCAAACATCAGACCAATTGCACAAATGAGTAACTGAAGCCATTTTAGGATGTTTTTAGTCAAAACGGCTAAAAAATCATATATAAACCTATAGCAATATGATTTATTGGCTTATCACGTTTGACCAATAGGTGGCGCTGTTATCAAATCGATGTGGTGTGTTCTGTGTTAGGTGACAATGGTAATCACAAAGTTTAGTGTCAATATGCCAAAGCATTGCAGGGATAAAGCCTCAACAGTCATTTTGGCATCATGCAGAGATACTGCCTGAAGTGTCATTTTGGCATCATGCTTCAAATTCGTTGCTGTGGTATGCGAAAACCGTTTTGTCTATCGACACGAAATCCATAACTTTTGGTCAGCATGGTCTGAAGATGATATGATTCGATTTTGGTGAAAATCGGACAAACGGTGTAGGAGGAGTTCGAAAAAGTATGTTTTCAACATAAATCAAAATGGCGGAAAGGAATTTCGGCTTAGTATGACATAATTGGTATGTATGTTTTCGGCATGACCCAAGGAATAATTTGAGGACAGATTCATTAGAATAGGCTAATGCAGTCAAAAGTTATTAGCATTTTTGTAAATTTCATAATTAATGATTAATGAATGGTTTATTACTCTTGACCAATAGGTGGCGCTGTTACCAAACTGAAGTGGCGTGGTCAATGTGAGGTGTCAATGTCACATATAAAATTTGGTGCGAATATGTCAAAGTTTCGCTGAGATACAGCCTCAGATGTAGTTTGGCATCTTTCCAGCAAATTCGTTGACGCGCTAAACGAAAACCGTTTAAGATATCGACACGAAATCCATAACTTTTTGTCAGCATGGTCTGAAGATGATTTGAGTCAAATTTGGTGAAAATCGGACTAACAGTCTAGGAGGAGTTCGAAAAAGTAGGTTTTCAACATGAATCAAAATGGCGGACAGGAAGTTCAGCCAATTATGGCAAAATTGGTATCGATGTTCTCGGCATGAACCAAGGAATCTATCAACATCAGTTTGATTACAATAGGCTAATGTAAACAAAAGTTATTAGCATTTTTAGAAATTTCATTATAACTTTTGACCACAAGGTGGCGCTGCGCCAAAACTTTTTGCGTACCATCAGGGCATGGTGTCGAAGATGCATGCCGATTTTCGTAATATAAAAGTTCGTTAGTTCATGAAATACAGCATTTTTTAACAAAATTCAAAATGGCCGACGCCCAAAATGGCTGACATGGGAAAATTTTATATGGTTCGACTCGGCATGATGCAACGAATCTACAGAGACGAGTTTTATGATTTTTGGCCAAACCATTCACAAGTTATAAGCAAAAATATCAATTTTTCATATCTCCGGACCACTATGGGGCACTGCGCCGAAACACTGCAGTTAGCCTCAGGTCATGCTTGTTATAGCACACACCAAGTTTGGTCTCAATACGCTAAACCGTTGCAGAGATATAGCCACAGATCTATTTTTGCGTGGCTTTCGTAGAATTCATTTGCGAGTTATTCGAGAACGGTTTGACTAATCGACTTGAATTCCATAACTTTTTGTCGTCATGGTCTGACGATGATCTGATTCAATTTTCGTGAAAATCGGAGTAACGGCCTAGGAGGAGTTCGAAAAAGTAGGTTTTTCAGAAAATTCAAAATGGCGGAAAAACTTTCCAGACGGAAAATGACGTCATTGGGTTCATTCGAATCGGTTTGAGCCAAGGAATCAGAGGAAAAAAGAATTTTGTTTCTAGCTCTTACGGATCAAAAGTTATTAACATAAACATGAGTGCAACTTTGGACAAGTGGTGGCGCTAGAGAGTTTGAGTTAGAGACTCCAAATTTGCTGTGGTTACTATTGACACTATCCTCTATCAGTGTGCCAAATTTTACAACTTTCCCGCAAGCGGTTCAATGGGCTGCCATTGACTTGCGGCGGAAGAAGAATAATAATAATAAGAACGCTAACGATAACAATAGGTGCCAATGCACCTTCGGTGCTTGGCCCCTAATAATAAATATAGCTGCAAGCAGCAATACGGGGCCAAGCACTACAGAAGCAAACATCAGACCAACTGCACAAATGAGCAACTGAAGCCATTTTAGGATGTTTTTAGTCGAAATGGCTGAAAAATCATATGTAAACCTATAGCAATATGATTTATTGGCTTATCACGTTTGACCAAAAGGTGGCGCTGTTATCAAATCGATGTGGTGTGTTCTGTGTTAGGTGACAATGGCACACACAAAGTTTAGTGTCAATATGCCAAAGCATTGCAGAGATACAGCCTCAACTGTCATTTTGGCATCATGCAGAGATACTGCCTGAAGTGTCATTTTGGCATCATGCCTCAAATTCGTTGCTGTGGTGTGCGAAAACAGTTTTGTCTATCGACACGAAATCCATAACTATTGGTCAGCATGGTCTGAAGATGATATGATTCGATTTTGGTGAAAATCGGGTAAACGGTTTAGGAGGAGTTCGAAAAAGTATGTTTTCAACATAAATCAAAATGGCGGACAGGAATTTCGGCTTAGTATGACATAATTGGTATGTATGTTGTTGGCATGACCCAAGGAATAATTTGAGCAAAGTTTCATTAGAATAGGCTAATGCAGTCAAAAGTTATTAGCATTTTTGTAAATTTCATAATTAATGATTAATGAATGGTTTATTACTCTTGACCAATAGGTGGCGCTGTTACCAAACTGATGTGGTGTGGGCAATGTGAGGTGACAATGTCACATATAAAATTTGGTGCGAATATGTCAAAGTTTCGCTGAGATACAGCCTTAGATGCAGTTTTGGCATCTTTCCAGCAAATTCGTTGATGCGCTAAATGACAACCGTTTAAGATATCGACACGAAATCCATAACTTTTTGTCAGCATGGTCTGAAGATGATTTGAGTCAAATTTGGTGAAAATCGGACTAACGGTCTAGGAGGAGTTCGAAAAAGTAGGTTTTCAACATGAATCAAAATGGCGGACAGGAAGTTCAGCCAATTATGGCAAAATTGGTATCGATGTTCTCGGCATGAACCAAGGAATCTATCAACATCAGTTTGATTACAATAGGCTAATGTAAACAAGAGTTATTAGCATTTTTAGAAATTTCATTATAACTTTTGACCACAAGGTGGCGCTGCGCCAAAACTTTTTGCGTACCATCAGGGCATGGTGTCGAAGATGCATGCCGATTTTCGTAATATAAAAGTTCGTTAGTTCATGAAATACAGCATTTTTTAACAAAATTCAAAATGGCCGACGCCCAAAATGGCTGACATGGGAAAATTTTATATGGTTCGACTCGGCATGATGCAACGAATCTACAGAGACGAGTTTTATGATTTTTGGCCAAACCATTCACAAGTTATAAGCAAAAATATGAATTTTTCATATCTCCTGACCACTAGGGGGCACTGCGCCGAAACACTGCAATTAGCCTCAGGTCATGCTTGTTATATCACACACCAAGTTTGGTCTCAATACGCTAAACCGTTGCGGAGATATAGCCACAGATCTATTTTTGCGTGGCTTTCGTAGAATTCATTTGCGAGTTATTCGAGAACGGTTTGACTAATCGACTTGAATTCCATAACTTTTTGTCGTCATGGTCTGAAGATGATCTGATTCAATTTTCGTGAAAATCGGAGTAACGGCCTAGGAGGAGTTCGAAAAAGTAGGTTTTTCAGAAAATTCAAAATGGCGGAAAAACTTTCCAGACGGAAAATGACGTCATTGGGTTCATTCGAATCGGTTTGAGCCAAGGAATCAGAGGAAAAAAGAATTTTGTTTCTAGCTCTTACGGATCAAAAGTTATTAACATAAATATGAGTGCAACTTTGGACAAGTGGTGGCGCTAGAGAGTTTGAGTTAGAGACTCCAAATTTGCTGTGGTTACTATTGACACTATCCTCTATCAGTGTGCCAAATTTTACAACTTTCCCGCAAGCGGTACTATGGGCTGCCATTGACTTGCGGCGGAAGAAGAATAATAATAATAAGAACGCTAACGATAACAATAGGTGCCAATGCACCTTCGGTGCTTGGCCCCTAATAAATATAGCTGCAAGCAGCAATACGGGGCCAAGCACTACAGAAGCAAACATCAGACCAACTGTACAAATGAGTTACTGAAGCCATTTTAGGATGTTTTTAGTCAAAACGGCTGAAAAATCACATATAAACCTATAGCATTATGATTTACTGGCTTATCACGTTTGACCAATAGGTGGCGCTGTTATCAAATCGATGTGGTGTGTTCTGTGTTAGGTGACAATGGCACACACAAAGTTTAGTGTCAATATGCCAAAGCATTGCAGAGATACAGCCTCAACAGTCATTTTGGCATCATGCAGAGATACTGCCTGAAGTGTCATTTTGGCATCATGCCTCAAATTCGTTGCTGTGGTGTGCGAAAACCGTTTTGTCTATCGACACGAAATCCATAACTTTTGGTCAGCATGGTCTGAAGATGATATGATTCGATTTTGGTGAAAATCGGAGAAACGGTTTAGGAGGAGTTCGAAAAAGTATGTTTTCAACATAAATCAAAATGGCGGACAGGAATTTCGGCTTAGTATGACATAATTGGTATGTATGTTGTCGGCATGACCCAAGGAATAATTTGAGCACAGTTTCATTAGAATAGGCTAATGCAGTCAAAAGTTATTAGCATTTTTGTAAATTTCATAATTAATGATTAATGAATGGTTTATTACTCTTTACCAATAGGTGGCGCTGTTACCAAACTGACGTGGCGTGGTCAATGTGAGGTGACAATGTCACATATAAAATTTGGTGCGAATATGTCAAAGTTTCGCTGAGATACAGCCTCAGATGTAGTTTGGCATCTTTCCAGCAAATTCGTTGACGCGCTAAACGAAAACCGTTTAAGATATCGACACGAAATCCATAACTTTTTGTCAGCATGGTCTGAAGATGATCCGTGTCAAATTTGGTGAAAATTGGACGAACGGTCTAGGAGGAGTTCGAAAAAGTAGGTTTTCAACATGAATCATATTTGCGGACAGGAAGTTCAGCCAATTATGGCAAAATTGGTATCGATGTTCTCGGCATGAACCAAGGAATCTATCAATATCAGTTTGATTACAATAGGCTAATGTAAACAAAAGTTATTAGCATTTTTAGAAATTTTATTATAACTTTTGACCACAAGGTGGCGCTGCCCCAAAACTTTTTGCGTACCATCAGGGCATGGTGTCGAAGATGTATGCCGATTTTCGTGATATAAAAGTTCGTTAGTTCATTAAATATAGCATTTTTTAACAAAATTCAAAATGGCCGACGACCAAAATGGCTGACATGGGAAAATTTGATATGATTGGACTCGGCATGATGCAACGAATCTACAGAGACGAGTTTTATGATTTTTGGCCAAACCATTCACAAGTTATATGCAAAAATATAAATTTTTCATATCTCCGGACCACTAGGGGGCACTGCGCCGAAACACTGCAGGTAGTCTCAGGTCATGCTTGTTATAACACACACCAAGTTTGGTCTCAATACGCCAAACCGTTGCGGAGATATAGCCTCAGATCCATTTTTGCGTGGTTTTCGTAGAATTCATTTGCGAGTTATTGGAGAACGGTTTGACTAATCGACTTGAATTCCATAACTTTTTGTCGGCATGATCTGAAGATGATCTGATTCAATTTTCGTGAAAATTGGAGCAACGGCCTAGGAGGAGTTCGAAAAAGTAGGTTTGTCAGAAAATTCAAAATGGCGGAAAAACTATCTAGACGGAAAATGACGTCATGTAGTGCGTTCGAATCGGCTTGAGCCAAGGAATAAGAGGAAAAAAGAATTTTGTTTCTAGCCCTTACGGTTCGAATTTTATTAGCATAAACGTAAGTGCAACTTTGGACAAGTGGTGGCGCTAGAGAGTTTGAGTTAGAGACTCCAAATTTGCTATGATGACAGATCAGACTGTCCTCTATCAGTGTGCCAAATTTTACAACTTTCCCGCAAGCGGTTCTATGGGCTGCCATTGACTTGCGGCGGAAGAAGAATAATAATAATAATAAGAACGCTAACGATAACAATAGGTGCCTAAGCACCTTCGGTGCTTGGCCCCTAATAATAATAAATATAGCTGCAAGCAGCAATGACGGGGCCAAGCACTACAGAAGCAAACATCAGACCAACTGCACAAATGAGTAACTGAAGCCATTTTAGGATGTTTTTAGTCAAAACGGCTGAAAAATCACATATAAACCTTTAGCAATATGATTTATTGGCTTATCACGTTTGACCACTAGGTGGCGCTGTTATCAAATCGATGTGGTGTGTACTGTGTTAGGTGACAATGGCACAAACAAAGTTTAGTGTCAATATGCCAAAGCATTGCAGAGATACAGCCTCAACAGTCATTTTGGCATCATGCAGAGTTACTGCCTGAAGTGTCATTTTGGCATCATGCCTCAAATTCGTTGCTGTTTTGTGCGAAAACCGTTTTGTCTATCGACACGAAATCCATAACTTTTGGTCAGCATGGTCTGAAGATGATATGATTCGATTTTGGTGAAAATCGGACAAACGGTTTAGGAGGAGTTCGAAAAAGTATGTTTTCAACATAAATCAAAATGGCGGACAGGAATTTCGAATTAGTATGACATAATTGGTATGTATGTTGTCGGCATGACCCAAGGAATAATTTGAGCACAGTTTCATTAGAATAGGCTAATGCAGTCAAAAGTTATTAGCATTTTTGTAAATTTCATAATTAATGATTAATGAATGGTTTATTACTCTTGACCAATAGGTGGCGCTGTTACCAAACTGATGTGGCATGGTCAATGTGAGGTGACAATGTCACATATAAAATTTGGTGCGAATATGTCAAAGTTTCGCTGAGATACAGCCTCAGATGCAGTTTGGCATCTTTCCAGCAAATTCGTTGACGCGCTAAACGAAAACCGTTTAAGATATCGACACGAAATCCATAACTTTTTGCCAGCATGGTCTGAAGATGATTCGAGTCAAATTTGGTGAAAATCGGACCAACGGTCTAGGAGGAGTTCGAAAAAGTAGGTTTTCAACATGAATCAAAATGGCGGACAGGAAGTTCAGCCAATTATGGCAAAATTGGTATCGATGTTCTCGGCATGAACCAAGGAATCTATCAATATCAGTTTGATTACAATAGGCTAATGTAAACAAAAGTTATTAGCATTTTTAGAAATTTCATTATAACTTTTGACCACAAGGTGGCGCTGCGCCAAAACTTTTTACGTACCATCAGGGCATGGTGTCGAAGATGCATGCCGATTTTCGTAATATAAAAGTTCGTTAGTTCGTTAAATATAGCATTTTTTAACAAAATTCAAAATAGCCGACGCCCAAAATGGCTGACAAGGGAAAATTGGATATGATTCGACTCGGCATGATGCAATGAATCTACAGAGATGAGTTTTATGATTTTTGGCCAAACCATTCACAAGTTATAAGCAAAAATATGAATTTTTCATATCTCCGGACCACTAGGGGGCACTGCGCCGAAACACTGCAGTTAGCCTCAGGTCATGCCTGTTATAACACACACCAAGTTTGGTCTCAATACGCCAAACCGTTGCGGAGATATAGGCTCAGATGCATTTTTGCGTGGTTTTTGTAGAATTCGTTTGCGAGTTATTCGAGAACGGTTTGACTAATCGACTTGAATTCCATAACTTTTTGTCGGCATGGTCTGAAGATGATCTGATTCAATTTTCGTGAAAATCGGAGTAACGGCCTAGGAGGAGTTCGAAAAAGTAGGTTTTTCAGAAAATTCAAAATGGCGGAAAAACTATCTAGTCGGAAAATGACGTCATGGAGTTCATTCGAATCGGCTTGAGCCATGGAATCAGATGAAAAAAGAATTTTGTTTCTAGCTCTTACGGATCAAAAGTTATTAACATAAACATAAGTGCAACTTTGGACAAGTGGTGGCGCTAGAGAGTTTGAGTTAGAGACTCCAAATTTGCTGTGGTTACTATTGACACTGTCCTCTATCAGTGTGCCAAATTTTACAACTTTCCCGCAAGCGGTTCTATGGGCTGCCATTGACTTTCCGGCGGAAGAAGAATAATAATAAATATAGCTGCAAGCAGCAATACGGGGCCAAGCACTACAGAAGCAAACATCAGACCAACTGCACAAATGAGTAACTGAAGCCATTTTAGGATGTTTTTAGTCAAAACGTCTGAAAAATCATATATAAACCTATAGCAATATGATTTATTGGCTTATCACGATTGACCAATAGGTGGCGCTGTTATCAAATCGATGTGGTGTGTTCTGTGTTAGGTGACAATGCTACACAAAGTTTAGTGTCAATATGCCAAAGCATTGCAGAGATACAGCCTCAACAGTCATTTTGGCATCATGCAGAGATACTGCCTGAAGTATCTTTTTGGCATCATGCCTCAAATTCGTTGCTGTGGTATGCGAAAACTGTTTTGTCTATCGACACGAAATCCATAACTTTTGGTCAGCATGGTCTGAAGATGATATGATTCGATTTTGGTGAAAATCGGAGAAACGGTTTAGGAGGAGTTCGAAAAAGTATGTTTTCAACATAAATCAAAATGGCGGACAGGAATTTCGGTTTAGTATGACATAATTGGTATGTATGTTGTCGGCATGACCCAAGGAATAATTTGAGCACAATTCATTAGAATAGGCTAATGCAGTCAAAAGTTATTAGCATTTTTGTAAATTTCATAATTAATGATTAATGAATGGTTTATTACTCTTGACCAATAGGTGGCGTTGTTACCAAACTAACGTGGCGTGGTCAGTGTGATTTGGCAATGTCACATACAAAGTTTGGTGGGAATATGTCAAAGTTTCGCTGAGATACAGCCTCAGATGCAGTTTGGCATGTTTGTAGCAAATTCGTTGACGCGCTAAACGAAAACCGTTTAATATATCGACACGAAATCCATAACTTTTTGCCAGCATGGTCTGAAGATGATCCGAGTCAAATTTGGTGAAAATCGGACTAACGGTATAGGAGGAGTTCGAAAAAGTAAGTTTTCAACATGAATCAAAATGGCGGACAGCAAGTTCAGCCAATTATGGCAAAATTGGTATCGATGTTCTCGGCATGAACCAAGGAATCTATCAATATCAGTTTGATTACAATAGGCTAATGTAAACAAAAGTTATTAGCATTTTTAGAAATTTCATTATAACTTTTGACCACAAGGTGGCGCTGCGCCAAAACTTTTTGTGTACCATCAGGCCATGGTGTCGAAGATGCATGCCGATTTTCGTAATAAAAAAGTTTGTTAGTTCATTAAATACAGCATTTTTTAACAAAATTTAAAATGGCCGACACCCAAAATGGCTGACATGGAAAAATTGGATATGATTCGATTCGGCATGATGCAACGAATCTACAGAGACGAGTTTTATGATTTTTGGCCAAACCATTCACAAGTTATAAGCAAAAAATATGAATTTTTCATATCTCCGGACCACTAGGGGGCACTGCGCCGAAACACTGCAGTTAGCCTCAAGTCATGCTTGTTATAACACGCACCAAGTTTGGTCTCAATATGCCAAACCGTTGCGGAGATATAGCCTCAGATCCATTTTTGCGTGCTTTTCGTGGAATTCATTTGCGAGTTATTCGAGAACGGTTTGACTAATCGACTTGAATTCCATAACTTTTTGTCAGCACGGTCTGAAGATGATCTCATTCACTTTTCGTGAAAATCGGAGCAACGGCCTAGGAGGAGTTCGACAAAGTAGGTTTTTCAAAAAATTCAAAATGGCGGAAAAACTATTCAGACGGAAAATGACGTCATTGGATTCGTTCGAATCGGCTTGAGCCAAGGAATCAGAGGAAAAAAGAATTTTGTTTCTAGCACTTAAGTTTCAAACGTTATTAGTATAAACGTGAGTGCAACTTTGGACAAGTGGTGGCGCTAGAGAGTTTGAGTTAGAGACTCCAAATTTGCTTTGATGACAGATCAGACTGTCCTCTATCAGTGTGCCAAATTTTACAACTTTCCCGCAAGCGGTTCTATGGGCTGCCATTGACTTGCGGCGGAAGAAGAAGAAGAAGAAGAAGAAGAAGAAGAAGAAAAAGAATAATAACGCTAACAAACACAATAGGTGCCTTGCACCTTCGGTGCTTGGCCCCTAAATATAGCTGCAAGCAGCAATACGGGGCCAAGCACTACAGAAGCAAACATCAGACCAACTGCACAAATGAATAACTGAAGCCATTTTAGGATGTTTTTAGTCAAAACGGCTGAAAAATCACATATAAACCTATAGCAATGTGATTTATTGGCTTATCACGTTTGACCAATAGGTGGCGCTGTTATCAAATCGATGTGGTGTGTTCTGTGTTAGGTGACAATGGCACACACAAAGTTTAGTGTCAATATGTCAAAGCATTTCAGAGATACAGCCTCAAGTGTCATTTTGGCATCATGCAGAGATACAGCCTCAAGTGTCATTTTGGCATCATGCCTCAAATTCGTTGCTGTGGTGTGCGAAAACCGTTTTGTCTATCGACACGAAATCCATAACTTTTGGTCAGCATGGTCTGAAGATGATATGACTCGATTTTGGTGAAAATCGGAGAAACGGTTTAGGAGGAGTTCGAAAAAGTAGGTTTTCAACATAAATCAAAATGGCGGACAGAAAGTTCGGCTTAGTATGACATAATTGGTATGTATGCTGTCGGCATGACCCAAGGAATAATTTGAGACAAGTTTCATTACAATAGGCTAATGCAGTCAAAAGTTATTAGCATTTTTGGCAAATTCATAATTAATGATTAATGAATGGTTTATTACTCTTGACCAATAGGTGGCGCCGTTACAAAACTGACGTGGCGTGGTCAGTGTGCGGTGACAATGTCACATACAAAGTTTGGTGCGAATATGTCAAAGTTTCGCTGAGATACAACCTCAGATGCAGTTTGGCATCTTCCCAGCAAATTCGTTGTTGCGCAAAACGAAAACCGTTTAATATATCGACACGAAATCCATAACTTTTTGTAAGCATGGTCTGAAGATGATCCGAGTCAAATTTGGTGAAAATCGGACCAACGGTCTAGGAGGAGTTCGAAAAAGTAGGTTTTCGACATAAATCAAAATGGCGGACAGGAAGTTAAGCCAATTATGGAAAAATTGGTATCGATGTTCTCGGCATGAACCAAGGAATCTATCAATATCAGTTTGATTACAATAGGCTAATGTAAACAAAAGTTATTAGCATTTTTAGAAAATTCATTATAACTTTTGACCACAAGGTGGCGCTGCGCCAAAACTTTTTGCGTACCATCAGGGCATGGTGTCGAAGATGCATGCCGATTTTCGTAATATAAAAGTTCGTTAGTTCATGAAATATAGCATTTTTTAACAAAATTCAAAATGGCCGACGCCCAAAATGGCTGACGTGGGAAAATTTTATATGGTTCGACTCAGCATGATGCAACGAATCTACAGAGATGAGTTTTATGATTTTTGGCCAAACCATTCAAAAGTTATAAGCAAAAATATAAATTTTTCATATCTCCGGACCACTAGGGGGCACTGCGCCGAAACACTGCAGTTAGCCTCAGGTCATGCCTGTTATAACACACACCAAGTTTGGTCTCAATACGCCAAACCGTTGCGGAGATATAGCCTCAGATCCATTTTTGCGTGCTTTTTGTAGAATTCGTTTGCGAGTTATTCGATAACGGTTTGACTAATCGACTTGAATTCCATAACTTTTTGTCGGCATGGTCTGAAGATGATCTGATTCAATTTTCGTGAAAATCGGAGTAACGGCCTAGGAGGAGTTCGAAAAAGTAGGTTTTTCAG
Source organism: Spinibarbus caldwelli (assembly GCA_039654775.1). NCBI lineage: Eukaryota > Metazoa > Chordata > Actinopteri > Cypriniformes > Cyprinidae > Spinibarbus > Spinibarbus caldwelli. The sequence continues at coordinate 23,655,498 of CM077261.1, read as the reverse complement.
AAAATTCAAAATGGCGGAAAAACTATCTAGACGGAAAATGACGTTATTGGATTCGTTCGATTAGGCTTAAGCCAAGGAATCAGAGGAAAAAATAATTTTGTTTCTAGCTCTTACGGATCAAAAGTTATTAACATAAACATAAGTGCAACTTTGGACAAGTGGTGGCGCTAGAGAGTTTGAGTTAGAGACTCCAAATTTGCTGTGGTTACTATTGACACTGTCCTCTATCAGTATGCCAAATTTTACAACTTTCCCGCAAGCGGTTCTATGGGCTGCCATTGACTTGCGGCGGAAGAAGAATAATAATAATAAGAACGCTAACGATAACAATAGGTGCCAATGCACCTTCGGTGCTTGGCCCCTAAATATAGCTGCAAGCAGCAATTGCGGGGCCAAGCACTACAGAAGCAAACATCAGACCAATTGCACAAATGAGTAACTGAAGCCATTTTAGGATGTTTTTAGTCAAAACGGCTAAAAAATCATATATAAACCTATAGCAATATGATTTATTGGCTTATCACGTTTGACCAATAGGTGGCGCTGTTATCAAATCGATGTGGTGTGTTCTGTGTTAGGTGACAATGGTAATCACAAAGTTTAGTGTCAATATGCCAAAGCATTGCAGGGATAAAGCCTCAACAGTCATTTTGGCATCATGCAGAGATACTGCCTGAAGTGTCATTTTGGCATCATGCTTCAAATTCGTTGCTGTGGTATGCGAAAACCGTTTTGTCTATCGACACGAAATCCATAACTTTTGGTCAGCATGGTCTGAAGATGATATGATTCGATTTTGGTGAAAATCGGACAAACGGTGTAGGAGGAGTTCGAAAAAGTATGTTTTCAACATAAATCAAAATGGCGGAAAGGAATTTCGGCTTAGTATGACATAATTGGTATGTATGTTTTCGGCATGACCCAAGGAATAATTTGAGGACAGATTCATTAGAATAGGCTAATGCAGTCAAAAGTTATTAGCATTTTTGTAAATTTCATAATTAATGATTAATGAATGGTTTATTACTCTTGACCAATAGGTGGCGCTGTTACCAAACTGAAGTGGCGTGGTCAATGTGAGGTGTCAATGTCACATATAAAATTTGGTGCGAATATGTCAAAGTTTCGCTGAGATACAGCCTCAGATGTAGTTTGGCATCTTTCCAGCAAATTCGTTGACGCGCTAAACGAAAACCGTTTAAGATATCGACACGAAATCCATAACTTTTTGTCAGCATGGTCTGAAGATGATTTGAATCAAATTTGGTGAAAATCGGACTAACAGTCTAGCAGGAGTTCGAAAAAGTAGGTTTTCAACATGAATCAAAATGGCGGACAGGAAGTTCAGCCAATAATGGCAAAATTGGTATCGATGTTCTCGGCATGAACCAAGGAATCTATCAATATCAGTTTGATTACAATAGGCTAATGTAAACAAAAGTTCTTAGCATTTTTAGAAATTTCATTATAACTTTTGACCACAAGGTGGCGCTGCGCCAAAACTTTTTACGTACCATCAGGGCATGGTGTCGAAGATGCATACCGATTTTCGTAATATAAAAGTTCGTTAGTTCATGAAATACAACGATTTTTAACAAAATTCAAAATGGCCGACGCCCAAAATGGCTGACATGGGAAAATTTTATATGGTTCGACTCAGCATGATGCAACGAATCTACAGAGACGAGTTTTATGATTTTTGGCCAAACCATTCACAAGTTATAAGCAAAAATATAAATTTTTCATATCTCCGGACCACTAGGGGGCACTGCGCCGAAACACTGCAGTTAGCCTCAGGTCATGCTTGTTATAGCACACACCAAGTTTGGTCTCAATACGCTAAACCGTTGCAGAGATATAGCCACAGATCTATTTTTGCATGGCTTTCGTAGAATTCATTTGCGAGTTATTCGAGAACGGTTTGACTAATCGACTTGAATTCCATAACTTTTTGTCGTCATGGTCTGACGATGATCTGATTCAATTTTCGTGAAAATCGGAGTAACGGCCTAGGAGGAGTTCGAAAAAGTAGGTTTTTCAGAAAATTCAAAATGGCGGAAAAACTTTCCAGACGGAAAATGACGTCATTGGGTTCATTCGAATCGGTTTGAGCCAAGGAATCAGAGGAAAAAAGAATTTTGTTTCTAGCTCTTACGGATCAAAAGTTATTAACATAAACATGAGTGCAACTTTGGACAAGTGGTGGCGCTAGAGAGTTTGAGTTAGAGACTCCAAATTTGCTGTGGTTACTATTGACACTATCCTCTATCAGTGTGCCAAATTTTACAACTTTCCCGCAAGCGGTTCAATGGGCTGCCATTGACTTGCGGCGGAAGAAGAATAATAATAATAAGAACGCTAACGATAACAATAGGTGCCAATGCACCTTCGGTGCTTGGCCCCTAATAAATATAGCTGCAAGCAGCAATACGGGGCCAAGCACTACAGAAGCAAACATCAGACCAACTGCACAAATGAGTAACTGAAGCCATTTTAGGATGTTTTTAATCAAAACGACTGAAAAATCACATATAAACCTATAGTAATATGATTTATTGGCCTATCACGTTTGACCAATAGGTGGCGCTGTTATCAAATCGATGTGGTGTGTTCTGTGTTAGGTGACAATGGCACACACAAAGTTTAGTGTCAATATGTCAAAGCATTGCAGAGATATAGCCTCAAGTGTCATTTTGGCATCATGCCTCAAATTCGTTGCTGTGGTGTGCGAAAACCGTTTTGTCTATCGACACGAAATCCATAACTTTTGGTCAGCATGGTATGAAGATGATATGATTCGATTTTGGTGAAAATCGGGCAAACGGTTTAGAAGGAGATCGAAAAAGTATGTTTTCAACATAAATCAAAATGGCGGACAGGAATTTCGGCTTAGTATGACATAATTGGTATGTATGTTGTCGGCATGACCCAAGGAATAATTTGAGCAAAGTTTCATTAGAATAGGCTAATGCAGTCAAAAGTTATTAGCATTTTTGTAAATTTCATAATTAATGATTAATGAATGGTTTATTACTCTTGACCAATAGGTGGCGCTGTTACCAAACTGATGTGGTGTGGTCAATGTGAGGTGACAATGTCACATATAAAATTTGGTGCGAATATGTCAAAGTTTCGCTGAGATACAGCCTCAGATGCAGTTTTGGCATCTTTCCAGCAAATTCGTTGATGCGCTAAACGAAAACCGTTTAAGATATCGACACGAAATCCATAACTTTTTGTCAGCATGGTCTGAAGATGATTTGAGTCAAATTTGGTGAAAATCGGACTAACGGTCTAGGAGGAGTTCGAAAAAGTAGGTTTTCAACATGAATCAAAATGGCGGACAGGAAGTTCAGCCAATTATGGCAAATTTGGTATCGATGTTCTCGGCATGAACCAAGGAATCTATCAACATCAGTTTGATTACAATAGGCTAATGTAAACAAAAGTTATTAGCATTTTTAGAAATTTCATTATAACTTTTGACCACAAGATGGCGCTGCGCCAAAACTTTTTGCGTACCATCAGGGCATGGTGTCGAAGATGCATGCCGATTTTCGTAATATAAAAGTTCGTTAGTTCATGAAATACAGCATTTTTTAACAAAATTCAAAATGGCCGACGCCCAAAATGGCTGACATGGGAAAATTTTATATGGTTCGACTCGGCATGATGCAACGAATCTACAGAGACGAGTTTTATGATTTTTGGCCAAACCATTCACAAGTTATAAGCAAAAATATGAATTTTTCATATCTCCGGACCACTAGGGGGCACTGCGCCGAAACACTGCAGTTAGCCTCAGGTCATGCTTGTTATAGCACACACCAAGTTTGGTCTCAATACGCTAATCCGTTGCAGAGATATAGCCACAGATCTATTTTTGCGTGGCTTTCGTAGAATTCATTTGCGAGTTATTCGAGAACGGTTTGACTAATCGACTTGAATTCCATAACTTTTTGTCGCCATGGTCTGACGATGATCTGATTCAATTTTCGTGAAAATCGGAGTAACGGCCTAGGAGGAGTTCGAAAAAGTAGGTTTTTCAGAAAATTCAAAATGGCGGAAAAACTTTCCAGTCGGAAAATGAGGTCATTGGGTTCATTCGAATCGGTTTGAGCCAAGGAATCAGAGGAAAAAAGAATTTTGTTTCTAGCTCTTACGGATCAAAAGTTATTAACATAAACATGAGTGCAACTTTGGACAAGTGGTGGCGCTAGAGAGTTTGAGATAGAGACTCCAAATTTGCTGTGGTTACTATTGACACTATCCTCTATCAGTGTGCCAAATTTTACAACTTTCCCGCAAGCGGTTCAATGGGCTGCCATTGACTTGCGGCGGAAGAAGAATTATAATAATAAGAACGCTAACGAAAACAATAGGTGCCTACGCACCTTCGGTGCTTGGCCCCTAATAATAATAATAAGAACGCTAACAATAACAATAGGTGCCTAGCACCTTCGGTGCTTGGCCCCTAATAATAATAAGAACGCTAACGATAACAATAGGTGCCTAAGCACCTTCGGTGCTTGGCCCCTAATAATAATAATAAGAACGCTAACGATAACAATAGGTGCCTAAGCACCTTCGGTGCTTGGCCCCTAATAAGAACGCTAACAATAACAATAGGTGCCTTGCACCTTCGGTGCTTGGCCCCTAATAAACTAAAGAGTTGGTTATTATTATTAAGTCTTTTTTCCCTCAGACTGCATAGGTTTAGCTTATGAGGCTATCACGTGATGAACGAACGACTCAAACCCGAAGACTCGAGAGATGAAGTAATCAATTCTCTTTCCGGCTCAGACTACATAGGTTACGCGTATGGGGCTGTCACGTGATGAACGAACGACTCGAAAAACCTGAAGACTCGAAACAGGTGAACTAATTCATTACAGAATCTATAGGATGTTGCGCATGCGCGACTGAAAGAATCACTCCCCGAGACGACTCGTTCTTCCCGAGTCACAAAAAAGATTAGTTCAAAATGAACGAATCGTTCAAGAACGACACATCACTACTACTTAAGGTGCTCTCAGACTCTTCCTGGTTGCGAAGTCTTGTTTTGCCTTGGTGGACATTTCTGAGTGTTTCTTCCTGTGTTTTTGTCTGCTCGTGTATTACTCTGGACTGTTTCCTCCCGTTTGATTCTTTGCTGCCCACCCTTGGACTATTGCTTTCGTGGACTGTTTATTGAATGTTAGCCGCCAGCCCTGACCTAATGCTTGATAATGGATTACGATTTGCCTTGCCCATATTGTTGTGTTTGCTGGTGATTGACCCTGTCTGTACGACCACGTTTAAAATAAAGCTGCAAATGCATCCTCACTCTGCTGATGCCTCCTTACAGATATAGATAAAATGTAATTATTTATATAATGTAATATATATATATATATATATATATATATATATATAAACTACACTAAAAATGTGGTAAAAACTATTTTCTCTTAGAAATTGCTATAGTAAATTTCAAAATTAATTACAAAGAAACAGCAAGTAGCACTTTGAATTAAACATGACATTTTGAAGTAGAGAGATTAAAATAGTATTTACTTGTAAAATATAATTGAAAAATTGAGCAGATATTTAGCATATATACAGTGTATTTATTCTACAGACGAATTGCCCACATTTTTGCTCCATATTATTTAATTAATTATTTTTTTTAATTCGTTCATTCATTTATTCATACTAATCATACTACTATGTATACTACTAGTAATAATAATAACAATTATTTTTATATAATACAATTATTATTATTATTATTATTATTATTATTATTGTTGTTGTTATTATTATTATTGCCCACATTTTCACTCCAGATTATTTATTTATTTATTTATTTATTAGTAGTATTCAATTGCCCACATTTTCATAATTTGATTAATTAATATACGCATTCTTTAATTAATTAATTAATTAATAATTCATTCATTTCTACTACTACTACTACTAGAAAGTAATAATAATAACTTTTTATTATTATTATTATTATTAATACTTATATTTATTTTTTATTTTTTAAAGTAATTTTATAGATTTGTTTTTGCGGGCCTGGACTGAAGCCCACTAAAAAGGCCTAGAACCGTCCCTGGGTGGCAATAATAATGCAATAGTGCTTTCGCAAACACTACTAATAATTTATTTGTCCCATTAAAACAGAAGTACAGTGGCTAAAGCATTAAAAAGTAATACTTTCATGTCCAAAATGCATGGTGATACCATAGTATAGTACCTTTTGTCTCTGATTGTTGCATGAATATTTGTAAAAGTTCATATTCTAGTGGTCACTTAGCTTTACTAAATATTCCTTTGCATATTTACTTTCAGTGTGCAATGGAAGTGAAGGTGGTTGTTAAATTCAGTGTACATCACTCAGTCATCTTTACCTCAACAATTCTTGCATACATTATTTATTTTTGCAGACATCCGTGCACCAAGTTAAGTTCAGGCTGCTCTAATTACACTGAAAATGGCAGCAATCAGCCGTTCCAGACAGGATGAGAGATGGATGGCTGAAATCAGAGATGATTGTACCTCTATGTCTCAGCCTTTCATCAGCACATGATTCCTCAGAATTGTGATTATGGCACATGTGTGGCCACACTTGCCACTTTGCACAGATTCAGACTAATGCTACATGTAAAGCCTTACAGACAGGAACTCTCTATAGGTGTGTAATTATATTAAGGGTTGTTTGAGCAGAAATGGAGCACATAATGCACAGCTGGGAGAAATAAGTGTTCGCCTGAAGCCATTAATGTAACCATATACATTCCCCTGGGGAACTAACCTAACAGCTAGAGAAACACAGTAACCCAAATATAGTTTCGCTATATAGGATGAGCACACAATAGTGAGAGAATTATATTTCAATATATCTCAAAGTACAGGTTTATGGTCATCTATCTTGCATAAGGCTTTTATGAGCTCTGTCACTCCTGGAGTCTTTTAGCGTTTGTTGGAGTAAGTGCTCATAAAAGTGCACTTCACTCTGCATGAGAGCTGCAAGCATAACATGTTTACAAGTGTGTCCGGGACAAGAGTGAGTGACGGATATTTCAGCGGGTGTTGAAACAACACAATTTAACAGTAAAGGACTTTGAACAGCAACCAAAAGCAATTTTAGCTCTGTATTTTCTGCATAATAAACAAAAACTGAAAACAGAACAATGTATAATATTCTTTATAATAACACTGTAAAAACAATTCCACCCATTTCAACTTAAAAACTTGAGTTTGCTTGCTGCCTTAAATTTTAAGTATAATCAAATTGGTTGTGCAAGTAAAATAAAAATCTCATATAAGTAAAAGTTGAACCTCATATAACAAAAAAAAAAAAAAAAAAAAAAAAAAAAAAAACTTATTTTGATGAGTAATATAAGTTGCCATGACTTACTGATCATATATTATCATACATTATCATACATATATACACACATTTTATATATATATATATATATATATATATATATATATATATATATATATATTCAGCAGGTACACAACGTCATAATTGATATTTGGTTAAATACGTTGATATTTGGTTAAATCTCGGTTGCGATGTCAGGTGACCAAAATTCAATGTCAATGTCCAATACCGACGTCAGCTGGCGTAGATATTTTGTTGTTTTTAGGTTGTGTCAAATTGACGTTAAAAACTGACGTCAACCCGATTTCCACCCAATGTTTATTTTTTATTTTTTCAGTGAATATGTTAAGTCACTTTTCTTTTTAAACACTAAAATGTTAGTGGACCATTTTTACTTCAAAGATTTACTTCTAAACAATTAAATATGTATGTTTTTGAACAAAAATCTCTTACGCTCACACGGGCTGCATTTATTTGATCAACATACAGTAAATATACAGTAATATAGTACAATATTATTACAAATTTAAAACGTAATTTATTTCTGTTATGGCAAAGCTGAATTTTCGCTAGTCATTAATTCAGTCTTCAATGTCACATGCTCAAAAATGTATTATTATTATTTCCTCTAATCTTTTATAAAAATGAAATTGTCTTTATTGTCACTTTAGATCCTTGCTGAATAAAATGATTAATAATTAAAAAAAAAAAAAACTCTTACTGACCCCAAACTATTGAATAGTGAATAAAATGTATCCATACATACATACATATAATTGGTCTATTTGTGCTAATAATTGAATAATAACTGAAATAATTAAAATAATAATTGAATAATAATTTAAAACTATTATATGTGGTGCCCACCTTTAAAAAATAATTTTAATTTAATAATTTCTATATTATTAATTTTTCTTATTTATCAATGTTTTATTAAATTATTAAATTATTATTTAATATTTCTAATTATTAATTAATATTATCTTTTAATTAATATGAATTATTTGATCTATTTATCTTCAGATGGATATTTCATGAGTGTTTAATTGATTTAACATTTTCTTTTCTGATTTATGAATTCATCAAATTATCATTAAGTGGTACACATGAACCTCCATTAAAAAAAAAAAAAAAAAATGATGTCTAGGTAACATTCACAGTTAAAGCACAATTGTTTTACACACACATAAATCAACATTAGGCAGAGTACAGTTAAAAGTTAAACAGGTTTAAGGACACTGTCCCAGCCAGGACAACTTCTAGATGTTAGACACACCATTAACTTCTAAACAGAGTAGTAATGAAGTTGTACCTGCGGCGTCAGGCTGATAGGACTCAAAGGTGCTGCTCTGGGCGCTGGGATTTCCACGCGAGCAGAGCGAAGCACTGGAGCCTGCCCACTCACTGTCCCCTGAGGACATGAGGGACACGGGCTCCACTTCAGCATCCAAGTCCTGCTCTGAGATGGTGCTCAACCTCCTCACCCCACTAACCACAGCTTCACTCATTCTGCACGCAGGGTTATGAGAACGCAATCACAGATGGAAATTAGAACAAAATAATATCACAGCAAAAGGAAAAAAAAAAAAAATCATACTATACCTTGAGTGATTCCAGCAGCCCTGCCTCCTGATACGATCCTGTTAAGAATAAATGAGCTAAAAACTTCAGTCAGATCTGAGCTTAACATGTGCCAGAGTCAACCAATAGTTTGGCTGTTAGGTCTAAAACTGTGCCAGAATGAGATGTAAATGCTACACAGATGAATCTGCAGGGTATAAAGAGCACTGGAAACAATAATGCGACTGACTTGAGTGTGAGAAAGAAGATATGAATGGAATATCTTTAGAATAACCTGTGCTGAATAAATTATTAAACCCCATCCACGTGCAAAGAGTCTCTGGAGAGTTTCCAGCGTGGCTGCAGTTTTGTGAAATGATTTCATCAGGGCTTTTGTTGCCGCATCACTTCAGGGATGGTTCTTTGGTTTTAATGCGACTAAATTACATTAAAGTTTACAAAAAAAGTCAGGCAGTCTGCAAAGCTTTGTCCTGCTGAAGTGAAATTGACTGTTTATTTTCAAAATGCAGCATTTGGCATGTGGAAACTGAAAAAAGTACACAAAAATATAAACACAAGTTTATTTTTCTTCTCAATCTCTGTTCAAAATAAAAACCGCTTTAAGCATTTTTATTATCATCTTATTTCTCTCAGTTTAGGCAAAGAAAAACACAATCAAATCTCAAAGCACATTAAGGAGATCTGATGTAAAAATAGCAACAAGTTAGCCAAATGTGCAACTTCAGGTAGAAACAAATGCCCATCCTAAACATCTACACTATCAGAAAAAAAAAGAGACAAAAGCTGTCACTGGGGTGGTATTTTTTTTTCAAAAAGTACACCTTTGTACCTCTTTTACCTGTAAAGGTGCATATAGGTACTTTAAAAAGTTACATATTAGCACAAAAGTGTGAAAGGGTACCAACCCAAAAATAGCTTTTGTACCTTTTGTCCCAGAGACTAACAGTAAACCGATTCTCATGGTTGTCGACTGTCTAATACATTAAATAAAAACTTGGTGAAACCCCTAATGTTTGAGTGAGAACAAAACATCCTGCTATTGTACATCTAATTTCTTCAATCTCAAGTTTTCATGGCATTACAAGAGCAAAGTGATACTCTTAATTGATTGTTTTGTAACAGTTCCCTTATTCTCAGTATCACACAGCAGTCTGAACACTTTTCACTTCACAACAAATCAAACCCTATGAGAACATGCATGCTGTTTTTAGTCCATGTATGTCATTTGTTCTGATACTTAGCCTTTGTGACTGATGGATGGATTCAAGTTGATTGATATTGCTGAATGAGTCACTTTAAAATCCATCGATCAGAGAAACGACTTCACCGGTAAACACATGAAATCTTTGGCATTGCAGAGACATTTGCATAAGACATAATCAAGAATGTATAAAATATTTTACAGAACAGCTCATACATCAAAAGAAAGTATTTTAAAGTGCACCTCATCAATGACAATTCATTCATTAAATATCCCTTTTAATCAATCACTGCAAAATTATATAACATCCTTATTCTACTATAGATTAACACTACATCTCTTTAGTTATCACACCATCAGTATCTGTGCTGAAGGATCAATTCAAGCAATATCTTACATCACAGCTGCTCTGTTCAGTGGGTTCAGTTTCAGTGCAGCAGTCAAAATTGATGAAACTGAGCTGCCATGGAGAATCAAACCGTCCGATGAAAAGTGTCCGCTGACTGATGCTTCACCTGAGCAGTTTCCCATTCTGAGGGAAGTGAGGTTTAGACCAAACCAATCCTGAGGGCTGGTGGATGGTGGAGTTGGCGCCGCAGTCGATGTAGCGATAAGCTTCCAGCGTGTTCTGTGCTGCTCGCACCATGTAGGAGGTTTTCACAGAGGTCCTGGGGTTTATAAGAGAAGCGGTCAGGACCATTTCATGAAGAACACACTAAATATACTCTGACAAGGTTGTTTATCAGAGGCACAAATGAAAAAAACTGCTCTTAAGGAATACATTTACTGTTGCTCGACAAAATTTCACAGGCAAAATCCAGTTATTTCAGGAGTAATCCATGCAATCTGGAGCTGTGCTTGTACATTTTGTTTGTGTTCAAGTTGGTTATACAAATACACGGCATTGACCTTTTTTTGCTTGTGAACTTTCGTTATGACTGCACCTTTATGCTTCACGTCATCTTCAACTTTCAAATGTAGGACAACAGCAGAAGACAAAAAATGATGTGAAAATGTAGTGATGAGAAACTTACTGCATGAACACCACAATGTTGTGCACCTTGATGCTTGCCATGGTGCAGAAGGCACTGAGAAAACAGAGTGAAAATAGTTCAAATGCAGAAGATCAGACTGGGGATCAACTTGTTCATCCAAAGAGAAATGATTTGATACTCACTAAACGTAAGAGAGACTTCCTCCAATCTCCATGCTGACTGTGAAGTTGACCTGCATTAAAAAAAACATGTTACATACTATATAACAACACAACTACTATCCAATACTCAACATTCGGTGTCATTTCACTCACTGAATTATTGCATGGGCACTACCGTTCAAAAGTTTGTGGTCAGTAAGATTTTTTTTTGTTTTGTTTTGGAAAGAAAGAAATACTTTTATTCAGCAATGACACATTAAATTGATCAAAAGTGACAGTAAAGATATTTATAATGATACAAAAGACATCCATTTCAAATAAATGCTGTTCTTTTGAAATGTACTCACCCTCAGGCCATCCATGATGTAGATGAGTTTGTTGCTTCATTGGAACGGATTTGGAGAAATTTAGCATTATATCTCTTGCTCAACAATGGATCCTCTGCAGTGAATGGGTGCCGTCAGAATGAGAGTCCAAACAGCTGATAAAAACATCACAATAATCCACAAGTAATCCACACCACTCCAGTTAATCAGTTAATGTCTTGTGAAGCGAAAAGCTGCATGTTAATAAGAAACAAATCCATCAAGACGTTTTCACTTTAAACCATCTGGCTAAAATATGAGTCCATAATCCATAATAAACAGTTTTTTTTTTTTCTCAGTGAAAGAGTCGTCTCGTCTGAATCAGCAGAGAAATATGCATAAATCAAGCACCGTTTACAAGCCAAAACAGTCCAAAATGGTTCTAAACATTAGAACCATGGATTATGGACTCATATTTCAGCCAGAAACAACAGTTTAAATCTAAAAGATGGATTTGTTTCTTATAAACACACAGCTTTTCCTTCACAAGATGTGGCTAAAATATGAGCCCACAATCCATAACACTTCCTCCAGTGAAAGTGTCGATCCCCTGTTGTTCTCTGACATCAAAATCCACTACATATTTGTTCAGAACCATTTTGGACTGTTTTGGCTTGTAAATGGTGCTTTATCTATGCATATTTCTCTGCTGATTCAGACGAGACGACTCTTTCACTAAAAAAAAAAAAAAAAAAAAAAAAAAAAAAAAGTTATGGACTCATATTTTAGCCAGAAGTGATGTTTTAAAGTTAAAGTGTCTTAATGATAGATTTGTTTCTTATTAACATACAGCTTTTCACTTCTCAAGACATTAATTGTTGGAATGGAGTGGTGTGGATTACTTGTGGATTATTGTGATGTTTTTATCAGCTGTTTGGACTCTCATTCTGACGGCACCCATTCACTGCAGAGCATCCATTGGTGAGCAAGTGATATAATGCTAAATTTCCCCAAATCTGTTCCCGTGGACAAACAAACTCATCTACATCTTGAATGGCCCGAGGCTGAATAAATATTCAGCAAATGTTTCATAGATGTTGGGTCGCTCATCACACCTGTCTCTGGCTGAGAGGTTGAATGTGGATGACGTTGTCTAGCTGTTGAGATCCGATGACTGTCTTCATGTAGAGCACCTGGCAGCTCACACTGTCCACCCACACCGTGAAGAAATTAGAGTTGGTGAAGTTCAAAGAGCTCTGTTTAAACACACACACACACACACACGCACACGCACACACACACACACACACACACACACAGAGTACAGACAGTATTCAGTACAGTCATAAGCCAAAATTAAAGTTTCTTTAAAATTATTCATCTGACTGGAAGAAAATAATATCAGAGCTTATTTTTAAGCACATACAATGTTTTGATGCCCAATTTAACAATTCTAGACTGGAGCTGTGAATATTACACGTATAAGTTTATCACATTTTGATTTTGAAGCAACATGAATACAATTTACTGAACAGGGACAATTTTGATTTCATGTTGTTTACAAACAACAAGGTTTTAGAATAAATGCCTCAACACAATTTCAACCATTTCTTCATATTTAACCCGTCATAAAAAATAATAAAGACTTATAACAGAAATCACCGTCATGTTGATGAGCACTTTGCTGTTGTTACGGTCAAAGTGCACAGTCACAGAGCGAATGCCATCATCGACGACCAGCACAGGACGTGGAAACAGGAAGAACGCCACCAAAAAAGATGCCAGTAGGCACAAAATCACTGACAGCACCACATATAACTTCCTGCCAAGAAGAATTGCAAAATCATGAAGCTATTTTTGTCTGTTAAGACACTTCCTAAAGGGACAGTTTGCCGAAAAGTGAAAATTCTATCATCATTTTACTCACCCTCAAGATATTGCAAACCAGTACTGTTTTTTTCTTATGCTGAACACGCATGAAAATATTTAGAATAATGTGGATAACCAAACAGTTTCTGGTCTTAACTGATTGCCACGGTATTTTGTTTCCATACTATGGAAGTCAATGTGGTTTATCAATTGTTTGGTTTCAAAGTATCTTCTTTTGTGTTCAACAGAAGAAAGAAATTCATTTAGGTTTGAAACAAATCTCATTAAAACAAGCATTATTATTTTTTTTATTATTAAATATATATATATATAACTTGTGGCTTTCTTAAAGGTTAATATCAAAAATAAACATCAAGGGTCTTTCTAATAGAAAATGATCTGTGTGTGATAACTTACGTTCTCCTTGGCTGTAACCTTTGATCGCTGTAGGGGATCAGAGCAACTAACTCATTCACCTGCCCTGAAAGAGAGAAAAAATAAATAAATTGATTTAATCAGAAGGTCAGATAACATGCAGAATCACACCAAAGTGCATGTGGTCATCTACACAACCTCATGACCTCAATCAATAACATAGATTATTTGGTGAATGGTTGTTTTTCTTCCACAACACCTTATAATGGATGTGATACTTGTGTAAAAGTCATTCAGAATTTAAATGCAAATTAAAGAAAAGCTTTCATATTTGGATATGCTGATCGCTGACAGGTAAGGTAGCAATGAGAATTTATGAAGAATTACTACTGAAGTTAATAGGTAACACAAGGTCAAAAGTAAAATGTGCAGATTTTTTGGGAAATTGCTCAGTTGTCCTGAAAATAAAAAGTCACAGTGTAAACAATTGATTCTAATGGGGCTCTTTGACCTCATATAATGAAATGTGACTCGGACATGTGTTTTTAAGATTCTTCCTTTAACAGTCAATGCCAGATCGTTGTTTTTTTGACATCCATACCTGATGGGATGCGTCCAGACCCCTGGCAGGTAGGACAGGTGATGCTGTCTCGGCCTGTGAACTCCACATATGGGAACTGGGCGATGTCCTCCTGTCTGTCCAGACCGTCTAGAGAGTCATCCCCAGCCAACAGAGAGCCCTTGTGACCAGCCATTCTGTGACGGGACAGGAGCGAGCGGCCGTGCCGGCACACAGATGCACCCATGAGAAGCACACACCAACTCCAGCCTGACACCAGCGACTATAGACCGATGACCAGGAGTTAGTAAGTGCATATGTGACGCTGGACCACAAAACCAGTCTTAAGTAGCACGGGTATATTTGTAGCAACAACCAACTGTATGGGTCAAAATTATCGATTTTTCTTTTATGCCAAAAATCATTAGGATATTGAGTAAAGATCATGTTCCATGAAGATATTTTGTAAATTTCCTACCGTAAATATATCCAAACTTAATTTTTGATTAGCAATATGCATTGCTAAGAGCTTCATTTGGACAAATTCAAAGGCGATTTTCTCAATATTTAGATTTTCTTTGCACCCTCAGATTCCAGATTTTCAAATAGATGCATCTCAGCCAAATATTGTCATATCATAACAAACCAAACATCAATGGAAAGTTTATTTATTCAGCTTTCAGATGATGTATAAATCTCAATTTCAAAAAAAGACCCTTATGATTGGTTTTGTGGTCCAGGGTCACATATACACAAGTAATCCAAAAGTAGTCAGATTACATTACCTAAAATGAGTAATCTAGATTACATCACTGCCATCATGTAATTTGTATTCAGTATCATACTATAATTTATATGTAAACCACTCATCTCTCTCTCTCTCTCTCTCTCTCTCTCTCTCTCTCTATATATAACGAACAACTTCAGTTTGTCTGTTTCAGCCCAGTCTATTATATGTTTAGCTGACTACAGCAGCTTTACTCAACTGCACACGTTGTCAAACTACCGGCATGCATTAGGAAACTATAGTTTCAATGAGTTTGCGTTTGGAAACTTACATTTTGACTAACGCACTAGTCAGTTTGAGGTTAAGCTCGTGAGACTGAAAAACATCGCTTACCTTTAAACTGTGCAGCTACAGAGATGTCAGTGTGTTCAGTCCCGTGCTGCTGCTGAGGTCTGATTGATTCCGTTAGGTTTCATTTGTTTGTGTTTGTGTCTCACTCTTCTTCTTCTTCTTCTTTGGATTGTGTCTCACTCTCTGTCTCTGCTCTGAAGTCAGTCATCAATAGATCGACTCTCTCTCCTGCCATCTGCCGCTCTGGAGATCAACTGCAAGTCATCAGCGTCACCTTCTCGGAAAATAAGCATCGGCTGCTTATTAAACAAACAATTAAGGGTAGTAGCGTCGTTAAAAATTAATTAAGCTATTTTTTTGTTTATCGATGGCAGCTTTCGAATCATTTGTTTCGAAGCGCGTGTCAAACAACCAAAGTCACGTGATTTCAGCTTCGTGACGTCACAACTGTTTTGAAAAGTTTCGAAATTTCAGTGTTTCGACAACTAAATAAATAAATAAATAAATAAATAAATAAACTGAACCACTGTGGTTTTACCTGATCTCGGATCAGTTTGGAGACACTTTTAATGAGACATTTGGATAAAAGAAAACGTAGTTAGTAGTCTCTAATTGGCACGTTTAGACAAGTCCTCCATAAAACAAACAAAAAAAGCCCTGCAAATTAATAAAAGATCACATTCTAATATGCACGTCATTTTTAATGGCATTTGATGATTTGTTAATTGCATTTAATACATTGTATTTTAATGAAACACATGCAGTGGGTTTTAAAAGCTGTTTTTATGCATGTTTTGTTGAGTTTTTGTTGCACTTTACACCGTTTTGACCAGCAGGCGTTTCCAATCATTTAAAAAGATTCATTCTATGGAGCCCTTTTCCACCACTGAATAAAAAAAAAAAAAAAAAAAAAAAAAAAGGTTATCGCGACTTTTTAATCTCACAATTCTGACTTTTTTTTTCACAAAATTGTGAGATATAATTAATCGCAAGTGTGAGTTATAAAGTCAGAATTGCGATTTTTTTTCTCGCAATTGCGAGTTTATATCTCGCAATTCAGACTTTTTTTCTCGCAATTCTGACTTTTTTTCTCAGAATTGTGAGATATAAACTCGCAATTGCGAGTTATAAAGTCCAGTTTTGAGGGGGGGAAAAAGACTGATATGTTCTCAGAATTGCGAGTTTATATCTCACAATTCTGACTTAATAACTCGCAATTCTGAGAAAAAAAGTAAGAATTGCGAGTTTATATCTCACAATTCTGACTTAATAACTCGCAATTCTGAGAAAAAAGTAAGAATTGCGAGTTTATATCTCACAATTCTGACTTAATAACTCGCAATTCTGAGAAAAAAGTAAGAATTGCGAGTTTATATCTCACAATTCTGACTTAATAACTCGCAATTCTGAGAAAAAAGTAAGAATTGCGAGTTTATATCTCACAATTCTGACTTAATAACTCGCAATTCTGAGAAAAAAGTAAGAATTGCGAGTTTATATCTCACAATTCTGACTTAATAACTCGCAATTCTGAGAAAAAAGTAAGAATTGCGAGTTTATATCTCACAATTCTGACTTAATAACTCGCAATTCTGAGAAAAAAGTAAGAATTGCGAGTTTATATCTCACAATTCTGACTTAATAACTCGCAATTCTGAGAAAAAAGTAAGAATTGCGAGTTTATATCTCACAATTCTGACTTTATTTCTCAGAACTGCGACTTTATGTCTCGCAATTGCGAGTTTATATAACGCAATTCTGACTTTATATCTCACAATTATGACTTTATAACTCGCAATTGCGGGTTTGTATCACAATTCTGAGGGGAAAAATAGTCAGAATTGTGAGATAAAAAGTCGCAATTACCTTTTTAATTTTTTTTTTTTTTATTTATTGGCGGAAACGGGCTTCCATATCATTCAGCTTTTCACCCTGATAGCACACGTACATCTCGGAGACGTCTATTTGACGTTTGCATTTACATCTGCAAGGCGTATTTTTTAGAGTGTTTGCTCATCTGCAATACGTCTATAGGGCGTCTCCTTTTAGATGTCAAATAGACGTCTATTAGATGTCTTTAAGATGTTTATGATTTAGAATGTATGTAAAACTGACATCTGAAAGACGTCTGTCAGACGTTTGTAGACAGCAGATGCTTTCCAGATCAAGAGATCTTTAACAGACAT
Organism: Spinibarbus caldwelli; assembly: GCA_039654775.1. Lineage (NCBI taxonomy): Eukaryota > Metazoa > Chordata > Actinopteri > Cypriniformes > Cyprinidae > Spinibarbus > Spinibarbus caldwelli. Next base: position 23,637,810 of record CM077261.1, on the reverse strand, counting down.
CTTGCAGACGTACGTGTGCTATCTGAGTACTGTCCAGCTACCTCATACTTCACCGATAGTGGGATACCGTAGCCATACTTTGACAATTGTAGAAGATTAACAGAAAGATATATAATCTATTTTAATGTGTACTCCGCAGTCAGATGATAAAACTGCTTCACGTCGATAAATTCAGGTGAGGTGACAAGAGGTTCACAGTTAAAGCACTCCATTAACATAACCATGAACTAAATACACTTTATATATCTCTCACGTCACCAATTATTGTATGTATTTTTTTCTGGAAAAATATGCATTAGAGTAGACAAAAATACAGTATTAAGTTAGCTTCCACTTAATCTAATGTTCAGTTAGCTAAACGTTTTTGCCTTTCCCACATTAATAAAAGTAGCTACTTCAAATGTACAATATTACTCTGTAGCCCACGTCAGTATTGATGATTTTAATGGTTTTGCAATGGAATCATCATAGCAAATGTATATACATTAATATGATTATGTATAAGGTTTCATACTGTAAACTAAAGCTAGCTGTCAGCAGGATAAAAAGTGATGTGCTTGAGTTAGGAACAACTGCCTTACACCAACAAAAACATACATGTTTGTTTACAGATCATTCCTTGAATATCACCTTTTTAATAATTATGTTTTCTTGATGTTCTTAGAAATATTGGTTTATGTTGAAGAGTTTGAAGGAGCTCGGTGTAATCACATCTGCTGGAGATGTTGGTGGTATTTCAGGAGTTGTTTCTTGAACATTTATCTTCAGACTTTATATGTTTCCATTTAGAAGTTTCTGTGCAAAGGAGTCTTGTCATCTTCAGAAAAGAATCTCACTGGAAAAAGATTGCATATCACTAACACATATACAAATACCAACTTATGGGGATGAATTTCTTAAAAAAAGAGCAAAAGCAGACAAAACATGGTGGGATTCGTCACAAATTCCTCACATTCAGAGTAAATAATGTCTAAATTCTACTGTTAATGTACAGCCATTACAAAAGGCGTGAACAGGAAGTGAGGATGTGTGTGTTGTGTACATACCCTGTCCTGATCGAGATGAAATTTTATCAAGATCAGACTCATCTTCATAAATGTCCTGGCCTCCACCAGCGTTCTGTAAGATAAATATCTGTGTTCACAGAGAACATCAGGAAGTGCTGCTCATGATGAATTCAATACTCTATACACAATATTACAAATTAATGCGTACACAAAATATTTTCTTAAACCCCACATTGAAGGGTTATCATTTTCTTTTCTAGTTAAGAAGGTCTCTTAAAGGAGGAGAATGAAAAGACTTCATATTCTTCATTCTGGAGCTAAACACCCACTAAGAAAACTGTAAGTGTCTTCAAAATATACATCAGTGCTCCACAGAAGAAAGGAAGTCATGCGGGTTCAGAAAGATGTAAGGTTTAGTAAATGATTTTCATTGTTGACTTTCATTGAATTATTCTTTTAAGCTTTTCAGTAGTACATTGATCAAATGCAGGAAACACTTCAGATATGTTTGTGCTTCTGTGAGTGTGAGAGTGTGTGTGTGTGTGTGTGTGTGGTTAAACATGCTTTTGTATGTGTTTTGTGGTAAAACTGTAGATGACACATAACCCACTTCTCCATTGGCTTGCAGTCTCCTCTTCAGCTCAGCGTTCTCTCGCTCTAGTACCTTATTCTGAACAGCAGAGGGAGATATTACATGATTTAGGCATTTAAACAGACACTCTTCAATCAAAAACCACTGTGTTGTGACTAGTTTGCAGCAACAAATAGCCTAATGTCTCTCTTTTTAAAAGAGGCGATGAAAACCTTTCAGTTTGTACGACTGGACAAAGCAGTAATGGTCAACAACTTGGGTTATGTGCACATTGTAAGCCAATACATCACTTTTAGTGTTTTATTATGACTGTGTGAGTCACTGTTTGCAGGTAGAAGTTAATATGTCATGCCCTAAAATGTATCATGCCTCACAAATGTCAGATTTTTCTTATGATTTTTTAAAAGCTGTTTTTAGTTTAGTTTTCTATCTATTTTCACTCCAAATATAGCTCACATTAAACTGAATCAACGGTACATTAAAGAGATGCTTTGATTGTGTGCCACTTCATCTTGCTGTGCCGTGTTTAGACACAGTAAATGTAAATTTATGTGTTTCTCTCATGTGTTCTGTATGCTGATGGGTTACCTTGTGTCTCAGGGCCTCCACCACCATGTCACGATCACCAGGTAGACTTTCATTCTGCTTATAAGCTCGAAAGGTGTCACCAATGATAGACACCAGCAGATGGGACTGACAGAAAAAAACAACAACACAGATCGATTCAAAAAAGAATTTAAGGTAAGATTTAACATTGCAACAATGTAAGTTAATGAGAGGTTTTCTAACTGTATTAATAAAAGCAATTAAAATTAAGGAAACAATTCATATTAAAAAATACTAATGAAGTATATATATATATAAAACAACAAATATGAAATGTATCTACTGTAAAAGGCTGATATTACAACAAAGATTAAATGGATGTGAATTATCTTCACATATAGGTATCTGAATTAATGACTTTTCAAACCAGAAACAGTTTTGTGAGGGGGGATGAACCACTTAAAAGTTTGGGGTTTTAAAAGTATTTTTTTATTTATTTATTTTTTTTAATGTGCTTTGAAAAAAGAAAAAAGAAAAAAGTCTGCATTTATCTGATCCAAAATACAGTAAAACAGTAATATTGTGAAATATTGTTACAATTAAAAAGAACATTTTTCTGTTTTAATATTTTAAAATGTAATTTATTCCTGTGATTCCTGTGTCACATGATCCTTCAGAAATCATTCTAATATGTTGATTTGCTGCTCAAGAAACATTTCTGATTATTATCGATGTTGAAAACAGCTATGCTGCTTCATATTTTTGTGGAAACTTTGATGAATAGAAAGTTGAAAAGAACAGCACTTATTTGAAATAGAAGTTCTGGCATTTAATGCATCCATGGATTTTGCATGGTTTGAGTTAAAAACAGGACTTTATTTTTATTTCTATTATTAAACTTGACAAGCACTTTTAGATATTTACTCTGTCCCTGTTCATGGAGATGGAGCTGTAATTGTGTGCCTATTGCCTATATAGAAAATAGCTGTCCTGCAGCATTACCTGTGTGGCTGGCTGCTACCAAAGTTTCTTTAAGGTAAGTCTTTTCACTCTGCGGCCATCTTTGAAATGCCACTCAGTGGAATCGATGGAATTGAGACTCTTTTGGAGTCAACTCCCCATCACTATAAGTGCATCGTCTTTGTATAGCTAAAGTATTTGCGGCTACAGACTTTTAATACAGACTTTTGATTCAAGTGGTCCCATAGACTCTCAGGCAGAGGAGGCAATAAGAAGAACAATAAGAAGGCTATGAAAACTATAGGGGCTTCACAATTTTGAATGTAAATGTAAAATAGTGAACTACGTAAAAGTTAAATAGTGATCTAAAAGCATCATGCATATCAAATCTAATGTATTTAAGAATTTCCAGGACTCACAAACTTCTTGCTCTGGAAGATGTAGCAGTGGTACATGTCCGCCGCAGGGTGTTTGGCCACAAAGCCGAGTATTTTGGGCTGAGTTGGATGTACCGCGCAGAATGAAACAGAAGGCAGAGCGCAGGAGTACAGCATGAACTGAGAAAGCGAGAGGGAGAGCATAAATGCGGGTTATTCACTGTCGTACATGTGTATCACTGTCTGAGCTTGTGCACATACAGTAGTCCTCGGTCACACCTTTGTTTTGTGCTCTAGAATGTCAATAGCACTTCCGGTCAGAAACAGATGTACTTTAGTTTTCTTCATTTTCTCATCCATCTCTATGTTTGGATCCTAAAAGGGAAGGATAGTGATAACGATGGGACGCAGGACAAAGGGTCATGTTATATAATATCTCTATCTGTAATGACTACAGTACAGTGACATTTATGGTTTTATCACCTGTAGGGCTTGTACTGCATCTGTCAGAATCTGCATCCCACCTGGACGGACCACCTGGATACGACCCAAAAACTACACACAATCCACAAAACCCATACATGAGTGAGTAACAGCGGTTTTAATAACATAAATCACATTAAGAGCATTATTTAGTACATAAATGAAACATTATTGACATTTAGAAACAATATGCTTTAATTGACACTCACTTTAACTGAGAAGTATATTTCACTGTCGTCATCTATGTCACTCATTTTCACCACTCTGTCGTCTCTAGTGTCTGTTTAAAAATGACAAAATACACAGAGTAGTAAACAAGGCAAGATGACAAATTTATAATATTTTGTTAAAGCAATGACACACTGTGGCCTGAAAATATTTGGACTCTTCTGGTACACTTTAAAATGTCTTAAAATTGCATAAAAAATAACAAACCAAGTTGGATTTGCAAACAAATGCTACACAAACTCTTCTCAGAACTAACTTCCCTTTTATCGGTATATACCACAAACCAGAAACTGCTACATACTGTATCCAAAACAACTTAGAAATTTGAATCACACACATAAGAAAATGTATATGCACTTACGTTTGGATGAGAACTTCGTATCGCTGAGGTTATGTTCTCTTCCGCAGTCTTTCAGGGTTAAAGTCGTATGATGTTAATGGTTAACTGTAAAATGTCTTTTCTTTATGGCACACCAGGCCTGATAACAAGTCATCTTTTACCATCTGTTGTATTACTGTTGTGATGTCATATCTGTCTATGAACTTGTTATATAGCCTGACAGACAAGTTAAAGAAACACATTACACTAATTATTGTTTCAATTTAATATTTGAAATTGATGCTATAACCAGTTTACTTGTGCAATTGAGGATAACTGAACTGAAAGAAATTGTATATGGAAGATCAAGAACAAGTTGGCTGCAACCAGTAGGTGGTGCTGTTGTAGATAAAATAATGCCATAATGTGTTGACATTTAATAAACGAAAAAAATCTTACAGAATTAATTTATAAGTTCAAGTGATGTAGGTTTGGCAAACCAAATGAGTTTAATTAATCCTAAACATCTAACAAAGCAATGAATCTTAAAAATTCAACAACCTTAAGTAATCAGCTCATACATAACACACAGCGTGTATTCTGTACATCCAATAATGTCTAGATTAACATACCCTCTAGTACATATATTGAGTTTTATTGTCAAAGTTCATTAGAAAAATGCAGAGAGACTATTTTTTGTTTCGGAAATGGTGTTAGCCCAGACTGATTTGAGTCGAAACTATTTAAATGATGTGATAAGGAAGTGTGAACAAGTATTTCTTGCTTTACAGGACAAGCTGATGTACATTTACTTTTATTTCTGTTCAGTGTGAAAGCATATGACCATGGTATACATAAAGAACTTTGCTGAAGGTGTTTTTGCATATTTAGTAAAACTTAATCTAATCTACAAAACAGCATGTATGCTCCTGAAGAATGTTGTTCTTTAGCATGTGTGTTAATGTACTCATCATGTGCATGCATAGTTTGCATTCTTATAGTGCTGTCACTTTTACTGGCATCACCATTTGTTCAAGTGAAACCACAAGCAAAACTTTTATGACATACCTGAAAATCACTGATAATGTTCACGCTCTGTTTCTTTAAGATTGTTTCCCAGAGACAGAAAGAGCTGAGCTCTGGATATAACACACTGTCTATGTACAATCTACTTTCTTCAAAGACTCATCTTATTTAGGGCCAAAAGAAACTAAGTAACAAAGAGCCAAAGAGTCTTCTAAGAGACTTCTAAGTAACATTTAAACAAGACCCATTCAGGACGCTCTTGTAAAGATTTTTAATCTCAATGTGCTTTTCCTGGTAAAATAAAGCTAAAATAAAAAAATAATAATAATTCAGTTTCTCCTATTGTTTCTCCTATGCCCATACTTACAGATGTTGCACAAACATTTCATTCACAGTTTAAAAGAAGTCCATTTGTAATTGTGGTTGCTGTTCCAGAAGCATCATGCCCATTGAAACTGAGGCAACACATATGTGCCTTCACGAATTTTCAAGCAATTTTCCATTGTATCTTTGGTAACTACATTTCTTGAATATTGTACAAATAATTGGTATTTATTTATTTAACATGTTAAATGAAAACTTTAATATCACACCAACATTTTTACTATTGATCAAGAACTACTAAGTTGTTACAAGTGTTTTTCTTTAGTAAATAAAATGTGCATGACATTCCTGGACTGTGCCAGGGCGTTTCTTTCCAAGTGCAGATGTTTAGGCATAATAATGCCTGAAGAATGAAAAAAGGACAAAGAGAATGAAGCAAGAGTGAAAATGACAGCATGCTGGTGTCAGTCAAACTCCACTCAGAAGAGTTATCCAAGACTCCTCCGAAGTAGAGTGGATCGCGAACACAGGATACACTGTGTCCTTGAACACAGCACTAAATGTATGAAGGTGCTGCCTTCGACCTCCTTGACCTGAGCTGTGGAAAGCAATAGTTCCTCCTTCGTAATCCAGGGTCACTTCGACCTTCTTTGGTGGCATGACCAGCCCTTCACCTACAGCCACATTAGCCGAGTCATAGCATGCTGTCAGCTTCTTGCTTTTCCACTGCAACCTCCAGGAACTGGTGTTATGCCCCAGCCTGCTGTGGTCACCTTTGCGCGGGATGCTTTTATAGCACAGCCCAAGAGACCACATACAACCAGCACCTATCTCCACTGCCCACATGTGAACACCTGTGGAGAAACCCTGGTTGCACATGACCTGAGTGGCAGTGGAGAAGCGTTCGCTCTGATCTCCAGCTGTGCTGCTCTTAACTCCTGCGCACTGCTTGACTGTTTTGAGATCGCTGGACAGCAGAAGGCTAGGATGGGCCGTGGCTGCATTGAAAGTCAGGTCTAGAGGGTTCATCATGCCATGGAGGTACTCCAACAGAAGACTCATCTCGGCATGGAAGGCATCTGTACGTAGGATCGAGCGCAGCTGCTTGGCATTGGAAGACTCTTGGGAAGGTAGAGCAGGGATGGTGACGTTAGCAGCCTGGCGGACCCTTGCTTCGACGTTGAGGTAGTTCTGGATGAAGAGGAACTCTGAGGATTGAGAGAGAACCTCACCGGTGCACTTTTGGGCTTCCTGCAGTTGGTGTAGACAACCCTCCAAATCGCATAGATTGGCCTGCCAGCTTTTGTCCCGTGAATGAAGCTCGTCGTTCATCACAGTGCTCATACGACTCTTAAAGAGCATATAAACAGCGTTAATGTGCTTTACCACAACATGACTGTATGTCGTCAGCATTGGTGCAGATCTGTTGCTTTCGACATAAGTGATGGTGGCATTTCTTTGGCATCGCTACTAAAACCTACCCAGGCTCATTGGAAATGCGTGCATCTATCTACATTTCTGCAAAACTCAAACAACCTATTTAGCCTAATTCTGCACAGTTTATTGCGCAATATTGTGTTATGACTTCAAAACAAATTTACATGCTGTGACATCTGAAAATTGATACTTTTGAACGTTAACGTCACATATACAGCTTCATATGTATGGGTTTTCTAATGCAGTAGGTTTGCTTGGTAGCTTACTCGATACGGTGTTGCAATGGCGAGGTGAAGCACTCCGGTATGAATCCCGCAAAACTTTGTTTTTGTTTGTGACAAAACAGCTCAAACCTGTGTATAAGGTTAAAGTTAAAATAGCACAGTTGCGAATACGATTTTATATCACTTTTGCATTCATTAACAAGTTTAGGGTCGGCTTTGGTGTAGGGGTATGTTATTTTCCAACACGATAGAGCATTAACTTTTGGCGACACTCGCCAGAACCTCCGCAATACGTGAGCATTAACTTTTGGCGACACTCGCCAGAACCTCCGCAATGCGTACCTGATGCAATGCAGCAATACATGCCTGTACCAACATAATAAAAAGTGCGTTTTAGCTCCACTCACTGGACATTTCACTTCAAAACTGCCGTAAGCTATCGGTGTTAAAGAAACATCACCTCAAGCACGTATTTCCAATAAGCCTGGGTTGACTAAAACCCAAAGAGACTGCTTCCACATCATGCATATTTTGCTACCTGATCTCATGACGAAAGCGTACCTGTGGGAACTTTTTTGCAAGACGCGAAATACGTACCAAGTACAAATCACTGCAGTTTTGAACAGAAATGAACACTAGAGGTCATAAAACATCGAGCACTTGCAATCGTTTTCATACACAGTTATGACTACAACTCCATATGTTTTGCTTTCCGGATGTAACAAGCTCCTTGTGTACGAATCCTGTGAAAAACATGACTCACGGTTGAAAGAGCTCGAAAAACAAGCTAAAACGACATGCTTGCGATTGCGTTTTTACGTCACATTCGCTTTTATAGCGCCACTCAACGGACATTTCAAGTCAGAACTGCGGTGACACCTACAAAACCAACGTCATATAAAACATACCATATGTATGTTCATCTGTTCACACTCTTTTAGTGCCACCTAGTGGACATTTCACATCGAATATGTCACAAAACCTACATGGCGGTACGTATTTTGCATCTTGCGAAAAAGTTCCCACAGGTGCGTTTTCGTCATGAGATCAGGTTGATATTTTGTTTGAACACATCAGTCTAAACTAGTAGCATCATTTTACCTCATTCTTACCTTGTATGCACTTATTAGCGAACTCATGTTTTCCAGCAGTATGTTTGCTCTGGCCACGAGTTTATCTTCAGTCTTGTCCGTAGGACCTTCACTGGCACTTTTCACCAGAGCTTCTGTAATCTGTAGCTTGTCAGACACAGACTTCCCCAGTTCCTCAAGAACTCTCTTCATTTCCTCCTTCGCCACCTCGAACGTCTGCACCTCATGGTGCTGGTGAGTGCCCTCCATCAAGCACTCAGAGCAGAGGAACAGTCGCTCCTGTGCGCACAGGTACTCCGTGACCTTCAAGTGCACCGGACACCTCTTCCCATCCCGTTCTGCGGGCAGCTCCACTAAGACGTGTAGCGAGCGATGTCGTTCCTCATGTTTTTTGAGGTGGCCAGGGCACAGTGACATTTCACAGCGTGTGCAGAACTTCACCGCAGCTACAGGGTTGTCCAGGCACTGGTCACAAGGCACTGTAGGGCCTCCTCTCAGTCCGCCGCCTGTTGTGGCCACCAGGAACCCATCCACGATACTGCTGAGCTTGAAGTTCTTGGGAAGTGTCTCTGGGTTGCCATACTCTTCCCTGCATTCTGGGCACCGTTTCGGGGACTTGGGATCTTCTGCGCTGGCAGCATTTTGTATACAACCCAGGCAGTAATTGTGTCCACAAGGAAGGGCCACGGGATTACGGTACAGCTGCAAACAGATCGCACAGCTCAACTCCAAAGCTAGACGCTCCTCAGGTTTGCTTTGAGACATGTCTACAGGTACTGAGTGTGAAAGCACTTCTGCGTGTAGGCTTTGAGAAGTGGTTACTGGTATAGCCTGTTCTGAGCCTGCACTGCAGCATTCCAGGTACAGACGACATTGCCGAGAAATGCAATTGGTTCCGGCACAGTGAGAATGCTTTATAGTAACAACATGATGTTTACAGACAAATAAGCAATCTCTAATGGAAAATTGGATAAATAAAACACTGCAGGTATCTATGCGTGCTGATTAGACTTTTTTAAAACACATCATGTTCTGCGGTCACAACTCAAAGGTGGACAGTCAGATGGTCATTGAAAAAAAATGAAACCAGAGGAAATTAATAATAATGAAAGCAACTTTTCACAAAGAACATGTGCTTTTCCCTGTTTATAGTAAACACTAATTCTTCCGTGTGGGGGCTCTCTTTGAGCCACATCTGAAAACCTTGAGAGTGCTTCATCCTGTTGCGCTAACCAGAAAAGTTCGGTACTTTTGTCAAGGAAAGGATATGACTGTCTGAAAATGACGTGGTCAAACACAGTCACGCTATGGCCCCTTCGAGAGGGAATCGAAATCAAATGCTTTTGATTGTGTTGAAATATTTAGAAAGAGATTTGGTGAAGAAATTAGATTCAGAGGAACATAATACTTCTACTTCAAAGCTTAATAATCTTAAATTAAATACTTGTGTGTCTTTAAGATTGTCTTGTAAAGATGAATAAATACATTTGCTTAGAACTTCTATGTACAGGAAATTTATACCACAATCAGTCCCGTCAGAACAAGGCATAGAAACAACTCAAGTTTGCAAGTGTCGTCTGTAAGTGCATGACAAGTCTGCAAACCTTGAGACTCTTATCAGACTCTGAAAAGTGCTCAAGAGTCTCTTAAAGATGAGTCAGACAACTGAAGCTCCCTCAGGAAAAGCATCCGATCTGTAGGATATATCAAATCCACCGGAAGTCTTTTTTGTAAGCGGCTGTCGTTTGATTTGTGGGAGACATCCAGGTGTTGTGATCAAAGAGAAAATACCTCTCACTGTTGTCATTTTGTCAGACTCAAAAGAATGTGAAGTTGCTGCAGGGAATCTTTAACCAAAGCAGAATTATCGTTGCTGTATAACAATGCAAATTGACCTATGTAAACCTGTGCATCAGGTTTAATTATAGGCATCATGCTAATTCCCATGTGACATGCGGTCTCGGTTTGAAATGAAAATGAAATTGAAATGTGTTTCAGTGGATTTTTTTTTTCATTATCAACTCACATTCATGTCAATCAAAACTTAAATGACTTTCATTGCTGTGGAACACAAGTTATCAAAATGACAAGCTGCATTTTCGATTTTCGATTTTTTGGATTTCTTAGAGTGTGTATTTGTTTTGACTTGATATTCTTTCATTTACCAAAAACCTGTTTCATATTAACAGTCAGCAGCTTGAAATTGGTGTATATTCATAGTACATTTTCTTCCCATAATTGGGAGCTAAGGAACAGCTGGGAGTGAAGGCACCAGGCAGAACACTGTTCTCAGTGTCATGCACGTCTGCCATCTTGTGGTCTAACACATATCTGATGCATTACGACACACACTGAAAGAATAACTCTTTCTGTAAGAATATCTCTTTAATCTGCTGTTTTCTGTGTGATTAGAACTGTTATAGTACATGACATAAAGGCTGAAAGAAATTCTGTATGTGGGACCCAAAAGTCTGAGATCACTAAATGCCTTGCACTCATTTTTAGTTTAATAATAATAATACTACAATTCTTATAAAATTATATTATCAACGTAACAATAAATAAAGTTGAGTTTGGAATTTCAGAATTCCTTAGTATTTGGTTTGTGCCTCCTCTGCTGTAATGACAGCTGCATTTAAGTTGACGTGAACAAAACTTGACAATCATGATTTGATAATGACCCGGCGAGCATCTTGTACTTCAATGGAAGCGAGAACATCTGCTCGTCTGTGCAAAGAAATTCACATAGGATTTCCAAATATTTCTTCATGTTTGGTTTATCTTCAGGTTTAAAAACAAAACCGCAGTTTTTCAATGTGGACTTCATTATATGTGTCCAAATGTTCACACAAAGTAAAAACTGAAAATTGTGAGTATATTGTGAACCAAATGAGGAAAACTAAAGACTAAATATGGCAACTGCCAAATATTTAGAGATAGGCACTGAATTAGGGTTAGTCAATAATAAATATAATTGGCTTAATTTCAAGTCAGTGGGAGGTCCTTACTCTGATTTAAAAAGAAAATGTGCATGAGTTTTGTGTGTATAAACCACAGTTATAATAAGGAAGGAATTGTAATTCCTATTTAGACTCAGTTGTAACAGGAGTTCAGTATTCAAAGAGGCCTTTTCCTTTCCTCAGTGCTTGTTAAAGCATCCGTGGGTTGTGCAGGTAATAGGGACCCTAACCCAGCAATAACGGCCACTTTGAAGTGGAAATGCTATTAAATCAACTTCTGGCTCCCCTTCTCCCACAGGAACAAACATGAGCCCGGCGGATCAGGGCCTTTCCCCACAACCTACCACACAGTTCTGCCTCTTAAATTTAATTAGGCTGTAATAAAAAAAAATTGAAACAAAGGTGCACTAGGCAGCAGTACATCCAGGGAAACAATGCTGTGATCATTCTTTGTAGTTTAGCCTGTTTGATGGTGTCTTGTATGTTGGACTTGGTCATTAGAAGTTTGTAAAGTGGACTTAAAGGGATAGTTCACCCAAAGTCATCGTTTATTCACCCTCATTTCCTTCCAAATCTAAAACGACTTACTTTTTTCAGAACACAAGAGAAGATATTTTATTCTATTGACTTCCATTGTATGGACAAAAAAACACTAGATTTCTCAACTGATCTTCTTTTACAGTATGTTCGACAGAAGAATGAAAGCAATATAGGTTTAGAACAACATGAGAGTGAAAACATGATTTTATTTTATTATTATTGTTTTTTTTTCTTCTTTCAACTGATATCTGGTTTTAGCAACCCTAAGCATGAGTGGACATTTGTAAGACTAATTGCTCTGATGGTGGGATTCCTCATGAAATTTTCAGGGTCAGTTGGCATGATTAATTACACTCATTTTAATGTTTGTGTATGTGTTAAATATAATTAATCACTGTAAATTAACATTCATTTGACAGCCCTGTTTTGGGGATATCAGACTTGTTTTCAGTAGACATTAAAGTTCCATTGCATATGTTAAGAGAAAATGTGATTGGCAAAATGCAATATTATTATTATATTATACAATATAATGTCCTAATAAATCTAGGAGAACAATCATTTTGTTAAAAACATGAACAGTATTTTAATGTGAATAAATCTTCTGTTCGTCTGCGGTAAATCCAAGTTTTCCTTGTGCTAGCTGAGATGTTGTGTTTGTAGCACAGTTATGCTCATCAACCTCATTGATGGAAGATTGAAGTGATGCATTAGTGATGTGAATTAAGAGCAGTAAAGATGAGAGCGGGCATATGGTGTGATGGGGTTATTGGAAGAATCCTCCGGCCTGGCAGTTATTTTTGTTCAATAGCATTTACATAAGACATGAATGAAAAGAACCCATCTTGAATCGGGCAGAAACCAGATGCCCATGCTGACATTAAAAGATCCTTTGGAGACGCAGCTTCAAAACGAATTTAAGGAAATTCCGCGTGTGCGGAACAAAAGCCCAAAGCTATTTATGCAATATCCATCAGAATTTACAGTTCTGTTTAGATCTTTAAAACTTTGCCTGTGCCATGGGACTTTGCTTTATTTTGATGTTAGGTCAGCTAATGAAGATCAAGTTTATGATGCCTTTGGCATTTCGACTAATATTTAAGCTGTTTTTACAATATATGAGGTCCAGGGTTTACGTATAAGAGAAATAATTATAGATTTAAGAATAAATGTTACATCAGCTGCTGATTTGATAGTGGACACTTATGCAAACTTGTTTTTGAATTTAAAAACAACTAAATGCTTTTAAACTAAAGATTGTTCATAATGTTCTTAGGTGATTTTGTTTTGGAGCTTAACAAGAAAAAAGGTCTGTGAAGATTCTTCAAACTTTCCACAGACAAACTAACAGCAAACAGGTTTGGAATGACATGAGGGTGAGTAAACGATGGGATTTTCATATTTGGACATTTGCTTTAAAAATAAAGCGTCCTTTTTGTCTTGCCGTAGAGGTCAGGCGTAGATTTCTCATGACCTGGAACTGGATCAATCTCACCTTTTCAATGATCCCATTATGACCTCTTGCAGAAACACCTCCATGTTAAGCGGCTGCCCACAGGAAGTGAGTCCTTTGGGGAGGAAATGGCTCCCAGATGTGTGGAGGTGACCCAGAGCTCTGGAGAGAGAGGTGAGCGAAGGTCAGTCTTGAGGGAAGACAAGAAAAAGGACAACAGAATGTCACAACCTTCATTTTGGGATTGCGTAAGAAAAACACATTTGTAACTTCAATTGAAAACATAATGGTCCAATTCATCTGTTTATATTCTGTTTACGAAAATAGAAATCAGATGAATTTTGATGCATTTCTGATGATGCTGGTCCACACTAGTTATTTTTTACAAAGTCTCTTCAATTAAAACTTAAATTTTAGCTAAACAGGACACTACTAAATGGTGTTTCGGTAACACTTTAGGGACCAATTCTCTCTATGAACTAGTTGCTTATTAGCATGCATATTGATAGCACATTGGCACTTTATTAGTACTTATAAAGCACATATTAATGCCTATTCTAACCATATTTTAGATCCCTCAATCCTACTCCATACCTAAACTTCACAACTACCTTACTAACTATTAATAAGCAGCAAATGAGGAGTTTATTGAGGCAAAAGTCATAGTTAATAGTGAGAATTAAAGTCAGTCAAATCTCTCGAAACATATTTGGATATCTTGAACACCTTCCAAGAAATTTTCAAAAACATCTCTAGTTTTGATTCACAACTGGCAGCTAGGCAATCAATGCTCAAAATTTTAAAAAGACGACGCAGCCAGAGGCTCTACAATGATATTTTTGAAGCCGTTGCAAGTGTTTGGCACCTTCATCTGATCCCATTATGTTCTAATACCAGCGTTAATTTATAGAGGCTTAACAAGGACGTTTGTTATGTCTGCATTGTCATTGTAGTAGCAACAAACTCACAAACACAGATTGCAACGGTCTTTCATCTATGACACGGCTTTTTCCACACGCTAGCAACAGTGAGGTCATCGCAGCCGTATCAAACAAGCCTCGCAGATGTCCACCTTCAGATATGGAAAGACTCATCCCAGTTCGTGTATCGACCACATCTTTCTCTCATGTCGCGTTTGATGGTCCTTTCAAAGCCCAGAATGTTTTGCCGTGTTGACGGACGTGTTGTTTAGCGAGGCACGAACGTTTTCGTCCCCGAACGTTCGAGGGTGAAGTGGCAACAGGGTGAATCAGAGGCACGAGGGGATCGAGATGAGGAAAGAGAAGAGCGCTGGCGGAGGAGAGCGAGGGGTCTCGAGTGTTAGTGAAACATTATGTCACGGCCTTGACGAGGAAATGAAATGCGCAGCATCAATCAGGCGGTGGGCCAAGATCAAAGCCAGCCCCACACTCTCCCATATGGTTCTGTTTGACCAGTGCTTTGCTTTTTCCCTCTTTGCTTTTTTTCTTGGCCTCTCAGTCGCTTTTTTCTTCTTTTCTGAGAGCGGGCCTTTTGTTTTTTTCCCCGTCAGAAATTCCTCCACGTTACTGAGGCAACAACGTGGTAGCACGCAAGGTGAGAGGTCTAAGAAAACCAAACCTGCCACAGATTCTCTGGTTCACAGTCGTCTCACCAACATTTCCTCCTTTTTCCTGCAGTCTCTTTCATGTTTCTCTTTCCTGGTCCTGTTTGTAGCATCATATACTCTGCTACAGTATATTTATTGGTTGATGTTTTATATGTGTGTGCTGGTAATTCAGGGTTGGCATGCATTTGCACATGTGAAAGACTGTGCAGAGAAATTCAAACATGGTTTGTATATGGGTCAGTGAGAGTGTCCATGTAAAAAAAAACCAAAAAAAACAAGGAAAAGTCTTACAAATCTAATTTAAAATATGCACCAACTATTAAAAATGTACTCTTTGATTTTTTGTTTGTTTCATATGGTTTTGAAAAACTTTTACGTCATTTTCAAAAGACAAATTAATGTCATGCGGTGTAACCATCAAATAAAAATTAAATGTTTTCCTTTTTGAATATGTGCACACATCTTAATGATCTATTATTATTTTTAAATAAAAATATTTGTAATAAAATATTTGAAAAGTTTTTTTAAATATCATTAATTATTAATAGATATCATAAATATCCTTAATGTTTGGGGAGTTGCACCACATGAAAATTTAGTACCTGAAAATTTCCTATTTTGTTTTTATTCAATTCTGCATTTTGATCACATCACACGAAAAAAAAAAAAAAAAAAAAAAAAAAAGTCTGCCTGATTTTTTTTTTATTTTTAAATATGCCACATCTGCTTAAGAATTAATTAATTTAAACTAAATAAGAACTAATTTCTGTAATTAAGTAATAATTAAATTTTCTTCTCAAGAATTATCCTTTAATGAGGCTTTTTTTATTCCGTATAATATTTGGACAGTTCATTAACCTGACATTTTTATCAACTTTATACCTCCCCAAAAACCATGCTTATGATAGAAGAGGTGTCATTGTATGTTTGAATTGAATTTTAATGTGGTTTGGAACAAATTAATAGATATATATATATATATATATATATATATATATATATATATATATATATATATATATATATATATACATACATAAAAAAAAATTAAGTGTTGCGCCATGCATTTTAAAACACACTTCTTTTGAAGAAATGATAAGTTTATGTTGTGTCAGTGTATAACATTACACATATTTTGGCCTGCACAATAGAAATACAATACAATGTTAATTATATAGCACATTTAAAAACAACCGAAGTTGACCAAATTGCTGCATAGAGTATACAAATAACAGTCAAAAAACTCTTTATTTTAAGGTCTAATTCTCACTATTAACAAACTATTAATGATGACTTTTGTCTCAATAAACTCCAAATTTGCTGCTTATGAATAGTTAGTAAGGTAGTTGTTAAGTTTAGGTATTGGGTAGGATTAGGGATGTAGAATATGGTCATGCAGAATATGTGCTTTATAAATACTAATTAACAGGCAATATATTAATAATAGGCATGCTAATAAGCAACTAGTTAATAGTGAGAATTGGTCCCTATACTAAAGTGTTACCAAAATAACATAGCAATAACACAAACAAACACTAAACAATAATCACCAGCTGTAACATTGGATAAGGTTTTACATACTGTGCCCGTATTGTGCCGCGTGCACATGCTAACGTTCCTCTATCTGTTCTGGTGTTCATATTCAGGCCAGTGATTTGCTGAGACTCAAGAGGCTTGTGGACCCCAGTACCACTTTCACCAGGGGATCCTGTGTTGCTATCGCTGACCCAATTCTAATCCACTCCTATCCAAAACTCTCGCAGCGCACCATTGTTTATATCAGCCGTCGTATAGTTTCTCCATAACTCCGGTTCCCCTAAGCTGTTTATTTCCCGTCAGAGAATTTCGGTGACGTTGTGGTGTATAAATGTCTTGATCAGACGCAGGTGCGCGGTGTGGGAGTGACATGTGATCGGATTTGCTCCGGAGGCTGATTTTGACAGGGACCACCATGGTGCAAATCTAAACAAGCTAAAATGCCAGTGAAAGTGCCTCCAACTCTTTGTGACAAAATGGAGCAGTGTGGAATGGGTTACTGTACATGCACATTTAATGATATATTTAAAAAAAAAAAAAAATCTATAAATATGAACACCATTCACAAATAAATGATATTAGAGCCATGGCCTAGCGGCTAGAGCACATGCTTTAATACATTAAGCCATAATGACAACATCAATAATTGACTTATGCCATTGCTTATTCCTTTTCCTCTGTTTTCATTATATCTTGTCCTTGACTGTTGTAATATAAAATTAACTGGCAGAAAAAAAGAAAAATAAATAATTATTAAATTGCCCAAAAGCTGAATTTAAATATATATATGAACTAAATAAATAACTAAATAACTTACTAAATAAATAAACTGTCCAACCATCAAAGTAGACTTATGACATCATCTCTATTTCCTCTTCCACTTAAACACTGATATTCCAAGAAGTTTCTACAGGTTTTAAATTGTATTAATCCAATGTGATCTCAGTTGTATTCATAATAGAGTAATAGGGTAATCAAATTCCATTTTGTACTTGAATCTGGTCTCAAGCCTTACTATGAATGTTCTTGGTCTTGTCACGCATGTGCGTGAATTTTTACTTTATTAAACCTGTGTTCTGGTCATTTTGAACCGGAGAGAATTTTCTTTTTAATGTTATCACATTGGACTGAAACTTACATACTTGCAAAAAATTGCTTATACATTTCCTTTTGGAACTTAGTGACTGTGGGCCTCATTGATCTGAGCTTTAGCACTTCAGTTTTTGAGTGAATACTGCCAAAATTATCCACAAATATAGCTTTTTTTTCATTTAAACCTGAGGTGTATAAGCTCAGATCAACGATCCCAAGAACAACCAGTTCCAAAAAGAAGTACAAAACTCTTGCTGACAACCAGCTTGAATCCAAGATTGAATGATAAAATAGCATGATTATAGATTTACAAGCAATTTTTAAAAGCTCACTAATTTTTGAACAGGAAAACCAAAATAGGTAAAGGAGTTTCAGCACAGCACATGGGATAACTACATGTAACTGAAAATTGTGTTCATGGCATATCTGAATTATACAAGTTGAAGGTATTGTATGCTGCATAGTATCTCTAATTTTGTAGATGTAACTGTGAATAGCCCTCTAACATTGGACATTTTGTATTTCCCCCTTATCTGCCACACATTTGAGCTCATGGGGCCTCTGCTAATGAGCTGATAATGTTGAATCAGGTGTGTTAGATATGGAGTACTACAGGACCAGTGCTGAGAAACACTGATCTAACACACACACACACACACACACACACACACAGAGACAGCTCAGCCAAAGCTTCTGATCACTCCTGAAAATGCATGATGTTCTTCTGTTCTGCTCTTTATTATCAAGAAATAAAAATAGCAAGACAATACAAATAGGATACAATTACATGACTAGGTCACTTACTCATCGATCAGAAATGTCTTGGTCTTCCACTGAAAGTTCTGTCCCTCTCTCTTTTGAAATGATTGCTGCACCCCACGGCTACATAATAGATCTGTCAGTTTTCTTAATCTGCTAGAGAGACATGAGAGAGACTGAAAAATGAGGCCCATTGTTTGTATTTTAACTGTTGATTAAAGCACCAATTCTGTTCAGAAATGAATTCATTGTGTTTTTGAATTTCATAGCATATGCTTTAGTTCTGAAACCAATTTTAAGTTCAGCAGGACACTTATTATGAGATTCTGAAATTAAATGAACAATCACAATGACAGGATACAATCAAGGCAGGTTTGGTTTCATTTAAACTGACACATTGTACTTAGTCATTAAGGTCAAAATAAAGCTAAAAAAATATCGATGTGATGATTTAATTCATATCCAGATTCACTTGTGGTCTCAGCCAATCATGATTACAGCCCCTGTTTTTCCTGAGACTCAAACAAAACACTAGCTGATAGTGTGCTGATATGATGCTACAACATATATAAACACTGATAACACTAATATTTTTTTTTAATCATGGTTTGAGCTTTTAAAATGCTTTAAGTGAAACAAAATGTTTTACATTCAATATTCATAAGTGTTTATGTTCATGATTATTTTAAGCTACATGTGCATGTGAGATAGCAACTTTTCCCACAAACCTACACAAAGTCACACAGAAATAAATATAAACGCACAGATAAATTTGACACTATCAACAATATACAAAAACTAACAGTCCCACTTTTAAATCCACATGAATGCAAGTACTGGACAGAGAAATGTTCATGACATTTGATATAGGCACTCAGTGTTGTTAAATTTTCACTCGGGATGTTTCGAAATAAAATTCAGTTTACCCTTGAAAACCTCACCATGCCATAAAGCCAACCGAGAGACAGCATGAAACAGCATGCGAAACAGCAAGCCTGCTTCTCGGCTCCTTCCTATTGTCTGTCTTGGTCTGTGCTGGGGAAAAAGGAGGAGGTGTAGGGTGCTGGAGTGGTAGAGGGGGTGTGTGTGGACTGAAGGCTTGTTTCGGGAGAAATCTGGAACCAATATGCTTCAGACAATTTCAAGAAAACTCTACAGCAGAGTCTTTGCCGCTACCTTAGATCGCGGCCCCTCCCTCTGGCTCTATCCTCCAATCACAAAGTACATCGCCTTCCTGTTTCCTTTGAGCAGCTCCATCCCTCAACCAATCCACTCACAATCCAATCGCTGATCAAAGTAGGAAGGGCTTTGGAAGACTTAGGCACTGGCCTTTATAAAAGACCTGACAACCAGATAGTGATTTTGAGGTTTCAAGAACTGACCTAGAGCTACATGACGTACTGAGGAGACGGAGATTTTTACGAACCCAGATGAATGGCTGTATAATCCGGCACCTACCAAAGTTCAGAAAAAGCACCTTCTCGATTTTTGCATTGATTTGTTTTGCTTTGCTTTAAAATTGTCCTAAGTCCAAGCCAAAGAACTGGGCCAAAGAAGCGAAATAGGATAGAAGCACAGGATTGACAAAGACGACTGAGCGTCATGCGAGAGGAACAGTCTTGTGGCGACTTTCCGGAGGGTGGGGTCCTACCCAGTGAAGAGGAGCAAGAACGTCGCCCGAACAAGTGCCCCGTCGTTGTTGCACCTCCGACGGGTGCTCGAAAGCGGCTGACAGGTCCCAAGAAAGAGCCTGGTGGACCCCTAACACAGGACGACAAGACGTCACTGGAGGGCCCATCTACGCTCGCTCCCTCTTGCACCAAGCGGCCCAAGAGGAGTTCTCCTTCTTCCTCATCGACCTCTTCGGCCTCCCTAGTGCCCACCGTAAGCACAGTGTCACCTGTGCCTGGGCAACCATTCGAAGACCTCCACACGCAACGGGTGATCGCTAACGTCCGGGAACGGCAGCGCACGCAGTCCCTAAACGACGCTTTCGCCTCGCTGCGGAAGATCATCCCCACGTTGCCTTCGGACAAACTGAGCAAGATTCAGATCCTCAAACTGGCTTCGAGATACATCGACTTTCTCTACCAGGTTCTCCAGAGCGATGAGATGGATGCCAAGCTGGCCAGTTGTAACTACCTGGCCCACGAAAGGCTGAGCTACGCCTTCTCCGTGTGGAGGATGGAGGGCGCTTGGTCCATGTCTGCCACTCACTAGACTTTCACCCGATCCTGATCCTACCTGCCAACCCTACAGCCCTACGAAACTCCAACCAGCCTCTGAACTCTGAACCTGCATTCTGTCCCAGAGAAAGTGACTCTGATTATTAAATCTATCGCTGATTGTCTACTAGCTATGGCTTCTACTTCACCAGCAACAGCCATTTGACTCCTGCTGCCATGACTTGACCCTGCCTAAAGCTGACCTCTGACCTTCCATCAACGATCTTTTCACTTTTTATCAGTGCAACCCTCTACAGGTATGTCAGTGAAATGTTATAAATGCTGATATGAGCACATGGATCTGGTTTAGTCCAAGTTGTTGATCTGCAAGTTTATGCTTCTTTATCACAAATAAGAAAAAAAAAAAAAAAAAAAAAAGGCTTGCTCATTGATTATGGGCTTGTTGGTTTTATTTTATTACATACATCATACGATCAGTGTTTGGTGAATTTAGGGGCTATATTTACCTTTCCTTCATTTATGGAGTATGTGGAATCATGCATAAGCAAAAATGCACCCAAAACAGTTGTTGAAATAATTTCTCAGAGAATGTAGAGTGTGCATAATCTTAGTAAATATATGTATCAAAATTCATACAGATGCTGTACTGTATGCTGTATTAAATGGCGCTGATCGTGGAAGCTCTGTGCCCAGTTACAACAAACATCAAGTCAAGATATTACTTTTAATAATATAATAACCTGTAAGGGTTTTAACGCTAAAGGTTTTTTTTCCAGGGGTTTGTTATAACTCCCTCCTGGCCTGTACTGTGGTTTGGGCAGCACTGAAACAGAACCTGTTTTTGTGGCTGGACCTTTAACCAGCTGGAGTAGCACTTTACACGCTGAACTGATGCTGTTGGTCTCTTGAACAGTTAACCTGTTTCAGAATCACATTTACACAGCAAATTCGATAGAATGAAAAAAAAAATGCACATGTATAAATGAAAAGTTTGTTCAATGCCGCATAGTAATTTTCCAAGTATTGTGCTAATTTTTTATCTTGACTGTATAATAGACTCAAAATCTGGTTAAAGATCTGCAGGCATTAGAAACAAATTGTGTATTTATTTATTTTTATTTTTGTACCACAGAAAGGTACACAAAAGAAAAAAAAATAAAAATAAAAAAATAGACAAGACAGATTACTTTTATGATAACTGTCTGAGGGAGGATATTTTTACAATGTGCTGGATATTGCTGACTTTATTTTCCATATAATAATTCTTTGAACTAATAATCTGTTCTAAACCTTGTACTCATTTAAAATGGACTAAATGCTAATCATTTCAGAATTTTCCAAATAGGAATAGATATTCAGCAATAGGAATTCATAACTTCAAACATCTGTCAATTCATTTAAAATTTTAACAATTTCAACCCCAGGTTAATAGTATGAAAATTAAATGCATAAAAAAAACATGCTGTCTCGAATCTGTGAGATATTAGCCATTTTTAAGAATACAACATGAATGCGAAACTCCTCTTTAATGGCAAGATTGTGGAGTTTCCGCTTATACACATCTTAGCAGAAGAACAGATATTAATCTTACTCCCACTGACAAATTTATTGATGTCATGTGATTCTATGTTTATTGTAAACACTTATTTGTCAAGTTAACCTAAATAAGACTTGTGATATTGAGGTTGTTGAGGTTATCATACGCAGGCCTACTGGTGTAGCCTCTTCTTTGGATTTCATAGTATGTATTGCCTTAACAACAAGTACATTTAAATATACTGCACGTAAGTATCTTTACAAAAATCAAAGAAAAAAAAAACATTTTATAACGTTATTGTCTGCATAATTCTGTATTGGTCATGCATATATATATATATATATATATATATATATATATATATACTTCTATATTTATAACTAAATTTACGTATAACTATCTATGTGTTAGTACATAGATAATAACTATGTAATTAATATGTACTTAATAGAAATATATACTTATTTCAAATTATTTGCCACTGTGCTCTCAGACTGAGAACCAGGGGCCATGTGTTGCTGTTAAAGATAACAGGGAACAAAGAAAAATCATTAAAGGAAAAGAAAAGTGAGTGAACAGGAAGTAGGGAAAGGTGGAGAGGACTCTCCTTTAGCCCACGGGTGTAAATCGCCCTCCCTCTGCCCTTCACAGGATCTCATATCCAGTGTCGTGCAATCAGAGGCAACCGGGCCTAGACATGCAGGAACCTAATGATTGGAAACAGTTGTGGGGTGTTACAGAGGTGTGTGTGTGTGTGTGTTTGTGTGTGTGTGTGTGTGTGTGTGTAAGAGATATACGCCACACAACACAAATACACAAACTAATTCAGTTTGATGATATATATCAGTTCGATGTTAGCATATATGAAGAGGAAGATTTTAGTGAACGTCTGCCTTACCAATGCTATTGATTTTAAGGCACTGCGAGGGTTGGGAAATATTTAGCTGGCATTGTGTAGTTTAAAGATGGTGAAATTCCCCTGTAAACCCAACTGAAACGAAGATATTCTACAACAATGTGCCAACAGTTAGTTGTGCCCAGGTCCAGACTAAATCTGTACACATTTTTCATATCTCTGCACTGAGTTTGGGAGAAAATGTGCTGTTAGAATATCTAGCTGTCATCGTAATCAAATAAACTTAAATACTTACCCTGGCACTAATAGAAATGACAGGTTTGCAGAGTTTTCTGTTTTTCTGTCGAGGAGTTTCTTACGTTCTGCATTTAAATGCGACAATATTAACAATAAATTGTATATGCTTAAAAAAATCTTTGAAAATAAACCTACTACAAAGCTTTTAGCCACGATGGAACTCCTAAACACAACCAAAATCACAAATAACAAAAAACATCTTCAAAGACCATTGAAGTGAATCAGTTCTGCCAATTATCATAATCTAAATCCACTAAAATTGCATGTTCAGGTATTATTTTATTTATTTATTTTTTTGTCATCCAGGCTTAATTGGCTGATTTGTGAAAAAAAAAAAAAAATGCATGCTGTTTATGGAAACAGAGTAACTACGGCTTTTTGTCAGGATTTATTTTGGGTTGTGGTTTCCTTGGACTAGTCATATCCACCACATACTGTATTACTTTAGCAATGTCCTTCATTTATACGAGATGAGTCAACGTGTTTGTCGGTGCTCATGGGAATGATTCCTTCGCTTTAGGCTGAGATGATATTCAGATTCCAGCAAACTAATTGAGCATTTTAAATAAAGCTGTTTATGAAGTAATCCAGATCCAAACATCAAATCTTCCTCTCCTCAGTGTTTTATCCAATACGTTTGACTTTAATCTAAACCAGGGGTGTCAAACTCAGTTCCTGAAGGGCCACAGCCCTGCACAGTTTAGATGCAACCCTAATTAAACACACCTTATACAGCTAATCAAGTCATTAAGGCTTATTTGAAAACTACATGGTATGTGTGTTGGAGCAGGGTTGGAACTAAACTCTGCAGGGCTGCGGCCCTCCAGGAACTGAGTTTGAGACCCCTAATCTAAACATTTACACCTTCACAAGTCCATTTTCAAATGGTATGTGACAAGTGCATTTTTTAAATTGTGAAATATTCCATGTAGTCTTTAAATTATTTTTTGATCACAAAAGGTATATGTGAACAACCCATACATATACTAATGACTCAATACTTGCAAATACTGTCCATATAAATGTATTATTTAGTCATTTTCATTATAAAGCACATTTCTCACATGCTCTTCCCCTTCTGTCTGTCTCAACAGTATCCCACTATCCCAGAGGACATCATGCTTCAACTACAAGCCAACAATCGTTCCCTTCTCCTAATGGAGCAATACAACAAAATGCAAAAAATGACCCTCCACCATCTAAAGGAACTAAGGTTGCTCAGACAATTTCATATGACTCTGAATCAAACTCTGGAAATGACTCTGATTGAGTGGCAGAGTGCTGATTTGAGATCAGCGTTCATTGACTTTGATTATGTATGGACACGCAGAGGCAGACATTGACTGTCATAAGGACTCTACACCTATAGCTAACCTATACCAGCTAGCCTGATGGAAAAAATGCTACGTAGACTCACTATATTCCCTGATATACAGATCTGATCATTTCAGAGTTTTTGCGCTTGTCATTTATGCTGTATATTAGCCAACATTATTGCTTCTGTGACAGTGTAACAGTTGTGTCATGGTATATACCACATTTGTCTAAATGTAAAGGTTGTTACGTTTTTAAAAATAAAGCTGTAAGATTAATTTTGCAGTGTAACTTGGTGAATAGCAGATGCATTAAAGGGATAGTTCAGACAAAAATGAAAATTCTGTCAGTAATTACTCACCCTCATGTATTTCCAAACCTGTAAGACCTTCGTTCATCTTCGGAAAACAAATTAAGATATTTTTCTATGAAATCTGAGAGCTCTCTGACCCTGCATAGACAGCAACACAACTGACACGTTCAAGGCCCAGAAAGGTAGTAAAGACATTGTTAAAATAGTCCATGTGACATCAGTGGTTCAACCGTAATTTTATGAAGCTACGGGAAAACTTTTTGTGTGCGAAGAAAACAAAAATAATGACTTTATTTAAACATTTTCTTCTCTTCTGTGTCAGTTTTTGACGTTCACATGAGTTCATCCACTGTTTATTCTGGTTCGAATAAGTAAGTCATCCTCTCTGTTGAAATCTTAAGACATGTTTAGGAAGACTGTTTTACGCAGCGCGTCCAGGTTCTACGTCAGAACACCGGCTCCTGTGTCAGCAGCACCACATGCATATGTCTTGATACTCTCAGCGAAGACTGACCCGGAAGAGAAGAAAATCTTTGTAGAGAGTTATTTTTATTTTTTTCTTTGCACAAAAAAAGTATTCTCGTAGCTTCATGAAATTACGGTTGAACCACTGATGTCACATGTATTATTTTAACAATATCCTTACTAACTTTCTGGGCCTTGAACGTGTTCGTTGTGTTGCTGTCTATGGAAGGTCAGAAAGCTCTCGGATTTCATCAAAAATATCTTAATTTGTGTTTCAAAGATGAACGAAGGTCTTACGGGTTTGGAACAACATGAGAGTGAGTAATTAATGACAAAATTTAAATTTTTGGTTGAACTATCCCTTTAAGTTTACGAGAGGTACTTTATAACAAGTATGTTTGTGCCTTTCAGTGCAATAAAAACTTGAAGAAAAATAAATCGTTTAACAAATGAGAAATTTAAAAACCCCAGAAATTAATCTAAAAAGATTTAAGCGATATATCAAGGTGTTCTTGTTCTGCTCATAAGAGTTCTTTAGAATCCAGACACCGCTAATTAGTTAATTAGAATAAAATGTCAGCTAAACTTGGTCTACACATAAACTTGGCATTATCCTTTTTAGTTTGAGGCTTCAATAAATATATGTCTGGTTGGCAAGAAATAAGACAGACCGCCTCACCACAAGAGTGCCACATTCTGCTGTTTAGTACGTGTAATTAGGTAAAGCAATTACAAGATGTATGTTTGAAGCAAAGTGCAAAACACAGCCATAGTGACCCAAACTAAAGCAGAAGCCTGAACTTGTTACAATAGAAAAAACAAGTGACCAGATGGACCACTGACCATTATGGACTTCAGGCCAGTCATTAATAAGTATTTCAGATTTCTTTGATTGTGTGTGTGTGCAATATTTGCATATTGTACTGATTTGTTCTTAGATGCTTCAATAGATGCATGAAACACCTTTGAAAATTTATCATGGCCCCATAATGTTAAACTCAAAAAATGGCATCTTTAAACAGTACGAGATGCTTTTAGAGTAAGCTTTTTTTGAAGAATTTAGTGGCTATTCCCAAGTTTTACAAGTTAGTAATAACAGCAGCAGCTGTGTTTTGTTGGAAAATGCTGGCATTGTAGTCATTTCTACCAGGAACTATAGTTATCTTATATTTTTCTAACAGTATTGCTATGCTAAACTAAAAAGTGCATGCTGTAGATCTGAGCGAATGTTTCTCAAATAATAGAAAACAAATGGATGTGTGCGAATGGATTTGATTCATTTCTTTCAGCTCGCTGGTATTTGATGTTCAGACGTTTTAAGCAGTAGAATAGAGGGTACATATAAAAATGACAAAGCCGAATAAAATTCAGGCAAACAAAAAATGCTTTTCTTTTTAATTAGGGAGATAGAAACAGTACAAAATAGACATTTTTTTCTATACACAGAGAAATAAAGAAATGGGAAATACACAGGGAATCGTTAAGTACATGAAGATTCGAAAACATAATTTCTGTTATGCTTTGTTAAACAGATCCAGTTAGTGGGGTCGACAGGTAAAGTACTTCAAGGCACGTAGGTGAAGTCTTTTGGTCGTAGGAAACTATTTACATTGTCCATACAAGAAGGCGAAAGGGAATAAATGACAATGGAATTAAGACGGCGCTGGTTTGCTTTTACACGATTGGTGACGAAAGCACACGCTCTCCATTTTACTTCATAAAGGGTTCGGAGAGACAAGAGAATACAAGCGCTTTGAGAGGTATATCAAAACAGTACAAATGCACAAAGCTATTGTAAAAATACACCACTAAAATAGAACTGTATGTAAGACGCATATCAGTGTCCAAACTGCAACGGAATGTCAAGATCTGTTTGTAGTCACAGTCCCAACGGCCCGGTGAAACTGTCGCTAAGTGCTGTCGAATTGTCGCTAACCATTTCCAATTGGTCTGAAGATGAACAGGCATGTTTTTTTGATGGTGAAATGCAAGTGCACTGTTTGAAGTACTATAAATACGCAGCAAGATCGTCGCTAGTTCTGAGCGATTAGCTATGACTTCATTAATGAGTGAACGTCTGCATCTGCTCTATTTTACAACAGTCTTCACGGGGGTCTGATGGGCAAAGGCTACCCAGGGTCTTCATGAAACCTCACAAAACATTGATAAATGGATGGTACTATTTACATGGAATCATACAAACGTATAACTATCCACAGTGGTTTGGTACAAGGCAAGAAAGGGAGGAAGTAAAGATGTATTGGTGGGGCAGGTGCTGGGCACTTGTATCTGCAGCATTACAGAAAAATCGCACAAGGAATGCCTCTATTTTATTCCACATGTTCGTAATAACAGCAATTTGCCAGGTCACGATTGTTTCTTGTAGTGAACGCAGGAAAGCATGTTAACGCTGTATTTGGTTGTGAATGCAGAGGTAAAGGGTTGTGCAGAGTAACACAAACTCAGAAAGATGAGATTTTGTCAATGAATAACGATACAAATCCGAAACTTGAAAGCGAGCCATCATTAAAATAGAACTGGTTCATTAAACCAAAAGCACAATGCAAAAGTCAAACAAGCACCATGAACTGTGCTACAAGGCGACGTCGTTGAGATACTGATACAGCATGTGGACGATCATTTCCAGCGCATTATTTTCGGCAGTTTGGCCCATCAGGATTACGCAACTTGACAGGTTTTTGTTTAGAAATTATATGGCTTTTGAAACTGAACATGCTGTTGAGTGGCACAGTATTTAAAGAGGTCTGTCCGTTTTGGTGTGATATTAATTTCAGTTCACTGATGATGGCGCAAATGTGAATCCCAGCGGCTGAGAGACATATTTAATATCACTATAAACTTCATCCACACAACTGGTGTGAATTAGACATCTATGTGCAGGCTGTGGAAAACAGAACGCCATCCAAAAACAATGCATCCCTCGTAAAAAAAAAAAAAAAAAAAAAAAAAAACCCCGTAAGTGCGCAGCAAAGAAAATCATTAACTGCGCACCAACTTTAGACATGTCTTCTCCACAGGTTAACAGGCTGGTCATTTCCCTCGTCCAAAACAGCAAAGATCAATGAAAACTACAGACAGTTGCGTTATAAAAGCATTTCACACACTGCCATTAAAGTGGCTTCGAGAGCCCATTCAAATGTCGTTTTGCGCTTTTGCTTGTGGTCAGTTGAGGTTTGATTGAGAGTACAGAACAGACAAAAGATATGATTGATAGATACACACGCACACACATATAAACATCATATTCAAATTAGTTTGGTCTAAAAAGAGACTACTTTGCGTTACAGTTAGTCTAGGGAAAGCTTAAGCACTTCCTGTGTCCACGATATTAACTGTACAGTGGTCATAAGGATGCGACGTGTGCACAGAAATATGGGCGTATATGTGTGTTTTTTGGGTGGGTGTGTGTGCAATAAACTTGCTCACAGCTGGTTTGTCCCTCTGGCCTTTAAAAACATGAGGCATTAAATCAGATACACAGAATCAGGACAAATCTCGAAGTATTCAAGTTTACAGCCTTCATGCTGGGAATGCAGGTAGAATGTAACTGAACTTGACAAGAATGCAACTGCTTTTGCTTCACTTTAAAAAAAAAAATATGAACGTTAAGCGTAAAACTAGATACAGAATTAGATCTTTCTTTTCCCAGAGGTTTGGAAAATTTCACGGTTCACATTATGGAATGCACAGTGCAAAAAAAAATAAGATTTATAAAACCAACAGTTGTCCAGATCGTTTTCTTTTTCTTCTTCTTCTTTAGTGGTTAAATTGGTTAATAGTAATGACATCAGAGAGTGGAGCCACTTTGTGGTTGCCAGGTGCAAGGAAACCCCTCATTTTCTCTCAGGACAGTCCGCTTGTCAGGAAAGGTTAAATAATCCTCAACCGTTCCTGCAAATCTGCTTTCGCATCTCCAGCTAAAGTAAATAGTCTCTTTTGAGGCACCAGAGGTGAATATTTGAGCGACTGGAGTCCTTCAGCGCATTCTTTTAGTGAATGTTAAAAACACACTCATGCGTCCTAGTGTGTTTGTTTGTGTGGTACGTGAATGGAGAAGATGACGTGGATCCCAGAGCCCCGGCAGAACTGTGGCTGCGGGTTGTTAGCTTAGCCACGTTGCGCTGGTGGTCAGTGTTGAGGTGGTGTCTTGGGGGAGGAGCTGTGATGAGGAAGCCACGCCCCCTGAGGCACTGCTGGTCTTGAGGCACGGCTCGTTCACACGGTGTGGAGCCCCATTTGGTACTGGACAGTTTCAGACGCGTAAAGACCTGGTTTAAAGGGAGTCGTCGTCGTGCTCCATGGGTTCATCAGCAAGGCTGTAAAAAATGAGGTTTATGTTTAGCATCGAACAATCACCATATGGTTTTTATGCTCAAGAATGCAACAAAAGCTCTGAAGCCCAGCATAGATTAGAAGGGAAACAGGCACCTGTGAAAACATCGGCATGAATTGATTTGGATTACAGATTAGCCTTTTCTGCAAAAACAAAATCCTGTAGGAAAATGTGGCTTTACCCGAATTTTTCGTGAATAAATTCGGTTGTAGAATGCAGGTGTCACACCCATATTTTAGTATTATTTGTATACTATTATAGTTTTTATTAATATTTTGAATTATGAATTTAATTTTTAGTCTTTTTTATTATTATTTTTTTTAAATATTACTATTAAAGTTTATTTTTATTTCAGTTTTAGTTTTTATTTCCAGTTCTTATTTTTCATTTCAGTTAGTTGCCAAGGCACCATTTATATATTTTTAATCTAATTTTCAGTCTAATATTTATATTTCAGCTTTATTTAATACAAATGTTTTAATAGTTTCAGTTAACAATAATAACTTTGGTCACACTGAAAATTACAGAACAAATTGTGTACAAAACAGGATTGAGCACTATAGAGGGAGTGGCAAATTGTATTAATTGCGTTTAGCAAAATTTCTTTAGACCTCACCTTTCGTTGGTCAAGACCCCCACGGAGAGGGACGCCATCGCATTCACTGTGTCCGTTTCCTCACAGTCTTTCCTCTGAGCACCCAGAAACGACATCCCCACTGTGCCCATCAACGGCTTCAGTGACGACCAATACTGACCTGAGACAGAGATTTCATAATTAACAGACAAGACTAAATTTTGACATAATTTACCATTCCTTTTGTCATTCCAAATCTGTATGACTTTCTATCTAAAGAGAATAATCAAAAAAGATATTTTGCAGAATGTCAAAGCTGCTCATTTTCGTAAAATGAAAATACAGAAAAGCAATTGCAAAATACTGCATAAAACTTGTGTGCTGTGCTCTGAAGACTTTATGTGAAGAAAATACTAAAACTGAAATGGATAGTACACTCAAAAATGACAATTCTGTCATTATTTTCTCATATTCATGTCATTCCAAACCTATAAGATGTTTATTTCTTCTCATGTTTGAAACACGAACTAAAACATTTTTAATGAAACCTTCTGTCGCCTCCATTGAAATCTACAGAACCAGAACTTTGATGCTTTAAAAAGTTCATAAACACATTGTAAAAGTAATCCATATGAACCGAGCTATTTAATCCAAGTCTACTGGAGATACACTTTCAGATCACTTTATAAAATGAACAGATTTAATTTAGGCTTTTATTCACGTATAAACATTGTTCAACACACACAAATATGGTAAAGAGAAGCTCAAACGCATGTGCTTGATGTGTAAAAACCTGTGAGGTTTCCATGATGTTAGAGAACTATAGCAGAGGGTAAGATAATGGTGACTTTTTGGTCAGATATTGTATGACCTCACATATACTACATTTAAAATAATAATAATAATAAAACGTCCTTATTGGACTTTGACTGTGAATCATTGCACACTTTTGTACATAGAAAAAAGCAACTTGGACATTCTGTGTTTCTTTTTGTGTGCACCTGAAGAAACAAAGTCATACAGGTTTGAAAATGTGAGTTACGAGTCTTAACAACAACGCTGAAAACTGTAAATAGATTCAAGCAGTAGCACACAGAAAGCATGAGAGAGGTATTGTACACCACGTAGTGCATCCCATACCGTTGTTTTTATAGGAATATTTTGGCAGAGCAGGAACCATGTGGTGAAACAACGACGATCATGATTATAATTAATTACAAAGAATTAAACAAATGTGTGCTACCAGGAAGCCAGTGCATTTCAGGATAATTAGAGGCAGACTGGGACGAGAGGAGCGAGAGACACTCACTCTGTATTTGTAGCACTCTCTGGAGTGAAAGCACTCCGTTGGCATTGGGCGTCTGCAGGAGAGTCGACTCAGGAAGAGGCTCCTAAGAGAAAACAAGATCAAAAAGGGTGTTTTTGTTTTTCCTTTAAAACAAAGAGCACGTCATGCAAGACTCTGCCAGAAAATCATGTTAACACCCTTACATAACAATGTAATAACAGGCAATGGTATAACAGGATTATAAAGGCATAATAAATGCATATTTGTGATGGTATTTGGACAGCTTATGCATGAAATCTGACCTCCAGTCCCAGCAGAGCGCTGACACAGGCCTCAGAAGCATCACATATGGCTGTGAGGTCGTGACCTCCCTCTAATGCTAGAACCACGCGTCCTCCTGCTAACGTCATCAACTGCCGAGTCAAAAAGCCGAAACCTGCGGAGAGACCAATAACAACATTACCATCACAGTACAGAAACACAAACATTTTCTGAGACAGTTTAAAAATGCATATAAATTCATTTCAATTTGAAGCTGTTTATAAGAATTTATATTTCATATGCAAGATAATACTGAAGAAATATCCTACATTTAGCAGTGACTTTGTATCCTCCCAAAGGAGCAGGGTGTCCTTCTGCAGCGTCAAACCCTGAAGAGACCAACACGACATCTGGGGAAAACTCCTGAGCAATGGGCATCACCACCGTCCTAACCATCAGAACAACATGTAAGCAACATTCGGTTAATGTTATATCTGTGATAGCTGCACTTATAGTTAAGATTGCATTACTTTCGAAATCTTTACACAAGCAGAATCTTTATTTAAACCATAAGCCTACTGAGACATAGTTAATTGGCTAGTTGACCAAAAACTGACAATTTTCTCATCATTTACTCATGCTTATGTCATTCCAAACCCAAATGACTTTCTTTCATCCATGAAATAAGGAAATTTAAGTTATTATACATTGATAATCTTCACCCGTTAACCACTGCACCTGGATCGCTGAGATAGTGAGCTGAACTTGAAAAATGACTCATAAACTTTTCATTCAGACTGCTGTTATGAACCTGGATCAGCTGATTCACTGAAAAGATCCAACTCAAAAGAATGACTTGTTCTTACTTCTCTCTTGAACTCACCAACCAAAGCTGGGGCAGATGTCAAGATTGTCAGTGAATAACAAATTCAATTTTAGTCTGTTTCTGGCTTCAGGAGACTCAGAATATAGTGCGTGAGTCACATGGACTCCATTTATGATACTTTCATGATGCTTTAGGGTCTTTTTTTTTAACCTTAAAAATTCATTGCAATTGCATGAAAAAGCAACCAAACTACATTCTCTAAAACATCTCCTCTTGTGTTCCACGAAATAAACTCATGGGGCACAGTAAATTAATTGTCATTTTAATTTTTCGGTCATGCTTTATTTTAAAGTTCAGTTCTCACTATTAACAAACTATTAACTATGACTTTTGCCTCAATAAACTCCTAATTATAGTTAGTAAGGTAGTTGTTAAGTTTAGGTATTGGGTAGGATTAGGGATGTAGAATATGGTCATGCACAGTATGTGCTTTATGAGTACTAATAAACAGCCAATATGTTAATAATAGGCATGCTAATAAGCAGTTGCAATTTGAAGCTGTTTATAAGAATTTATATTTCATATGCAAGATAATACAGAAGAAATATCCTACATTTAGCAGTGACTTTGTATCCTCCCAAAGGAGCAGTTTAAGTACATTAATAGTACATTTACTATACTAAAGTGTTACCAATTTTTCCATGAACTATTCTTTTAAGGGGTCTTCTGAGGCATGACACAAATATTTTTGACACATATATTATATATATTTTTTTATGTATGCTGGCTATATAAGTATAAGTAATTATTTACATTTACTATTAATAATACTCAAACTTAACAATTTATCTTTAATTAGTAGATTTAAGTAGATTTTGTAAAATTGCTGTTAAATAGTTTCAGATAGATTGTTTTTTGGGATGTATTTGTCAGTTTAACATCAGTTCTGATCAAAGCCTTTCCAAAAATGTGAGAAACTTGCCCAAAAGACTCGAAAGAAGAAAAAAGTCTAGTGGCGTTCCTCTTATATTTGACAAATTCTACAAAGATTACACTGGCCGAAGCACAGCGTGACAATCCCAGTGACTAAACTGTTTGAGTAGGTTCTGTTAATAACCGTCTCTCGCTCTCTCTTCCTTCCTTTTTTCCTCGTCTCCCTCTTTCTTGCGCTCGGAGGACGCCAGCCCTGCCAGCGATTTCGCCTCTTGAGCGCATCACCGGCGAGTTCAAAGCGACCGCTGCTGCATCTGGTTCACATTTGGAGCTTGTCGTTCTCCTCACGTCACTGACAGCCCACCATCTGGGAGCCATTTGCCTTAATTACCCAGGATCCTCCACTACTCCCCCCCTCTCCGCCTACCCTCACCGTTGTAACCAACTCCGCCTCCCCTCTAGACCAATAAAACTACCCACGCTCCCCTGTGTGGAGAGGAACAATTTTAGTTTGGGTGGAGGGAAAGAGAGAGAGAGAGAGAGAGAGAGAGAGAGAGAGAGAGAGAGAGAGAGAGAGAGAGAGAGAGAGCAGCATTCATTAAAGACCAATAAAAGGACGAGAAAGAGTGTACAAGACACAGGAAGTTAAGGAGAGACAGGCTGGTTAGAGGCAGAACATTCCCAAAACGTTAAGTCCTGAAAGATCTTAAAGGTCCTTTTAGACGCCCACCCACTTTCACACAGGGATCCTGGTTAGCATGTGGTTAGCAATGCCTCCCTGGACCGAAACCAAAAACCCAAAGCAGGCTTCCTTCAAAAAATGCTAAAAACTTTTAATAAAACCACCCACCGGCGGCAATTAAGTGGCATGTGGAAGTGGCCAAGCTTGAGTTTGATCCCAACACAATGAAAAAGCTGGTAATCATTTGAAGCCCTGCAAGCGTTTCAGACTACAATAAACACCTTGACTGATGCAGGTTGGCAGACGGAAGAAGGGGAAGTCCAAGTGATCACAATATGATCGGGCGTCCAGTTCTTGACAAAATCCCAAAGGTCTCAGTGCAAATACTAGTGCACAAGAACAAAAGAGAGAAACCGATGCAATAATGAAGGACACCCATATGAAGAAAACCTGGTTGATGATGGAAGGTCAAATGCTTCTTCCTGAACTCTGACCTGATGATGATCAGGCCATGTAAAGACTTTACAAGACATATAAAGTGCATTGTGCTGGGGTTGTGGTTAAACATCTGGATCACAGACAGTTCTTGAATAGAAGAGTTGCTGGGTTTGCCAACACCATTCTGTCCTTGACACAACACTTCACACCAGCTTACTCCAAAGACAGCTTTTTCGGTTATTGTTGCGTGTATGAAATACTGGCACACCACAGACCATAAGGATTAATGCTAAATTATTATGTTTGCGAAATGAGGTGTGGAAACTAACAAGACCGTAACAGATATGCAGAATTTTTTTTTTTTTATTAGAAACACTGAAACCAAAATTAAAGATTGCATTAGGCCAAAAACCGAAACTGAAGCTGAAATTAAATTTTGGGTAATAAAATTTTAGTAATTGGGTAATTAATCTTGGTATGCTGTTCAGGGCGTTGTTTCCTCAGGTGATAAATCAAACCGGTTGCATGAACTGCTTAGGCTAGTTAACGTTAAGGCCTGTTCATATCAAGAATGATAACTATAAAGATAAATAAAATTATATTAGCCTCCAGATCAAGGCACAATAAAGTTCTGTTTATTTTAAGCATGCGCTGCAGTTTTGTCGTCTGTTGCTTTAAATGCTTTAAAGCAGGATGGATTCTGATTGGCTGTCAATGTTTAAATCAATCATCAGCTGAAAAAAAAAATTGTTCTGAAAGTGATTCCTACGATAATGTTCCTCTGTGCCGTTATCATTTTAGTTGTGGTTTGGACTCTGTTATTCTTTTACATTAAGAACAATTTTTAAAACTATATGTGACCTGTGCTGGCAAAATTAGTCACAATGAGCAAATTTTCAAAAATTTGTTATTTTTATTTTAATTTTCGATAGAGTCAGCAAAGAAATCTCAAAAATTTTGAGAAAAACTGAGTTAAAGTTTTCTGAAGGTTCCAAAGCAAGATCGCCTAAGCACTGCATGTTTTCCTCCAGTTCTTTTCTTAATAATAATTACTATATTAACCTAATAATCACAATATAGCTATTTTTTTATTTTATCTTTGTTATTATAGTTATAACAGTAGAAAAATATAAGAAAGAAACAAATAATGCATTACCTATTGCATTTTACATCTAAACAAAAGCATTCAAGTAAGAAAAACAACTAAACAAATGTAAAAATCCCTTGTATTTATTACAAATAAATTAATTATTAAAACTACAAAAGCAGTTCATTCAAGAGCAGCGAGTGATTCCCTCATCATTTATTGTAAGATTAACATTAATGAGACAGACGACCGATATCTTAAGACCTATTGTAATGCACGGATCTAATATAATGTTAATCTAATGATCTAATCCAATGTTTTTGCCCAACAGTTCCCCGGACGTTCACTTATGACAAAATAGATTATGTTTGCGTGAATACTTAAATACTTAATTCTGTGTATATGTGTATATTTATCAGGATCGCGCCAAGGTCTGTGTTTTCTTTATGCGGGTGCTTCGGATGAGAGTTAGCGAGAGAAGTGAGTGGAGAAAAAGTACTTCTCTCAGAAAACCTAAAACTAAAGATAATTTTAGATGTTTAATTTCTATTTGGAGCATTGGGATCGCAAGACGAGGGCTTAATGAACTCATTTTTGTGAAAACCTCAAATTTGACTAAAATCAACATTTTTCACTTTTTTTGCGTAGAGCTCAAAATTGGCCAAAATTGGCTTTAGTTATAGTTATCATCCTTGGTGTGAACAGGCCTTAAATCATCTAATTGTTTTCTTTAAGTCTGGACATAAGGTTTTTTTTTTTTACATCAGTTATATAAAAAAGTAGATTGATCTAATTTGACTAACTGCTAGTTTGCTCGACTAGTTTTTAAGGCATAGTCTTAACATGGTGGCTATGTTTATGCAACTGCAGGGTTCCCACTCTTACATGAACACCAGATTCAAGGACTTTCAAGGACTTTTTAAAGACCATTTATTTAAATCAAGCACCTATCAAATTCACACCCCAGCATATGTAGCGTCATGAAAGACCTCTTACAGTACTCAACATTTCACTTACACTTTACATTTACATTAAAAATTTCAGAGTAAAGAGGTTTTGAATGTGTAGGTTTCATAAATTTAGACCATTTTGAGCAGTCTTGTTCAAAGAAATTTTGAATTATTCAAATATTGATAAAAATATGTATTCTTGGATCAAACTGGTTTTTGCTGTAATTCTTGTAAAAGATTTAAATTTGAAAGAATTACTCAATTTTTAAATTCATTAAAAGTGGTTAAACAGGGCTCTACGCTTACTTTACTTTTTAGGAGCAGAGTCAAATATATCAGGAGCACCTTCTAATCAATAATCAAAAATTCTGATCAAATATTAGCCTTCCCATTACGAGATGATATTTGACTCCTTAAAATGATTTACAGGGAATTTTGTTTTTACCTTTGTAATGGCATTTTTCTAACTTTATTAAAAGTATGTCATCTTTTGTCAAATTAAAAAATAAATATAACAAGTAGAATAAGAATGAGTTACTAATCAAATTAAATCAGTATTAAAAATAATTTGTACTAGAGGTGGCACAGAAGGACACAAAATTGGCTTGTAGGTGTATTTTCAGATGGTTTAATGAGGCTCAGAGGTCCCATGAGTGCAATTAAATTCATAACTTCATGTTGAGGTTAATGTTTTAAATATAAAATTTTGAATACAGAAATATTAAATGATTTAAATAACAGAAAAGATACTTTAAAATGAAAGTAAAACTGCCAGTAGGTGGCGGCAAGTTACTGATTTTATCAATTAATCAATCATTAATTGATTCGTTAGAACGGCTGATTCATTCCGGAACGAAGCAAGTGACTGTCTTTATGAATGGGTAATTGAATCAGATTCGTTTAAAAACGAAACAACGCTGTGTTTGAATGGAGATGCGCAGCGGCTCAGCTGTTACTTTGTTTAAAACTATTTTCGTTGACGAAATAGAGCAGAATCAGGCAATATTGTTCAGACAATGCAAGTCACTTAATATTCACTTCTTGTTTAATGAACTGTTGTATTAAATCAATATCAATTGCAAAATCCCTTAATCATTAAAAGCTGTCACTCTCCTTCATTCATTGTGATCTCGCAAAGTTCCATTTTAATCAACCCAGCTCTCTACACTGCACAGTGAATCTCTTATTTACACCCTGTCTACACTTTGTTATAATGAGAGGATTCGTGAGCTTGCAGAACTCAGCACTGAACAAAACGGCGTTTTGAGCAGTGAGTGGATTCTGATTAACATTTGTGTTCAAGGAATCAACAGATATGTCTGCTCACCGCTGCAAAAAACATGTTGTAAGTACGTTAGAAACCTTTGAAGCTCCCCTCAGTGCAAACACAAATATGCTGATTGGGTCATTTTGCACTGGTGCTCCTAAATATTTTTTCATAGTTGCACGCAGTAATTTTCAGTTGCCAATGTACTGCTTCTCCATAAGTTCATGCAGGGCTGCGCAATGTGCGCATCAGCTCGCATGCAAAGATTTTTTTCTCCCGCTACCCCATCTCCACCCCAATCATTAGCGCTGTTTCGTTTTGCCTTTGACAGCGCATATAGGAAAATTTTTGAAACGGCACCATTCTACTAAACAAAATTTATTTCAGATTTTTTTTCAAGCACTTTCAAGGACCTATATTTATTTTCAAGTACTTTCCAGGCCTTGAATCCATGTGTCTGATATTCAAGTACTTTCAAGAAGCGTGGGAACCCTGAACTGGCTCCTGTTGAAGTAAAGTTCTTTGGCAACAAGCGATATTTCAGCCAAAGAAAATTTTACATTTTGCTACACTAGCATCAGTTTTGGTCATTGTAAAGAGTGTCCACACTGCTGCCATATTTACTTGTTGTAGCGTATCCATGTTTTGAGCATAAAACAGACGCTGACACAGTCAAAACATGCTCATTAAATGCCACAATTTTGTTCAATGGTTTCGGCCCTCCAAAAACTATTTTGACTGACACCAAAAATTTATTTTTTTATTCTTGGCTGAATATTTTTGTTTGCTGAATTCAGGTGTATCACAGATTTGTATGTGATTACTGGACCTTACCCAATCCCTTCAGTCAGCAAATTCATTTCACTAAATAATTATGGTGTCTTCCAATTTCTTAACTTATGAAACCAAATGCATTTATTAATGTGAAAATGGATCTATATATTCAGATATGGCACAGAGATGAGATGTCCAGTCCTGGCCACTGTCCTGTAGAGTTCGGCTCCAACTCTAATAAAACACACCTTAACCAGCTAACCAAGGTCTTCTGGATGACTAGACACTTCCAGACAAGTGTGTTTGAGCTAAACTCTGCAAGGCGTTGCTCCTTCAGGAGCAGGATCAGACCCTGGTTTCCACTCAATACTGTCACTGTTGAATTGTTCCCCTGAGTTAGTTTAAATCAGTAAATGAACCAAGTGAAACTAATACCTGAAGGCAGCCAGGTACTCAGCATCGCCCATGGGAGGTTCCAGACCACCGGTCCATGCCACATTAACGTTGAAACCCTCACCGGCTCCAGAACCCACCTGGGACAAATCAAACACGGCACTGCTGTTAAACACTGAAATCTGTGATCCTTTTGTGCTAAAGGCCATGATGCAACCAGTTCTGGTTTGAAACACAGTTGCGCAAGTGTGACACATTGAAACCCTTGAGTCAAAGAGGTTTTTTTCTGAGCTTATAGTGTTTCACATCAATAAACAAACCAAGGAGTGTTGTATTTGCTCTCATGTATCTTTGCATACTAACCTCTGCCGGTCCACCACTTCCAGGGAAGAAGTTTCCATTATCATAGCGATGGAGAGAGATGTAGAGGACACTGGGGTCATTGTAGAAGATTTCCTGGGTGCCATTGCCATGATGAACATCCTAAACATAATCAGGTTATACAATCATTTACATTCAGTGCATGAATGAACATTTGTTAGCTTTTAATGGTAGCATTTTGGATGTTGTTCAGTTAACATTAGCATTACCTTTGTTTCTGGCCTATTAGGACGAAAAAAGACCAAAATCTGGAAGTGATTTGATTCAATGACTGATAAACTCAATCAATTCAGCTTGTTAACCAATACAGTTTGGTAACTCAGATTCAAATCAGTTCAATTGATTCATTAGAACAATATGTTGAACAGGCTTCACTCAAATATCCTAGAATAACTGTAGCGTTTTTGCAGTAATCATTTATCGTTGATAGCCAACTATATATAAGGCCAGATTTACTAACAGCTTGCACCAGCGCAAACCGTTTTTTGGTGTTAAAATAATACTGTCAGGATTTACTAAAGACAGTGAAAAATTAACGCTGAAAAGGTGTGGATACAGTTATTTTTGCACCTGACCTTATTGAATATGCATTTGAAGGAGTTTCTCTTTCAGAAGCAAAATTTATGGAAGAAGAGTATTAAAATGAATCACACAACATGATTTACTAACGCTTGTGCTCGTCAAATTACTGGTATTTGCACCATTATTTAACGCCCAAAAAAAGCATGTCTTAAAGCAAGCTTGCGCTGCTCTTGGTAGATTGCGCTGGTCATTATGGAAATGATCTGCTGCGTCTGTGTTCTTTAATGTGCGCATTATCAGTAAATCACACGCAGAATTTTCCCTCCCGTCTGCACTTTTATGGAATTGCGTTCTAACGCTAATTTGCGATGTTTAGTAAATCTGGCCCTTAGTGTATTGGTGATATATTGGTTATTAGAGAATATTAGTTGTTGCTTTTTTCAGATATACTCTATGTAATCTACCACTATTGGATATTTAATTAAAATAAACTGTTCTCTATTGTCATACTGTACATCACACTATTGTGATGCATTTACTAATAAACTCTTGATAGCAGTTTTATTTGCATAACAGGAATAGTGTAAATTGCACAGACATAATAGTATGGGTTTCTATATCAGTTATTGGCAATAAGATGAAAATAATTAAGTGTTTATTGGTATCTGCCAGAATTCGCATCCCTAGAACTAAAATTGGCTGAGTTTAGAGCTCTCACCCAATCAACGATGAGGATTTTACTGGCGCTGAGCTTCTGCTGGAGCTGCTTAGCAGCAATCGCCACCGAGTTGAAGAAACAAAAACCCCTGAGAGAGAGAAAGAGATAAAGTGAGGCATCCAACCACATTAAATGCCAGAGGATTTGGAAACTGAACAACAAATCTATGTAGTAAGCAAACAAATTTTCTCACGCAACTGAACTCGGTGGATGTGCAGGTCTGTTGTTAGTATTTTTAACTATAATGTCTCGAGGTAATCTAAAAGCATTTAAATATTGTCCATATACACAAATAATAAACATGTGGAAAATTCCAGCAGATGATTAGATACGCACTGGGAAGTAAGGGAGCGAGGTGAAACGCTGAGAAACTTGGAAAGAGCGAACTCAGCAGGCTAATAACTGCTGAAATAAATCAGCATCTTTCCTCCTGCTCCCTCCAAACCTTCATTATCAAGCCATAAATATCCACACACACAGACAGGCGTGCTGACGCTGCACACACACACATACACACACACACACACACACATGCCGAACGCGAGGTGACAGAGTGCACATGTGCAAACACAACACCCACGTCACACAAACACACCGCTCAATTCCACACTCCTAATGCCATCGACATACATGTACAGGAAGAAGAATTTCACTTCATGACCACAATAAACAGAGTCAAACTCACATGCAACATACTCTACAGGATTATTGTTGTTAACTAAAACTAAAACCATAACATTTTTTTAATAAAAAATAAATGTGAAATAAAATAAAATGGTCACACTTTATTTTAAGGTCCAATTCTCGCTATTAACAAACCATTAACTATGATTTTTGTCTCAATAAACTCCTAATTTGCTGCTTATTAATAGTTAGTAAGGTAGTTGTTAAATTTAGGTATTGGGTAGGATTAGGGATGTAAAATATGGTCATGCAGAATATGTGCACTAATAAACAACCAATATGTTAATAATAGGCATGCTAATAAGCAACTAGATAATAGTGAGAATTGGTCCATATACTAAAGTGTTACCAAAAAAAAAAAAAACCTTTCCAAGGCAACATTTCTCATTTTCACTACATGTACTATATAATAAATAACTACAACTAAAACTGAAATAAAAATGAATAAAAACTATATAGACGTTAA
This sequence comes from Spinibarbus caldwelli, assembly GCA_039654775.1. NCBI lineage: Eukaryota > Metazoa > Chordata > Actinopteri > Cypriniformes > Cyprinidae > Spinibarbus > Spinibarbus caldwelli. Next base: position 23,595,702 of record CM077261.1, on the reverse strand, counting down.
AAAATAAATAAATAAATAAATAAACTAACCAAAAAGGGCAAATACACTAAAAAACTTAAACTAAAAGTAACAGGAATGCAGAAAATATAAAAATAAAAAATAATTTTAAAATATTTAATTAATTAATTAATTAATATATTTGTATAAATTTGTATTCATTTTATGCATATCTTTAATTTTAAGAACTTTATAGTAGTGGAAAGCGGACAGAAAGTCACGCAGCAAGAGAGATAGAAGGGAAAAAAAACAGAAACATGACGCAGACCAGGCACGAACCTGCGTCCACCACTAGACGCACATTCTTAAACAAACTCCAATGATGTACAGAGGCGTTTCTGTATGTAATAGGCAGACTTACATAGGGTTTGACGGGTCTGCGTGATGTCCTGGTGGCCTAACCACAGCAAAGCCGTTCTGAAACATTGAAACCAACATGTCATTAACTCTGCATTTACCAGTCGCCTCTCACACAGAAACCATGTTTTCACCAAACTGCTTCAACAAGTGGGCCTCCGCTTTCAGTTATAGCAATAAAGCCATTTCCCTGAAACATCCCCTATAACCTTCATTAAGTTTAATTACCAGCAGGGGACTCGAGTGATTGAACTATTCTTTTACGGTCGTTACAGTTTTCCACGTCTTAATCAGCTTGATCTGGTCGGTTTGCTACTTGGTTAATTTTTATTTGACGCAGTGGTAATTACAAAGACCCTCTGAAGGAAATGAGTGCTTGATTCTGATTGGTTGACACATGATCCAAGAGTTTTGACTGACGATGCATTTGTGTCAGAATTACAATAAGTAGTTATAGAAGACTCATTTCATTTCAATGCCAAAACACATACATCTGTTTGATATGCTGTTTTATTATAGCCAGTGGTAGTTGGTGTGGTTTCTTTTCTCAATGCATTGTGAGAAGTAAATTAATGCAAAGTATTTCACACTGGAGCTTTAAGTTCTGTGTCTAAGGAAGTGATTATCTCAGAGTTGTCATCTTGTAATTATGGTAATTTTGATGTAGCTTGAACACGCATAATTTTGAATGTTCTATAACTAGCTATACACCAGCACAGCCAGTGTTGGTGTATAGCTACCAGTGCTACTAACTGCATTTTTCAGTAGCATGACAGTAGATCAGTTTTATACAAGTTGCACTGTAGCATGACAAAATGCTAAATGACTCTATTTATCACATTGCATTTCTCATGCAGCTTTACAGCAGAGCAAGCTAAGGAAATAACTAGACACTCTGTGCTCATTATTTACCAAACTCTGAAACATTTTAATAAATGACTCAGTGATTCATTTTGATCCTTACATTGTAGGGCCTTGCTACTTGTAGACTCGTTCGTTTTATTGTTTTATCACTTGTAAAATGTTATGCTTTCAGTCTAATTTTGATGATTCCTGCTCATCAAAAAATCCTGAAATTACAGTTATGAAGCAGCCTTGATGAGCAGAAGAGACTTCTTTCAAAATGTTTCAGACTTTTGTATGGTAGTATATATACTAATATAATGTTGATGGTAACTCTGTAGTTAACTATTTTAGTTAAAAAGGTTCTAGTTGATCTATTCTAAATTATAAGTAATTTGTAGCTTCACAAGCTACACTTTCAAAGTATCTTTATCAACACTGTGCACAGCTATGATGGAGTTCCACGTTTGTTTCAGTTCTAGGTTGCGTTTCAAACTAGTAACATCAGATTGGGCTGTTTCTAAATAAGATACTTAACCAGTGGTGTAAGGAAATTGTTACACTGGTCAAAAAATCCTAAATGATTCCAATAAGAAAAGTGTACAGGATTCTATTTAGAATTTCTATTATATTTTGGAACCATTCCTATTCCTATAGGACTTTCTGGTACAAAGGATTTTGTTCCTGTCTTGTTCATTTTCTTTGCAGTAGCTTGTTTACTAAGACAATGTACATAAAAAAGGAATGATTTAAATAGGATGCCAGTGGAAAAAAAAAAAAAAATCTCATAGGAATCTCAATTGGAATGGTTCCAAATTATGATAGAAATCCTAAATAGAAAAATTTTCTTACTGGAATTCATTAGGATTTTTGGACAAGAACAATTCTGGCCAGTACACTTAAAAAAAAAAAAAAAAAAAAAAAGACAGCTTTGTACCATATCTACCCCTAAAAGGTGCATTTAACACCTTTGTGTAGTAATATATACCCTTAAGATACTACTATGAACTTTTTACGGGTAAATAAGGTACAAAATATTCCCTTTGCAGGTACTGCCCCAATGACAAGCTGCTGCCGTAAGATACATGAGTGTATGTGCATGTGGACCACTGAATTAATGAAAATGAATGCACTAATTGTCAGTTATTCTGTATTCTCATTTGATCAGTTGACCTAATAAAAATCAACAGTGCATAAAAATCTGAGCAAGTTTTGGATATTGTTTTGTACAGACCTTGAGCTCTCCTTTAGCCACTCTGAAGGCCAGCTCTGTCATGCTCCCGGCCGCCATGCGGGACGCTGTGGACGTGTGCATCTCGTTCCAGATGGTGTCGTTGTCCACCTGTCGAAATACAAGCATGGTCAGCAAACAGTGCAGGTGAAGCCTAAAAATCTGTTGATTTATTTATAGGAGTCCAAACTGCTAATGGGTAATAATGGAACAACAGATTTAAAAGTGATTTTCATTATTATTTAAAACATGATCTGCATTTTCATGGGTTTAAATAAAAAAAAATATATGTATATATATATATATATATATATATATATATATATATATATATATATATGTGTGTGTGTATATGTATATATATATATATATATATATATATATATATATATATATATATATATATATATATATGTATATGTGTATATATATATATATATATATATATATATATATATATATATATATTAAGAGACAATAAAAACAACTTTGTGGCATCAAAACCAATCCTTTTCTGGTAAAAAGAAATTAACTTGATTTTTCAAAAGTCAACGAATTTGCAACAGCTGAATGTAACATTTTTGACTAACCAAACATGTCAACCTCTGAGTAACATGTAATTTATTTAAGCCATGAAATAAACTTAATTCCATAAAATATGTATAATGAACTATGCAAAATCATTTCAAATGTCTCCAGCATGTTTTATAACACTCAGAAAACTCAGTTCACGTTTCATGCATGTTAACGTCTGTCAAAAATGTAGGCTTGCTGTCGGTTGGAATATTAGAACTAAAACCATCAACAAACACACTCACAGGCATCAATCACTTCACTCAATACTTACTTGCCAGCGAAGAAATAAATAATTATTACCTTACATTCCACTTGTTTTTAAAACTACATCATTTGAATATCACAACATCAATGTCAAAAATGTCAAAAAATAACATGCATAATACACTTTAGTATTTACGAGAAGAAGAGGTCCAGCGTTTACATGCATTTCCTGGAAAACCCACACTATCGGATATTTTGACTATTCCATTGCTTTCAGAGAAGAAAAAGAAAATAGCGACCTGAGCGGCTTCAATATGCTGTCTGTCAAAGATGATAACATACCTAATACATAATGCACTCGAGTATAAATTTATTCTTCCCTCGCAGAAACTGAGGTGATTCAACTTCTCAGTTGTTTAAACAATTAAGGCAATTATCAAAGTTTGATCAAATGTTGTTTAATTTTCCAAAATATGGTACATTTTTACAGTATTTGTTCCATTTAATTACCCCTTTCCAGATTTTGAGCCATTTACTCCACTTCGATGAAACCACTCTGCTTTGCTCCAGTGATTTATGTGCATTTAAACCCAAGTTAACACTTGATTTTGTGAATGTTTCACAGTTTTTTTGCTGAGAGTAGGTGCCTCCACCCAAGCCCTGGCTCACGTAATCCCTCAGCGCCGCGTACATGACAAATAAAATGATGTAGCTGAATTCTCTTGGCGTACACTAGCACATTTATCATTATGACAGCCGTGATCAATGTTCATAAATCTGAAAGCCGCAAACAGCGGTTCAACTGAAGGGCACGGCTGCATGATGCCAGCGTTACATGCCGCGTGACGGGCACATACAGTAAACTGATGCAATAGAGATGTGCTCGTCAACAACAACAACCGCAGACGACAAGACGAGGTGGAATCTGAACTCATATTTTAACCATCTCAGTTTTAATCCACAATTTAAACCAATCAGTAAACTGAGCGTAATCCTATTCAAATGAATGAATAACCAGCTGTATGCTTTCAAACAGATGGTAACGCTGGAGAATTATGACGAAACATGTTTATCCTACCATATTTGTATAAAGATCACTCATGCGTGCTAAAGTATTTAGATGCTTATTTTTGTTGTAAGCATCCACAAGGCGAAGTGTGTGTTACAAATTACAGAACATAAACTACATTTCAAGAATACACTAAAAGAAAGAGGCTGGAGTGACCGACACTATAAATAGATTTCCTGTTATGTGTCATACTAATGGTATGTTTAAATATTCTTTGTGTGTGGTCTCTATATTGCCATAAACATGGCCTACCATCACTACACCGGCTTGTAGATTATGCATATTATCATGCCTAAAAATGTTATATTTTTCACTATATAAACTAGTTCAATAGTCTTTTTTTGTGCAAAACTTGCAGGCAGAATTTAATTAATACATCAGCGTTTAAAAGTTTTGGGGCCTATATGATTTTTTTAATCTCTTCTGCTCACCAAGGCTGCATTTGTTTGATCAAAAATACAGTAAAAACAGTAATGTTGTGGAATATTATTTAAATTTAAAATAACTGTTTTATATTTGAATATATTTTAAAATGTAATTTATTTCTGTGATCAAAGCTGAATTTTCAGCATCATTACTCCAGTCTTCAGTGTCACATGATCCTTCAGAAATCATTCTAATATGCTGATTTGCTGCTCAAGAAACATTTCTGATTATTACCAATGACGAAAACAGCTGTGTTGCTTAATATTATTGAGGAAACCGTAATAGGATTCTTTTTTAGGATTCTTTGATAAATATAAAGTTGAAAGGAAAAGCATTAATTAATATTTACTAAATTAATTAGATTTGCTTTTATTAAAAGCTGATAGAAATAAATTTGTAACATAAACAGATTTGTACTTTTAGACAGCAACATCTTGATTCTATAACCTCATTTTTCTATACCTTATTAACCTATAACAGTGTTTTTCACAAAGAAGTTGATGAAAAGCATAAATAAAATTAAAAGCTCTAACAGTGCAGTCAGTAATCTGTGCGCACTGGGAATCATATTTTCTCAAATAAACACCAGATAACACTAATTTCACATTGGCTGTCATCAACTGTTCGGTTACCAACATTCTTTAAAAGATCTTCTTTTGTGTTCAACAGAAGAAAGAAACTCAAACAGGTTTGGAACAACTTGGAGGGTGAGAAAATGATGACAAAAATTCATTTCTGGGTGAGCTATCCCTTTAAATGGTAAGCCAAGCATTTCAAAATAGTGATAAAACAAGCACGTTTTCACACAAATACTTCTTCAGTGCAAGTCTATAGGATTTTATCATGCATTTTATCAGCCGCCAAGTGAAAAATCATAAATCAATTTGAGGTATAATTCAACGGTGCAGGATGAATGTAATACTTGTGATTTAAAGTCTGAGTGGTAGTAACAGTGATGCTTACTTTAGTAAACAGCACTAGCAAGAGAAAAGAGGCCATCATTACTCTATTAAACTGCATTCATAAGCGGCAGGAGAGTATATGGGGTGGCCATGAGAAGAAAGAATGAGGTTATACATTCCCCTCTCTCCCTTTTGTTTGTTGCCCTGCTCCCCACATCTTCCTTCTCTCTTTTCTCTTTCATTTTCCCTCATCCTTTTTTTTTGCCGAACTTGCATTGCTTGTGGTTTGGCACTGTGAACAATGAGAGGGCTGGAATTTCTTTTATCCTTCATGGCACATATTGTTCCAATCATTCCACATGGACCTGCTCTGAGCTTGATCGTCAGAGTGAAGTTTTCAACATTTTCTCCAAATTTTCAGCCGGGGTGCTGCCCATATAGACTGCGCTGGGATCAGTGCTCTCTGACCTCAGATCTGTCACACAAAGGACCGGCGAGTCCACATTTGCCATATAGACTGTCAGCCAGTGGTTTCTTCTAGAGCAGGTGTCAATGTGGGCTTGCTTTGAGGGAACTTAGTGGCCACAAATGTCATGATCACTGTTCTTAAACCTAAAATTACAAATGGGACACTCTACGGCGTCATGTACTTCAGCCGCATGTCCATGTGGTTGTTTTGCCCAATTTTCACACTGTTTACTTAAAGGGATAGTCCATCCAAAAATGAAAATTCTGTTATCATTTACTCATCTTCATGTTCTAAACCCATAAGATTTTCGTTCAGCTTCAAAACACAAATTATTTTTAATGGAACCTGAGGGATTTTTGCTCCTCCATTGGAAGTCCATGAAACCACAACTTTGATGCTTCAAAAAGTTAATGAAGACATTGCAAAAGTAATAAATATGAATAAAGCAGTTTAAGCCATGTATTTTGATGAAATATGACTGCTTTATTAGATGAACAGATTTAATTTAGGCTTTTATTCATATATAAACGCTGATCGATATACATATATCGAGCACTTAAAATATGGTAAACAGAAGCTCAAACGCTTGTTTGATGTGTGAGAACCAATGAGGTTTATTCTTATGAATCAGGTGGGTACAGATGAGCTTCTGTTTACCATATTTAATGAGCTTTATGCATGTGTGTTGATCAATGTATGTGAAAGGTCTTGGATTAAAATGCTTGATTTACAATGATTGGTTTTGCAGTTTTTGTATTTTTTGGATGTGTTAAAATTTTGGTTGCGTAGACTCCCGATAGACTGACAAAAATATAAGAGAATATTAAAAATATTTTCATTTGTGTTTGAAAAAAGATGGGTTTGTATCAATATGAGGGTGAGTAAATTATGACAGGTTTTTCATTTATTGTGTGAACTATCCCTTAATTATAATTTTTTTTTTTACATTTTCTGGGCAGATAATGTCCAATAAACAGTGTTTTTGCACTACATCCCTTTCAATTTATGAAATATGTTGCTAATAAACATAATAGTAATCTGTAAAAACATCATACAGATCAAACAGATGTGCCATTTACAATAAAATAATATTTCTTTCATTCAAAAACTATACTGAGCATTTGTATGTGAGAAAGCATTCAGCAGTTATTGCTTTTTGTCACGTTTTTTACTTATTGCTTCTTAATCCATAATCAGAATAAATTAAATAGTTGGTCACACTTTAGTTTGGGGACCAATTTTCACTATTAACTAACAATTAACTATGACTTTTGCCTCAATAAGCTCCTAATTTGCTGCTTATTAATAGTTAGTAAGGTAGTTTTAAGTTTAGTTATGGGGTAGATTAAGACATCTAAAATATGGTCATGCAGAATAAGGCCTTAATATGCCCTTTATAAGTACTAATAAACAACTAATACGTTAGTAATATGCATGCTAATAAGCAACTAGTTAACAGTGAGAATTGGTCCCTAAACGAAAGTGTTACCAAATGGTCTACTATTACTTATAGCACATGATACTGATTATGTCCAAACACAATGTAAAATGAAATGTGGGTCTTGAATTCTTCACAGAGCAAATAAGATGCTAACCTGACTAAAAACAGCATATGTGGTAACATTTATTTTGATAGTCCACTTTAGACATTCTGCTAACTATGAGTAACTTTATAACTACATGTCAACTAGCAGTCATTAGATTATTAGTCTACTGTCTGCTTAATATCTGCTAAAACTACATTTTGATGATCCACCAACAGACATTCTGCTGACTGTAAGTAACTTTGCAAGTACATGTCAACTTATACCACTAAGCCTAACCTAACAATCTACTAATACTCTAATGAAAGTTAATTGACATGTAGTTGCAAATGAATGAGAGTTATTTAACATTACTTATATAGTTATAATTATACAGTTATATTATAGTTAGTTGAGTGCTGAACGTGGACCATCAAAATAAATTGTAGTCACGTGTTTCCGTGTCATGCTCACATACTAACTCATAAGATGGGTTAAGTCTTACTGCACATGCCCAAAAATGAAATTACTGTACCATTCTCTGCTAAAATTGCTGTAATTCCACTTTCTGTATCAATAATAATACTTAAATTTCCCCAGTTATCAACAAGTAATATACTGGCCACCAACATATATCATGCATGTCTACTTAATTTCCAGTCAAACACGTTTCTTGCAGGTTTATGGCCAAGTTATGGAGCATGTGTGACTGTGTGTATGTGTGTGTGTTTTCACTTACCCCGACTCCCCCACAGGGCAGCATGACGAACATCCGCTGTGACAGTATGCCTGTTGGACACAGAGTGACGTCAAGCAGATTAACTGTCATTCTTGCATTCGCCGCTTGACATTTCCAACCCTTTAGTCATTTTGAAAGTCACTTATATTCGTGTGTTGGCGTGCCTGTGTGCCTTTGCTTTGAAAAATGAGGTGTTGTGCTGGCCAAGCTGCAGTTGACTCATGTCTATCAGATGTGAATCATGTGTGTGTGTGATGATGATATGTTACCGGCTAGTTTGCGATTGTCCAGTTTGAGGCGGTTGAGTGGATTGGTGCCGTACAGCAGAACGTGACGCTCGGTGTGGACAGACTGTAACTCCTCTAGGGTGGCCTTCCTTCCACGAATACTCTGCAGAGGAAGCAAAAACATCAAAGACATGAAGAGAGGATTTTCATGATGCAAACATGGTGTCAGCATTCGGAGTTCTTAAAAACAGGGATGTTTTCAGATATCTTTTTTCAATATAATTAAAGTGTATGTGGACTGAGAAATAAAAAAAGAAGAGAATGAAGTTTCGAAATGGAAAAAAAGTTATCCGCTGAAGAAACGCCACTCTCCCATGAACGGCCATATGACAGTTAGTGGAAGCTAGAGATTACAGTTTATAAAGTTTTAAATATCTATATTTTTCTTACACAAATGCATCGATTCACTTCAGAAGGCCTTTATTGACCCCTGGAGCCGTGTGGAGCACTTTTTATGATGGATGGATGCACTTTTTTGGGCTTCAAAATCTCAACACCCATTCACTGCCATTATAAAGCTTGGAAGAGCAAGGACATTTTTTAATATAACTCCAATTGTATTTGTCTGAAAGAAGAAATTCATATTCACCTAGGATGGCTTGAGGATGAGTAAATTATAGGGTAAATTATTCAAAAATTTTACATTTTGAAGAATATTGGTAACCAAACAGTTGACGGTAGCCACATAGTATTTTTTTTTTTTCCATACCATGGAAGTCAATGGCTACAGTCAACTGTTTAGTTACCAACATTCATCAGAATAACTTTTTCTGTGCTCAACAGAAGAAAGAAACTAATTCAGGTTTAGAACAACTTGAGGGTGTTTAAAGGAAACCTGAGTTTTCAGAACTTTCATTTTTGGGTGAACTGTCCCTTTAAATTTGGGCCTGTTCCTCACAATAATCTATCACTTAGCTTCAGAAGACTGTAATATAGTGGCCTATAATATAGAATATATTGGATGCATGATATAAAATACTTTTATAATACCTTTATGGTGTATTGTGTCACTTTGAAGCTTCACAGAGGCTTCATTATATTAATAAAGGCCTAAAATTATTTTGCATTCCACTGAAGAAAGTAAAGTCATACAGGTTTATAACAACATGAGGGTGAATAAATAATGACAGAATGTTGATTTGGGGCTGAACTATACCTTTAGTGTGGATGTGTTAAAGAGAATGTTGAAAATAATGGTAGGACAGATTATTCAGCGCCCCCTTTAGTAAAGGAGAGGAAGTGCAGGTTGTAAATACCTCGCACTGGCCCCTGAGGCCCCTCTCCTGCAAACGCGACCAGATGCTCTGGATTCTCCCAGCATGCTCTGGGTGGCTGCTGTTGTCTCCACATGTACACTGGTGCTTCAGCATTTGGGAGTCATACACAAGGCCTGCACACACACACACACACACACACACATTGCATTCAGGTTACAGTCAGTGTGAGTGTATCATCTGAAGCCGTGTGATTGGTGGAGACTGTGTACCGGTGGTGAAGCGCGGCTGGGTCTGGGGCGGCTCTGGCGCTGTGCTGAGAGGCAAGGCTTTGTCCGGCAGCGTTAGCGAGGTGGAAGCTGGAGATGACTGCGTACGAGACAGCGGCCGGTGTGCGGCGCCGAGCATCATGGGTACCGCCAGTGTCTCCATGTGAGCCGTCTGTCTGCGCAGTTGCTGGAGCTGCTTTTGCGTTTCCCACAGACGTGACTGCAAAGAAAGCATTTCAGCATGTTTTATGAAAACATGTCTGCATAAAATCTTCAACTGCATCACATAAAAATGTCTGTAATAAAATATCATATTTTATTTTGAGAAGTATTACCACAAGGAAAAAATTGTCTCAATTACTGTAATGTGAGAAAATTATGATACTATTATGATAATAATGGTATTTACACCTTCAGTAGTTTGGGCAAATTAAAAATATATAAAAACTTTAATTGTCATCTTTTTGTTGTATCAGAGTAATGAACATCTAATGGAAATTATCATTATTGAATAATAATGAGAATTTCAAACAAACTCAAAAATAAAACATTGGAGGGAAAATATGCTTAACTGTTGTAAAATAAATGAAGATGTTAAAAATCTTAATGGTAAAAACAAGCATACTCTATTTTCTTTATACAAAATATTACTTTTTTTCTTTTGATTTTGAGATTGTGTACACTAGCGTTCTATAATTTGGGGTCAGTACTTTTTTTGTAAGAAATGAATGCTTTTATTCAGCAAGGATGCATTAAATTGTTCAAAAGTGACAATAAAGATCTTTATAATATTACAAAAGATTTCTAGAATTCTGAAAAATATCACAGCTTCCTCAAAAATATTTGGCAGCACAACTGTTTTCAACACTAATAATAATGAAAAATGTTTCTTGACCAAAAAATCAGCATATTAGAATGATTTCTGAAGGATCATGTGACACTGAAGAATGGAGTAATGATGCTGTAAATTCAGCTTTGATCACAGAAATAAATTGCATTTTACAATATACTAAAATAGACAACATTTATTTTAAATTGTAAAAATATTTAACAATTTTGCAGTTTTTACTGTATTTTTCATCAAATAAATGCAGCCTTGGTGAGCATACCAGGTTCTTTCATAAACATTAAATAAAATGTTTGTGTGACATTCATCCGCATAAAATTATTGGAATATTTAAATTTTCTTTATTTTAAATATATTTTTAAGTTTTACTTTTAAATTTATGTGTAATAACATTTAGGCAGACATTTTTGGTACAATAAAACGTGTACAGCTTATTCTTCTCATGCATGTCTTCTCATGCAGGATTGGTGGTTTGAGTCAGACCTGGTTGAGAATGAGGGTGTGCTGCAGGTTGAGTTGCTCCTCTTGATTCTCCAGCTCCCTCTGAGACTCCGCCCTCACCCTGCCCTGATGGGCGTCGCCCGCTGAAGGCCCCACCTCCTCCGAGTCCATGTCCTCTGACGGGATCTGCCGGAGACGAGGCTTCTCGCTAGACTTTGACATGAGCTGTAGGACACAGACACAGATCCTGATCAATCTCTTTCCATTTGGGAAACTTGTATGACGTGTCACATCTTGAACGAACAAAATACTAAAAATGCGTTTCCAAAATCTGATTTCAATTGCATTTCAAATCAAATATGAATGCAGTTTGGATAAGGTTTGTAAAATAAATCCGATTTCATGCTTTTTTCTATCCTGACTACAAACATCCAAACAGATTTGATCCTGATATGCCAAAAATCATTGTATTAAGAATGTCCTTAAAGGGATAGTTCACCCCAAAATGAAAATTCTGTCATTAATTACTCACCTTCATGTCGTTCCAAACCCATAAGACCTTCGTTCATCTTCAGAACACAAATTAAGATATTTCTGATGAAATCTGAGAGCTCACTGACCCTGTATAGACAGCAACGCAACTGTAATGTTCCCAGCTCCAGAAACGTAGTAAGGACATCGGTAAAACAGTCCATGTTACATCAGTGGCTCAACTTCAATTTTGCGAAGAATACATTTTGTGCGCAAAGAAAACAAAAATAACGACTTTATTCAACAATTCTTACCGTCTTCCACCATTTTAGAGAGTATCACAACACATACGCATGCTTTCCCCTAAGCGTAAACACCGCTGATTACATTCATGCGCACGCGTTTCCCCCTGAACGTATACAATGCTGATTACGCTGATTACGTTCTTGGGTACTCTCCAAAATGGCGGAAGACATAACTCGGGGGAGAAGAATTGTTGAATAAATTATGTTATTTTTGTTTCCTTTTTGCACAAAAAGTGTTCTCGTAGCTTTGCAAAACTGAAGTTGAACCACTGATGTCACATGGACTGTTTTACCGATGTCCTTACTACGTTTCTGGGTCTTGATCGTGGTAGTTCCCTTGCTGTCTATGCAGGGTCAGAGAGCTCTCGGATTTCATCAAAAATATCTTAATTTGTGTTCCGAAGATGAACGGAGGTCTTATGGGTTTGGAACGACATGAAGGTGAGTAATTAATGGCATAATTTTCATTTTTGGGTGAACTATCCCTTTAAGTAAAGTGAGGCGTGGCAGGTGTGATCTGTACCTTGCCCAGGTGAGTCTGCTGCTTGAGTCTCTCCAGGAACTGAGCGCTGTGCTGCTGCTGCTGGAGCAGGTGAGGATGGAGCGTGCGGGGACTGTGGGGCAGCGGTTCGGAGCGGGTGCGACTCAGCGGCTTATGAGGACCAGACGCGCTGAACTGCAGGGGAACCGGACCCAGACCTGGAACTGATCACAAACAGCAGGGACAAATCTGATTAGACTTTCATAAAAACAGAAGGAGATGAAAGCATAATATTCAAGCTAGATATCAAAATATCATGCCACGTAGTTTAGATCACACAAAATAGAAAATAAACATGAGCCACACTGGCTTAAATATAACAATAGATGAATATAACATCATGAACACAGTACATGAATTATAAACAGAAAAAAAAACTGAAAAAAAATTAATATCATTTATGTTTATGTTTTTATGTAATTGATATATTTTTGACATTTTGTTTTTAAATATTAGACTGTCCAGCTTTTTGATTAGGTTTCTGTTTTCCTATTTATAATAAATAATATAACAAAAAATTTTTTTCAAATCTAATAAACATAACAAATAATAAAATAAAATATTATCATAATACACACTACTGTTTAAAAGTTTGTGGTCTGTAAGATTTTTTAATGTTTTTGAAACAAGTCTTTTATGCTCACAAAGGCTTTGTTTATTTTATCACAAATACAGTAAATTAATATTGTACAGTATATTAATATTAATACAATATATTAATATTGTAAAACATGATTATTTTAAATATTTATTTTATTTTTAAAATGTGAAATATTATTAATTTAAAATAACAGTTTTCTAATTGAATATATTTCAAAGTATAATTTGTTCCTGTAACTGTGAATTTTCAGCATCAATAAAAAATAACAGTATTTATTTGAAACTTAATTTGGTAAGAATTTAAAATACTTTAAATTGACTAGTAGTGACAATGAAAATAATGTCTCCTTGCCGAATAAAAGTATTAATTTCTTTAAAAAAAAAAAAAAATAAAAATAATAAAATAAATTAATTTAATTTAATTTAAAAATCACATCCCAAACCCCAAACATTTGAAGGGTAGTGTATATTTTTCCTGATGTTATATATTTGTTTGCTATGTCAAACAAATATAAAAACTACATACTATGAATGAAAATAAATACATACATACATACATACATAAATGTCGTTTATATTCTGAAAATAATTTGTCACTGGCATGTTATTCCAAACAGCTAGACTGTTGTTTCAAATAGTGACCACTAGATGGCAGACATATCAAGCTGATTGTACTTCAGTAGCATTTCTTCAGAGTCAAACTCTCAGAGTGATTGAGGCTGCGTTAGGATCTCTTACCGGCCAGGAGAGGGGTGTGTACGAGTCCAGAGGGCTCCAGGATGAGGACGGGCTGTATGAGCGGCCCGTTCTGCTCTTCCATACCCAGAGGAACCAGCACCGGAGACCCACCCGGCACACGACCCAGCTTCAGCGAGCCCAGCTCACCCTCCGCCTGCAGACACACCACCGCAAGAGACTGCAGCTTATCATGGGCTGCCTCACATCACACTACCAGCCTCAAAAGAACTATTATTGTATGGAATATTACTGTATGATGTACTACCCCTGTAAAAGTACATTACAGTGATTATGAATGGGTCCCAGGTCAGTTCTGACAGGTGTTAAAAATAATACTAAATGTAAATGATTAATGCAACTAAGAAAACATGAACGTGCCAAAAGCATGAAGCCATCAAAATCCAGTTTTGTTCAAGAAACAGTTTTGGTACTGTGTCAACACTTGATATTTTGGTATATACACTTGGTATTTTTTTTTTATGTTGACAAGGGTTTTCCCTGGCTGCTAGTCTACACCCCTTTACAGATGCTCTGGAGCTTGCAGTGTTGACAGATTCGTTGGTTCTAATGGAAGCAATGTACTTTTGTATAATATAATGTAGTTTTGTAACATTTTTAATCAATTACAATATTGTTTAATCAAAAAGGTTGGAATATCCCTAGTGAAAAATAAATACACTAAAATGTATTTGAAATACATTTATTTCATGCTAAGTATACTACAAATACATTTACATATTTATGTACTTCATAAAAATACCCTGCAATTGTACTTTTGGTATATTTAACTGGTATAATTAATTTTGTATGTAATGCATTTTAATTGTGCAGAAGTCCAACTAAAGATATATTAAAGTTTATTTGATTGTGCTAAAGTGGAACTATTGCAAGTATACTTCAGGTAAACTCTAAGTATCTTGCATTAGAGACTAATATTATCCAAAGATCATACAATTCTCATAAACAGCCACATTAAAGCACATATCAGGCTTAATATTAAGAAATGTTCATTGTGCACGAGTTGTAAACCAAATAAAGTTTAATTATAATTTTTATATCAGTAAGTCTTGAGCAATATGTCAGTAAATGTTAACAGATTTGAACTATACTTAGTATGAAATAAATATTAGTATTTTAAATATACTACTTTTTTACTAGGAATTATATTGACCAATCATCATCTAGGACCATAATTATTTGTATTGTAATTATTATTGTAATAAACAGAAAAATAAAGCATATTACCATCTTCAAAAACAACTCAAAAATAAAACTCACGTATTATAGTGTAAATTCAAAAAGTAGCATCCCTTGTGAAAAAGAAGTGTGCTTAATTGTACAAAATGTGCACTTGTAGTGTACTTCAAAATCTTAAAAGTATATTTTAAAAAAGTGTACTTGCAGATAATATAATATTAACGAAATAAAAGGCCGCTTAAGTGCATACCTTTTCTTATCTAACTTAAATATTTTAAAAACTACACTTTGCAATAATGTCAAATTAGATATTTTACTTTAAAGTACATTTTCAATCATTCATTTTAATAATCCTTTGTCATGTTTTAAAAAAGTACAGTAAACTTATTTTGATGAGTTGACTAACAAACTAAAGCACATGTAAACTACTTAATTTAAACTGTAGTTTGTTAAAGTCTACCTCTTTTTCACAAGAATGACCATACTTCCAAAATATGGTTACATATTGTGCAATACTTGTAAGGAATTACTGATCACTGACTGTAAGAAAAACAGGGCTGTCGTGCTGATTGCGATACCTTGGTGTTGGCGGGTAGGCCGAGCGTGATGGTGGGGAGACTGGAGGGATTCTGCACTGTGAAGTGAGTTAAAGAGCCGTCCTGCAACAGCAGCCTCTGAGCCTGAAACACACACACACACACACACACACACACACACACCAGGCACAAACATTACACAGCAATTAGTGGGGAAAATGCAGCTAAAAGTAAGAAAATATAACCCCAGATTTGCATTTTACATTTGTTTATATCTGTTATCTATAATTTGAAATATTTGATACTATTATTCACAGTAGACCTAGTTTTGGGCAAAAGTAGTTAACATGAAATGTTTTTAAGCTCAGCTCTGACCACACAAATCTGAGATTTGAATAATATATGTATATTATTATACATTTATAATATGCATTCTTACATATTTATTTATTTAATCAAAGCATTATTCATGCATATAATTTACAGCTACCTCTATTTGATGTTAATGTTTTTATAATAATCAGTCATCAAATTTTGTCACACTTTAGTTTGGGGACCAGTTCTCATTATTAACTAACTATTAACTACGACTTTTGGCTCAATAAACTGCTAATTTGCTGCTTATTAATAGTTAGTAAGGTAGTTGTTAAGTTTAGGTATTGGGCAGGATTAGGGATCTACAATAAGGTCATGCAGGAATATGTGCTTTATAAGTAATAATAAACAGCCAATATGCTAGTAATATGCATGCTAATAAGCAACTAGTTAACAGTGAGAATTGGTCCCTAAACTAAAGTGTTACCAAGAATTTAATTCAATTAATTGATTCAGCTGAAGTAATAAAGATATTTTGTTGACTATGGATTTAAAAAAAAAAAAAAATGCCATCATAAATGTTAAAAAAAAAAAAAAAAAACGCCCCAGACATTAATTTCCATGGGGAAAATGTTGACCCTTAATAAAAAATCCCTGTGATCAACTCTTGCGTGTGACCCATCAGAGAGCTGTGCATTTATGCAAGCCCAAAAATGGAGTAATAAAGCGATGAGGAGGCTTGGGATGGAAACGGGAGATTGGGTGTCCTGGCAGCTGCCTGCAGCTGTCCTTCTCCAGTGTCTTTGTTTAAAACATGTCATTATGCCAAAGGGCGGCGCGAGCAGGAACCTCCTGAAACAAGCCCTGTCGAGCTCCGGTTTCTCAACAAACGCCCCGAACAAACAACTCCCACCAGAGGAATATTAAAGAACATCATGCCTCTCTGTCTGTGTGGGTGCGTGCATGCATGCGTGTTCGGCTGGGAGTTTGTCCTCTCAACAAAAAAACATTTGTTTTAAAAAAAAGGGAGAAGCTAAATACATTTAAACTGCACCAACTGACTACATCATTACATAATGAGCCATTTTCCATAATTGTTAGGATTTATAATTGCATTACCAGAACTTCCCATTATAAGGAAGCCAAGATACACCTTAGAGACCGGGCTGAGGAGTGGATTTTGGGAGTGTGAGGACTGTTACCTCATGGGACAGGCTGGCGGTAGCGGGCAGCACTCCGTTCTCATTGGGCAGACTGTCGTTTGGAGAGCTGCAGCCGGATACTGGAGTGCTGCTGCTGCTGGGGGAAGAATCTAAAAGCAGAAAACATCTGTCAGTTTTAACATGGGCGGCACATCAGTACATGTATTAAAGGCATAATTCACCCAAAAATGAAGGTTCTGTCATCATTTACTGACCCTCATGTCATTCCAAAGCTTTCGTTCATCTTCAGAACATAAATGAAGATATTTTAATGAAATCTTAGAGATTTCGGTCCATTCATTGACAGTCTACACAACTACCACTTTGATGCTTCAAAAAGTTCATAAAGAGATCGTAAAATTAATGCCTATCAAGTGGTTTAGTAAAAATTTACTGAAGAGACTAAACTTTTTACTAAATAGGGAAAATTAGCGTTAGAGCACAATTCCATAAAAGCATCAATGTGAGGGAAAATTCTGCGTGTGATTTACTGACAATGCGTACATTAAAGAACACAGACGCAGCAGATCATTTCCATAATGACCAGCACAATCTACCAAGAGCAGCACAGATTACCACCTGCTTTAAGACAAGCTTTTTTTGGGCGTTAAATAATTGCGCCAATACCAGTAATTTGACGAGTGCAGTTAGTAAATCGCATTGTGTGATTCATTTTAATACTCTCCTCCCAAAATTTTGCGTCTGAAAGGGAAACTCCTACAAATGTATATTCAATAAGATCAGGCGCAAAAATAACTGTGTCCACGCCTTTTCAGCGCAAATTCTTCACTGCGCGTCTTTAGTAAATCCTGACAGTACTATTTTAACGCCAGAGGACGGATTGCGCTGGCAAAAGCTTTTAGTAAATCTGGCCCTTAATCGCTTTACATGATAAACAGATTGAATGTAGGCTTTTATTCACATATACTGTAATCATTAATCATAAACAGAAGCTCAACCGTACTTGCTTGACGCGCAAAAACAAACCTCATTGGTTTTCACAGAAGCTCAAACTTACTACGTAACACGAGAATCAGCCTCATAAATGATATGTGCGTTAATTAATGTGTGAATAAAAGCATAAACTAAATCTGTTCATCATATAAAGTCATCAAGTCTCTTCAGAAAATTTTGACTAAACCAGTTTATTCATAGGGATTAGTTTTAAGATCTCTTCATGAATTTTTTAAAAGCGTCAAAGCGCTAGTTGTTAGACTGCCAATAAAGGGACACCAATTTCTCAGATTTCATTAAAAATATCTTCATTAGTGTTCCAAAGATGAATGAAAGTCAGGTTTACATGAGGGTGAACAAATGATGACAGAAGTTTCTTTTTTGGGTGAACTATCCCTTTAAATTGTATGTTCAAGCTAAATGAATATAACTATGCAACAATGTTACTTTAGCCGACAGGAGGTCTACATGAGAAGATTTAGCTTATTCTAAAATATGTACTATTAAAAGCAAGAAAATACATTTAATTTTCACAAAATTATAAAAAATAAGTATCCAGACATTTATACAGTATGATTACATCAAAACAGTATAATCATAACAACAAATATCAACACGTGCAGTTACCCAGCGTATCCGGGACGCGGTGTTTGACGGCGGGCGGCGCGCTCTCTTTGCGGGTCAGCGGGCTCTTACGGGTGTTCAGGTGCTTCTTTAATTTATTCTTCACCTTCAGGTTGGGCTCTGAGGCTGTAACAAGAATAAAACAACAACAGCGTAACCAAAAGGAAGTTTTCAGTCAGTTTGGGTCGTTTAGTTAACTGTCAACTAGATCATTTGCTGTACTTTTGAAGGTTAGCTGTAGTTTATTTGTGCCATACACCTGTGTTGACATGTCATCACTGAACTCTTTAAAAAGTAACAATTCATGATGACAAATAACAACCATGCGTATAAATGAAAATGTACAGTACCATCAATAAAATCTACATAACCACAACAAACAAGCAGCATCTGTTTTACAGACAACCTGCGGGCTGTAATAACCACGTCAACGCCTGAGATTTAAAGTGGATTGTTCGAGAGTCTACACAAATAATGTAGTCACACAAAAAAGCCAAATATATAAACAAACTGATGATTAGGATGGATAACTAGTTAACTTTTTTTCTCAGATTTTTAGGGGAGATGCTTTAAAGTGCACTGATAGCATGCTATGCTTAGCATGTTTGCTAACATCTAATAGTAACTGTTGTATGTCTCCATTTATTTTTTAGCTCAGTATAAAGAAACTTTTCAGAACTTTCAACGTTTTTGCTTGATACGCAAGACGTTTATTCTCACGCGTCAAGCAAGTACATTTGAGCTTACGTTTAACACAGTTGATGAGCTCTATGAATGTGTGTTTGTCAATGTTTATATGTGAATAATGGCTAAATTAAATCTGTTCATCATATAAAGCTGTAGTGTTTCTTCCAGAAAAGCTGTATTATACATGTTTGCTTCATATGGATTACTTTTACAATGTCTTTATAAACTTTTTGATGCATCAAAGTTTAGGTGGAATGAACTTTCAATTGACTTTTTGTATTTCAACTGCTAGAAATCTCTCAGGTTTCATTAAAACATCTTTGTGCTTAGAAGATGAGGGTGAGTAAATGACGTCAGTTTTCATTTTTAGTGAACTATCCCTTTAAGACCAACTATTCGACTGCTCATTGATATAACCCAGCAGTTAGTTGATTTAGATGTCATTTTGCACATCTATTGACCTGTAACTACTTATATGCAAACGTAGCATCTACTTCCTCTCTGTTTGATCACACAGTCACAGTTCTGTGCTTTTGTTGCTGGTTCAGAAAAGAAGAAGGTTCTGAAATCTCTTCTGTACTTCCTGCTAATTGTTTTTGTCATTGTAAAAACACTAGTTCTGGCAGAGGGCGTGTTGAGAACTGTAATTTCACAGCTGTACTAACTCGTCTTTACCAGTAAATGACATGGCTCTGCGCAGCATCATGTTAAACGCTTCCTCGTTTGAGTACAAGCGATCCTGACAGACAGAGCTGAACTGATATGAAGTGGACAGGTCAAGTATTTGGAAACTCTCTCAAGGACTACTTGAAAACTCGTTCTTCTTCAAAACGTTCTGTTTGACGCTGAAAACTGAATGATAGTGTTACAATTCAACTTTTTCTGATGATTGGTTATTGTCATAAGTTGAAAAACGTCTTCAGAATCATATTCTGGTCAATATATAGTATGCCCTTCCTCAATGCAAGTCTAGAGGATTTGTGCACTTTTTTATCATCCACTCAATTTAATCATTTAGTAAAGGAATGGTTCTTCTCAACCAGCTGTGTGATTTGCGTTATTATGTATGTCTGTAGCATTTGTGCCTGATCATATCAAGAATATTTGGTACAAACATTTGGTTTAATAAACATTTTAATTTAATTGAACTTTAAATGCATTTGTTCAGACTGACACATAAAGGTTTTTTAATGTCTTTTTCGTCGCATTGCGAAGAAAACTGGCCAATCAATGAGCGCTTTTTTGTCACGACCAGACCTGATGCTGTTACATAAAACTACAAATTGGTGGCGCAAACAAACAGACTAATTTGCTAAGTGACAATGGAAGTAATGTTGTATTTTGTTGTTGCATCGTGAATTAATTTGAATGCCTATTTGAAAACGTGACTACTGTTTGACTTCCTTTTCTTTTCTATGACTCCCTTTTGTGTACTTTTGTAAGCTGCTTTTTCTATAAGCGCCACCTACTGTCAGAGAATGAATTTGCATTTTCATTTTATTTTATTAATATTAATTTCATTCTTTTATTTTTTTTATTTCTTATTTTTTTCACTGATTGTCAGACAGTAAATTTGAATTTTCATTTCATTTTATTAACATTTTATTAACATTAAATTTCTTTTTAACTGACCTACTGTCAGAGAGTGAATCTGTATACTCATTTTATTTGATTAATATTAATTTTTATCATTTTATTCTTTTTATTACTGTATTTCTTTTTCACCTTCTGTCAGTCTTTTTATTTTATTTTATTAATATTAATTTTATTACTATTTTTTTTTCACTTACTATCTGAGAACAAATCTGCGTTTTCATTTTATTTTATTAATATTCATTTTATTATTTTGCTCTTTTTATTTCTTTTTCACCTGCTGGCAGAGAGTGAAACTGCATTTTCATTCAGTCTGGCTGCTGTTTATTTTATTAATCCTAATTGTATTATTTTATTAATTTCTTTATTTCACCTACTGTCAGAGAGTAAATTTACATTTTCATTCAGTCTGTCTGCATTGGTCTGAACAGACAAACTGAATGTGAAAATCGGGCTGAATTTTTGCACCGCACATTTGTGTTGGTGTGAACAGACAGTTAACGGGTTTAGAGCAAATCCTTAATCCATAAAAGTATGAGCAATAATTATAGTGAGGATTAGCACTACAAAAGCAGAACAAAGACATTTAAACTCTGCAGCTTCATGTGAGTAACTGGACGTCCAGTCAGAGTCATTATGACATAATGAGCCGCGGTGTTCTGGCCGTGGGGCTGACAGGGGAGTGTCTTTCAGAGGTAAATGAAAAGTTACGCAAGGCCCTGTTTAACACACTGCTGCCTGGAGGAAAGCGAGGCGCTGGGAGTGTCTGAACGGGAACGCTTCCACACAGCACACCTGCCCTGCCTGTTCTCAGGTGATCTGCATGTAGATGCTGATGAATGAACGTCATGTGATGTTGTTTATATGTTTGTGTGAGGGTGACATACTTGCTCGTCTCAGGGGTGGTTCGTCGGGCCCTTCGCTGAGACCTGGCTTTGTGGAGGACAGGAGCGGCTGTACAGGAGCGCTGGGATCTGGAACCAACTCCCTGTGGGAGCACAGAAGACCTTTATTTTGAAATCTGAGGAAAAGCACAGGAGTCAGTGCAGGTGTGTACTTTGACAGTTGTGGGCGGTAATGAGAGCTGTTTCTAACCGGTAGGCGACCGACGGGGTGCTCGGAGGGTTGGAGTTGGTCCTCTCCAGCACCGCCTTCCGCTTCTTCAGAATCACTTGTGCCAGCTTCTGCTTCACCAATGCACTGGCCACAGCACCTGTCAATCAACACAACCAGCCAATGAAATGAAAATGTGCCACTTGATTGGTTTAAACTGAGTTACATTGCCAAAAAAAGCAAATCATTCTCAGTTTTTCTATTTTATATTCTCAATGTAATATTTTCAGAGAGTGTGGCCCTCAATCAATACAACCAACCAATGAAATGACAATGTGCCAATTGATTGATTTAAAGTTACAAGGCAAAAAAAAAAAAAGAGCAAAACATTCTCAATTTTTCTATTTAATATTCTCAATTTAATATTTTCAGAGAGTGTGGCCCTCAGTCAATACAACCAACCAATGAATGACAATGTGCCAACTGATTGACTTAAAGTTACAAGGCAAAAACAAAAAAAGAGCAAAACCAGCAAATGAAATAATGCCAAACCACATTATTAAAAAGAAGCGGTAATGCAAATATAGCTCTTTTTCAATGTCAGGTATACTAATATTTTTTTATTATTATTTAATTTAATTTTAAATATTTCTTCAATAATATTAATTTTATTTATTTATTTAATTTAATTTATTTTAATTCTTTATTTTATATTTTATTTTATTTTGCATCGTTATTTTATTTTATTTTATTTTATTTTATTTTAGTTTGGTTTAGTTGGCCCTGGACTAGGCCATTTTAAGTAAATAAAGTAAGGTGAATTTAGAGCTCTTTATGAGTCTCAAATATACTACTTTAACATTTAAAATTAAATTTTAAATTGTAAATGTATTTTATCTTATTTTATTATGTTAAAATAAAAATATTAAATTTATTTTATTTTATTATTTTATTTTATTGCATTGCTATTTTTAGTTTTTTTATTTTTAAATTAAATCTTAATTTTATTTATTTAACATTTTAAATTCTAAATTTATTTAATTTAATTTAATTTTGTTTTATTTTATTACATAAAAATATTACATTTTAAATTCATTTAATTTTAAATTTAAATTATTTTTATTTTATTACGTTATGCTATTTTTAGTTTATTTTATATTTTAGTTTAGTCTATTTTAGTTCAGTTTAGTTGGCCCTGAACTAGTCTATTTTAAGTAACTAAAGTAAGGCAAACTTTTTAAAACAAGGTAAATCAGATATTACCAGTCACTGACCCAATACAGTTTTAAAATAGCAGTTTTCACCCACAGAAAAATGTCAGCAATGTTTTTATCGAGGGCCTGCATTATAAGTGTGGTTCAGCTCTATTGTGGAGCTGTGCAGCTGAGGTTGCAGTGAGGTCGAGGGAAGGAAACGGCATGTTGACTCAGTGCCTCCCTGTCCTTCCAGAGCGGCCATTATGTGGTGGCTACGTCATGCTGGCTCTAACCAATATGGTCAATATTGACATGGTTACTGTTTGCGCTGAGCGATTAATTTTACCTCTCTGCAGGTACTTTCTCTTACAACAATCAAAGCGTCAGCTGTGATAAAAGACTCTAGCTGCAGTGAATTATCATCGTGCGAGAGAGACTTGTGCATCACCGACACACTTCTGATGTAGAAATGTGTTTTTTAAAGGGTTACTCCACTCCAAAATGAAAATTTTGTCATTAATCACTTACCTCCATGTCGTTCCAAACCCGTAAAAGCTTTGTTCATCTTCGGGACACAATTTAAGATATTTTGGATGTAAACCGAGAGGCTTGTGACTGTCCCATTGACTGCCAAGTAAATTACACTGTCAAGGTCCAGAAAAGTATGAAAGACATAAAATAGTCCATCTGCCATCAGTGGTTCAACCGTAATTTTACGAAGCTATGAGAATACTTTTTGTACGCAAAGAAAATTAAAATAATGACTTTATTCAACAATTCGCCTCCTGGAGAACTGTTTGGAGAGTATGCACTGGACGCAAACAGCGTACGCTGTTCTGTGTCAGCCGCACCACACGGATACGTTTTCTACGTTTATTTACGCTTTGATTTGAAAGAAAACAGCGTATCGGTGTGGTGCGGCTGACACAGAACAGCGTATGCTGTTTGCGTTCAGTGGATACCCTCCAAAATGGCGCTACGGTGATGCGGAGGAGGTGAATTGTTGAATAAAGTCGTTATTTTCGTTTTCTTTGCATACAAAAAGTATTCTCATAGCTTTGTAAAATTACGGTTGAACCACTGATGGCAGATGGACTATTTTGAAGATGTCTTTCATACTTTTCTGGACCTTGACAGTGTAATTTACTTGGCAGTCAATGGGACAGTCACAAGCCTCCGGGTTTTCATCCAAAATATCTTAAATTGTGTTCAGAAAGATGAACGAAGCATTTACGGGTTTGGAATGACATGGGGGTAAGTGATTAACGACAAAATTTTAATTTTGGAGTGAAGTAACCCTTTAAGTGAGTAATTGATTGTCTTTTTTGGAGTGTTCCAACAAATCATTATCTGCTTAATGCACGGGTTATCTAATAGCAAAGCTGGTGGTAGTAGGTTTCAGACTCCAGATGTTGTTTAACCGTAACAGTGCAACACGATTCAAAAGGATAATTACTGCTCTCATTCAGTGAAAAATAAATAACAACAAAAGTGGTATTAATGTTTGCCAGCGTGACCAAACGCTGCAGCATGACACAGCTCTGGAGTGACTGGAGACACTCATGATCACAATGGAGCAATTCTACTGCGCACACACACACACACACACACACACACACACACACAAACACAGTGCTGCTATAGACACACAGAGGGCAAAAGTGCAAAACACATATCTATCTATCTATCTATCTATCTATCTATCATTCGTTCGTTCGTTCGTTCTATCTATCATACAATCGTTCTATTATTCTGTTCATCTATCCTTCTATCTATGTTTTGGACATGGCAAGTGTTTTTGGGGATCCAGGGGTTTCCATGACCGAGCAGCTGCAGGCAAGACTCACATCGAAATGTTGTGGTAATATTTTAAGTAACTTGGAGTAACAGGTAAATACATGCAGATTTGTAACTATTATTCAAAGCCATGAGATACATCACAGTACTATGGTATTACCACCCATCCATTCATGTATGTCTACAAAAAGCCCCATGGTATTATATGGTAAAGTATGGCACGATCTGTAACTGCAGTAACTGGCAGGTCACTAGCGGCAGTGAGACAGTAAATACCCAATATAGATCAACAGGGTTCCCATGTTCAGCGCAGACTCCTCCCATGTGTTTTCAACCACAAAGTTTTGTTTTTACTCTCAGAGCTATTTCCTGAGGCAGCCATGACCCTGTTTCAGTTGAGCTACTATTAAAAAGGGCACTGGCACAACGTAATACACTTTTTCTCAGTCGATTTAGTACTTTTCTTAAATCGACTGAAATTCTTCAAACCTTTTGTTCAACCTCTACAGCACAACCTACTTGTGCTCAGCACCTGTTCGAGTCTTCTTAGTTAAAGAACTGTGACAATCTAAAATGACAAATCTCTTTCTTGGGGCTAAAGATGGGTATTAGTGACATTTGAGTGATGAATCATCCAAGTGCTTCATTTTAAAGGCATCTCATTCATGAAATGGCAAAAACAGAATCTTATTCCTGTTATGCTATTTAAAGCAACCCCAATCCTAATCTAGCATAATGTGTTTGATAACTAGTAGTCATTCTTTTAGACATTCATTCCATATTTGTACATAGTGAGTCTGTGAACAGCAGTTATTTAAGGGTTATTGTGTGTGTGTCACTCACTCTGTTGACTCTTGTCCTTGTTTTTAAGTTGCTGTAGCTGTTGTTTCGCTAGTTCCTGGTCTCGTAGATGCTGCTCCATGTTATATGACTACAAAAAGAGGAGTCATCAGTCATAATTATTCATAACAATGCTGATTAGTTTATCAAGCTCATTAAATGCCCAGTAAATACACATGTACAGTCAAACCAAAAATTATTCAGACACCAGATATAATTTTTGATATTGTTTTACTAGTGGGTGCAGGACACTATAGTTCATTTATGTAAGTGAGGATAGCAAAATAAAGTAAACTGTGACATATTATACCCAAAACGTCTTCATACAGTGGACTACCAGTAAAATTGATAAAAATTTGGGACCAAAAATTTGATTTGACAATTTGACCTGATCATGTTTTGTTACATACCTTTCTATCAAAGTTATCTGACATAATCAAGATGAATTTGTTCTGACACAGTTTAACTCTTGAGTTCTTGTCATATTTTATTACCATTTTCTAAGCTATAGTAAATAAACTGCGATAATGTGAGAAATTTTGAAGGTGTCTGAATAAATTTTGATTTGACTGTATATAGGGTCTCATGAAACAAATTTGGGTAATTAATTTAAATTGTCAATTTACATACAAATAGTGTCAGATACGATTTTTACAGACTTTCATTCATTTTATGTTTTCAGAAAAGGTGCAAGAAATCTCTATAAGTGTGCATAATTTAGAAAGCCTTACATTCTGCTTTAACAGTCATATTCATTTAAAAAGACATAAACATCTTCGATAGGACTTCCATACACTACTGTTCAAAAGTTTGGGGTCGGTAAGATTTTTTTGGCATAAATTTATTTGAAAATGATTTTTTGTAACATTATAAATGCCTTTACTGTCACTTTTAAATGTTTTAAATTTTTTTAATTTTAATTTTTTTTTTTTTAATTTAATGCATCCTTACTGATTAAATGTATTATTTTTTTTTTTCTGAAATCTTGATCACAAACGTTTGAATGGTACTGTAGATTGTAAATCTCAAACATTGTATAAACACCTGCTAAACGGTGGAGTGTATTAATGTTGATATTCTGGTGCAAAACTGGTTTGAGTAATAAAAAAATTATTTGAAAAGCATCACATTGTATTTTAAATGTCATATTGTGACACACAAACATCTGAAATGCATTTTTTTAAAAAGGAAAACAGTTGCTGAATGTTGTTGTAATGTTTTAGCCAACATTTTAGCAACAAATTACAAATAAGCTGCTTTTAAAGTCATTATCCAGGTAAAAATGAACACATCTAATGCTAGATGTTAGTTAATAATGTCGTAAATGATGTTCAGTTTCTTGGACATATTGACTGTTTTGCTTCATAAAACCTCAATATATCATCAGGAGCCACTGGTATTAATTTTGTGTTGCCTGCATATGCTTTTTTGACTTTCAAAATGATGGTAGCCATTGACTTGCATTTTATGAATCACCAAGGACCACGATTTCGCTAAAAATCTTTTCTGTTCTACTGAAGAAAAAAGTCATCTTGGACAGCATGAAGGTGAGTAAATTAACAGAAAATTGTAATTTTGGAGTGAACTATGCCTTTAAGGGAGGTGCTATTTAGATTAGTGTAATACTTAATTAAACTGAAGGCAAACAGTGTAGCTATAATAGTGCATTGTATTGCATGTGTTGCAGTGGTATGACAAAGTGGTATCTTTGTCTGCACTGAGATCAGTGTGAGATTTCAATAAGCATGCACCTGTATGTGCTGCAGCTGCTGCTGGCTGTACTGGGAGCAGTGCTGCAGATTGAAGGGGCCGATCAGCAGAGGGGGGTGCAGAGGGGACAAGAAGGCCGGGTCCGAACCCGGACGCACCAGACGCTCGCCTACACGCAGGTCCATGGGGGCGGGGCCCGTGGGAGACGACACTGAGTCTTCTGGATGGACAGAGACACAGGAAAATTCATTGTTAGAATGCTTTACAACTGACTATTATTTGAGGTAACACCTTCAGAAATAGAAGAAAAAAATATATATGTAAAACTAAAATAATAATTTAAAAATACATTGTGAAATATTATTACCATTTAAAATAACTGTTTTGTATTGTAATATATTTTAAAATGTAATTTATTCCTGTGATCAAAGCTGAATTTTCAGCATCACAACTCCAGTCTTCTGTGTCACATGATCCTTCAGAAATCATTCTAATATGCTGATTTGCTGCTTTTATTAATGTTAATGTTTCTTATTATTATAAATACTGAAAACAGCTGTGCTGCTTAATTTTTCGTGGAAATCACACTTTTTTCACGATTCTTTGATTAATAGAAAGTTAAAAAAACAAACAAACAGCATTTAGAATCTTTTGTAATATTACAAATGTCTTTACGGTCACTTTTGAGCAATTTAATGATTTAATGCATCTGAATAAAAATATTTATATTTATATATATATATATATATATATATATATATATATATATATATATATAAAAACTTAACCCTAACGTTTGAACTGTAGCGTATAATTCTTAAAAATATTAAGTCTATTTTATGGGTGATTGTCATTATTTGCATTGTGGCTAGGGATGCACCGATTGCAGTTTTCTTGGCCGATTCCGATTTCTGTTTTTTTTTTTTTTTTGTAAGTGTGACCTGCCGATATCGAATTTTGCCGATACCGATTTTCTTTCTAAAAACTATAATTGACAGCATATACAAACAAAAATCTATACTTTTTTTAATGCAAAAAAAAAAAATTTACATAATAAAAAATTATTAAACATTACAATTCCCCCAATCTGGACAAAGTTACAGACGTTTAACTTAATTTCCTGTAAAGCTGCTTCGCAACAATTTGTATCATGAAAAGCGCTATACAAATAAACTTGAATTGAAATTGAATTGAATTGCAGATGTTCTCTCACTTAAACAACTCTCAAAATAAAGTGCTCTGTGACTACAAAAAGGTAGAAATAACAATTAACTGAAAAGGAGTTGCTGTACTATTTAACAAAACAGATGTCATTTCGCACTGTTTCTTAAACTGTCATTTTTCATCAAATTCTTACATTGTTTTTAATTAATTCAGTTAGAATAATAAGAAACTGTATAGCTGTTACCGTTCAAATGAAATCAGTATCAACAAACTCCATCTTTCCACTGCAGGAAACACAGAAGCTGCATCTGAAGTGGCATTAGATGTATTTACACAGACTGTTTTATGAAGCTGAGGTGACATAAATGCATTTATACTGCAAACTTTCGAATGCATAAAGAATTTTATAAGATTAATGTTTTAAATATGTTTAAACATACAAATAAGAAATGTTGGGAAAAATGCAATGATAGTTTTAAATATGAAACCATGAATGATTTGAATGAGTGAGTCATTTAGTCCTTCATTCAACAGATTCGTTCAAACGGCTGATTCATTCAGAAATGAGGCAAGTGACCACTGTCTTTATGAATGGGTTACTGAATCATTGACTCACTTGATTCGTTCAAAAGCGCAGATTCAGTAACAAAACACCGCTGTGTTCCTCGGAGACACAAAACAGTTCTGCTGTGGCTTTGATTGAAGCTATTTTAATTAGCAAAATTGAGCAAAACCAGTCAATATTGTGTCTAAACTATAAGTCACTTAATTTTAACTTGTTTATTTAACGACTATTGTATAAAATCACACTGCAATCGTGTTGAAACATTTTGTTTGTGCAGTGTTGCGTACCTAAATCATATATTATAATTGTTTTTGGGTTTTTTACTAATGCAGTATGTACCTATAGGTTTCTATGAGTGCTGTTGCGCTCATTTGTTTTGTTTTCTGCACGAGTCTCTCTCACACACTCACTCAGGTTGCGCGAGCCTCATCTGGTACGACACAAATACATTATCAATCGCCGTAAGTGTGATGTCAAAACAGATCACATGGAAAACCGGCAAATTCCGGTCCCTGGCCGGTCGATCAGGTCATCTCTAATTGTGGCATTATTTTTGTGTGAAAATGTTCTTTACAGCTTTCATAAAACTCATCAAAATATCATTATAGTTAGTAGATTATAATTATAGAGACTGTGATAACCCTACATCATTTTGATTGAATAATTTATGCTGTTCAAATCAACTGCAGGACATTTCCATTGGTGGTGAAAGCAGAAGAAAGCAGGTGAAAATGCATAAAAAGAGATGGAGAGAGAGAGGGAGAGATGTGTGTATCAGCACAAGCACATGTTCCAGCGTTTCCCTTACGGCACATTCCGCAGTGATATAAAGTCAGCCTGATTTCCATAACTTTTGCATGCTGCTTTAAGAATATTTGCATGGTACCAGTGACTCAATGGGACGGACTGCCTCACCCTCACCCTCACACAGAGCAGACAGGAAAATCACAAAGCCGCGGTGTGCATGTAGGCTACTGTATGTTGGTGCATATCTGTACTCTCACAGCGCTGATGTCAGTCATCCCGGCTCCCTGCCCAGGTAAAACCAGAGCGCTTGACAGATTTCTCATCCGAGGAGTTAAAAGAGCACTTCAGCCATAGACTTTTCAGTATTTCCCAACTCTTTCCCACTTATTTCCAACAAAGACTCCCAAAAATAGCTGTGTCTCCCACACTCGCAAGATCTAGTGCTTCAGAAATTGTGACTCATGCCCTTTTGATGCCCCAAAGCACACTTACTATTGTATTTCTGTGAATTGTGACTGCTTTGTCACCGTTATTCTGACACAAAAGTCACCCAACAAAAAGGCTTTCTACAGCAGACCAATCAGCAGCAGCGAAAATGACTCACGAATGACTTCAACTGGTGAGGAACAATATGTACCTCTGAGCTGGTGTGTTATGCAAGAGGAAGAAACTGAGAAACAGAATAAGAAATGAGATCAAAAGAGGCTAATAATCAGAAATGTTTATTGAGTGGCAAATCAGCATATTAGACTGATTTCTGAAGGATCGTGTGACACTGAAAACTGGAGTAATGATGTTGAAAATTCAGCTTGGATCACAGGAATAAATTACATTTTAAAATATATTTTAAAAAAGAAAACAGTTATTTTAAAGTATTATTATTATTTTAAATTATATTATATTTATTTTAAATCTGATGTCAAAAATATGACACAAGATGTATTAAAAATATGTATCTGAGTTGATGATTATTATTGTTATATTTAAGCCATTGTGGATCATTTTACATGTTTATTTTCTGCTTTTCTACTGAAAATTCAGCTTTTGCCATAACAATAATAAATGACATTTTAAGATATATTACAATGGAAAACTGTTATTTAAAATTGTAATAATATTTATTTTATTTTATTTTATTTTTTTACTGTAGTATTAATCAAATAAATGCAGCATTGGTGAGCATAAGATACTTAACATAAACATACTCTTTTGAACGGTATGATATATAATATAACATATATATGTATAAAATTTAAGTTTATTATAATTTATTATTTTAGCAGATTTTAATAATATCAGTTATTTTATTTGCTATTAATAAGTAACAAAAACAAATGCAATTAAAAAGCTGGACAAGCTAATATTTAAATGCAATATCAATGTCAAAAATGTTTTCTGTTTATAATTAAGGCACTAGTTGATGTGTTAAAATCTATTGTTATATTTAAGCCATTGTGGACTATTTTATATATTTATATTCTACTTTTATTCAGACTGCTGAAAATACAGCTTTGCCATCACAAGAATAAATTACATATATAAAAACAGAAAATATTTAAAAAATATTTCTAATATAATAATATTGTCATATTACTGTATTTCTGATCAAAAAATGCAGCTTACGAGCGTACGAGCATAATTATTATTATCAAAAGAGGCGACATGATGTGGCGGTTGAAGGTTAAGTTGAAGAACACATCAGGAGAATGGCCAGAAGTGACCCGCTGGAGCTGTTTACACGTCAAGGGATGTCCTGACATGTTCTGACACAGACCAGGATCTCCTCAGCCCCGTTTTAGGATCTTGAAATGGAGAGGAGGAACATCTTGGCACCGCAGCCCTGGATGCCAAACGTGTTTTGGGTTCTTGCTTCCCTGAGCTCTCAACATCCAGCGTATTCCCACCCAGACGTGTACACGATCCGAAGCGCTCCGCTGTATTCCAGGAAATAACACGACTCCCACATTTCTTTTTCCTCAGCATTCCCTTCCTGATAACACAACACGAACTATATTCCGGCCCGGATTATTCCAGCATTGCATGGCATTCCCAGAAATGACCTGTCGACCCAGGCTTGACAGCTTTAGGAAAGGAACTCAAGGCGGAATTGAGCAATATGGTGTTTTCCGACCTTTGGAGTGCTACGGATATGAATACTCATACAAAAAAAGTACAATAGTACTATCACGCTACTTGAAGCATCTTGTAAATCTATGAATATGGTAATCATTCAGTGCTAAAAACATTTATAACACGTTATGGAAATTTATAGTACAATAAATTAATAAAACGTGAATATATGTGTGTGTGTGTGTGTGTGTGTGTGTGTGTGTGTTGAGGCAAGCAGTGTGTGTTTGAATGCATGCAATTTTTGGTACCCCTACTCAGAATGGCAAACAACAGTGTATCTCTGAGCCAACTCAACAGAAACAGGCCAACAAATACACTAATAAAAGTGACAGACAAGCAGATGTGCAGTGGAATGCACACAGGAATGTGTGTGTGTGTGTGTGTGTGTGTGTGTGTGTGAGACGAGACATCTTCCTTCAAGCTGTGAGACTCAGTGTCTGCAGGAAAATATGTGTAAGTATGAATCTGCTTCTAAGGAAACTGTGAGTTGGTGAATATAAGTGTGTGAGAACAACTACAAACTAACCTGGTTGTCTAATGGGAGAAATTACTTTTTTAATTAAATCTTCATGAACAAACACTTGAGTTTCAAAATACACCATCATCCAAAAGTTTGAGGTCAGTAAGCTTTTTTTTAAAAAAAAAAAATACTTTTATTCAGCAAGGATGCATTAAACTGATCAAAAGTGGCAGTAAAAACATTTATAATGTTTATAATATAATACTTTTTTTTTTTTTTCTCATTTATCAAAGAATCCTGAAAAAAATACATCATGGTTTACACAAAAGATTAAGCAACTCAGCAACAGTGAAAATAAATTCAGCATATTAGACTGATTTCTGAAGGATCATGTGACACTGAAGACTGGAGTAATGATGCTGAAAATTCAGTTTTACATCACAGAAATAAATTACATTTTAAAATATATTCAAACAGAAAACAGCTTTTTTAAAATGCAATAATATTTCATAATTTTGTTCTTACTGCATTTTTAATCAAATTAATGCAGCCTTGGTGAGCATAAGAGACTTAAATAAGCAATAAAAAATCTTACAGACCCCAAACCTTTTATCATGGAATTGCCATAGTATTTTTTTTTTTTAAGTATTTTGGAATATTAAAGTACCATGTTATTTCAATCTTAAATTTTTAGTGGTAATTGCTGGAAAGTGTTTAATTTCTTGAAATAAAAGGCGTCAAATTCTATCTAATATTGATATTATATTGATGTTCTCACTGTAAAAAGCAGGTCTTGATGATATTCTATAAGTCTGACAGTTTATAAAGGAATAAATCACGGAGTATGAGCAATAGCAACACTATTAGTAATTATTAGTAATTGTGATATGCTAACCTAACTGTATTTTTGGACAAGGCACCATTAGGTGCATGTTTTCCTTGAATGATGTAGACTCTTGCTCAACATTTGACTGCAGTTAATTATTTCCTGTAGCTGCCTATTCATTATGCAGTGAGGAAGAAATGCTGGCACGTCAGAGATAATTTTAGGTTTTTGGTTTGTGCAGTATGTCACTTGTTCATGTAATGTATGCAGAACATAAAGTGTAAAGGAGTTGCTTACACACTCTTAAAAGGTTCTTCAGTGGTTCAGTTCGGGTCACAAAATCCCATTGCTTGCCAAGAACTATTATTTTGCTGTACAGGTTCTTGAAATGAACTTTAAAGACCTAAGGCCTAAGACCTAAGGATTAAAGACCTTCTTGATGTTACATTATAAGTTCTGCAGTTCAATGCATTGCTTTGGGGTTGTTTTACATAAAATTCCTTGCATAATGTTCTGTGTAGAACTTAAAAATGGTGTTTGCCTTTGCAAAACATGCCACTGCGATGCCAGGCTGTTGTTATGCAGTTGCTAAAGTGTTTAAAGTGCTTCATAACTGTGCTAGACAGTTGCTAGGTGGTTATTTACTGGCTCAAGTCAAAAGAGCCCCACCAAGTCTCTAAGTCCTTTTTCAAGTCTATTGGATTTTCACGATTTTACCACCACCAGTCTCTCCTCAAAAAAGGCATTATTTTTAGTGCATAAATGCTAAATGAGACACTATTTTTAAACTACAACTAGGTGTATAGTCACAGAAGTGACGATGAGACATTTATTTCCACAAGTTCCAGTGTATAACACACTCCCACTTCCAGCTTCTCACACCCCGACCTGTCTGACCAGCACAACCAGTTTAAAAGGCCTCTCTCAACACACAAGCCATGTGTGTGTGTCAGTGGGTGTGTGTTGATATAGTCAGATGCTGACTAACTTCAAAACCTCTGTGGATCAAAAATAATGCTTACAGGTGTCATCTCTTGATAGAGGTACTCACACTCGTGTAATCACACATAAATCAAAGAATACCATATTGCAGCAGTAAAATGATTCTAAGATTGTAATAAAATCTTCTTGAATTCCGTTTTCTGTAGAAACAGCACCATGTCATCAGACACAATGTGAGAAGAAGTGTTCATTTTCTTCTACGTAACTCTTAGTTTCTTTAGAAATCATTCACAACCACAGGAAGTGATGAGTGACAGGATCATTTCTACGTCTTATATTTTCTAATTTCCCACGGTAGGATCTCATTGGTCCAAAATTCCACTACGTACTGTCTCAACATCAAATCTGTTTTCATTGGCTGTGGTTTTGTCATATTGCACCGTACTTTCGCATTCAGGAGTTCCTGTAGCTCAAACTGTAGGTTTGATTTCTGAGAGAATGCATGAACGGATGCCAAATGCATAAATAGAAACAAACAGCAATAGAAAATCGCAACTAAATCCATTCTGACATATGTTGTGAGAATTAAGAGTTAAGAAAATACAATTATAAATTCTGTTTTACAAGAAAATATAATAGCTTACAGATCCACCATTAATGTGCTGTTGGTGCAAGGTATTTGCAATGAACATGATTAAATATTACATTTGCAATGAAATGGAAGTAGTGAAAGATATTTTGCTTCACATTATGATGCACATCCAAGAAAAAGAAGGAAACAAACTGAATAGAAGAAATGTAGGGTGGGACTTGGTTTCTATACAACGGCTGCTGATTGGATGAGGCAGTAAACTGTAAGAAGAGGATGTGGTTTAAGCAGACTAAGGGAATTTTTACACAGAAACAATGTACTAAAAACGTAAAATTTGAAAAATTCCTGAAGATGCTATATTATGCTTGCCAGACCAGTAGAGGCAATGTCACTTTGCAAAGAAATGCGCTTGCAAACATATGCATTATTTTACAGAGCAGTGAATACAAAAAAATCAAGATGGCGGAAGCATCAAGAAATTTTGTCTGAACGGACAATCAGGTTAATTCATTACTACAAGTGACCCTGGAGTATAAAATGGCAAGATGCCAGGAAAATGTGGACTGGGAGTCACGCCAATCTAAGTATTCTGACATCTTGGAGGCTTGACGTCACCGTTTTCCCAAATTTGCATTTTCGTAGTTTACACAAAGACAATAATGAGATCTTTTTCAAAAACTTGCACTTTGAAACCCATTTTCAAAAGTTTGCACTTTCAGGCCCTCAAAATGCTGCTGTCATGTAAATATTAGCCAACATGCATAAAAAGTTTTTGTTGAAAACAGTGTCATGTAAACAGACCCTAAATGACTGAAGAAGTCCAGCATACATCGCCAGAGAGAAGCCTGTCATTTCACCACAAGACTGAGTTAAAGAATTTAAATTAGTAAAAAAGAACTGTTCACAATAAGATAAATAACATGCATTTAGGAAAATAGATGAATAGAAGAAACAGGGTGAATCTCATATGACTTTAAAGTCTGTTCACACCAAGAACAACAGCTGTATAAGTATCTAAATCAATGCATTATAGCGTTCTGTTTATTATGTCATCTTTACATGCACACAAAGACAGGTAAAATATGATTGGCTGTCAGTGTTTTTATCTTTTATCAGCTGGAAAAAATATGTAAGTGATTCCAACAATATCATTTCTCTGTGTCATTATCATTATTGATGAAGTGTGAACTCATACAATTAGAACAATCATTAAAACTTTATATTTATCACCCCTCACTCTTAAAAATACAGTATTTTTTATTAGCATTGATGGATCCATGAAGAACCTTTAACATCCATGGAAACTTTCCATTCCACAAAAGATTCTTTATAGTGGAAAAAGGTCTTTAGATTCTTCAAATTTTCTTCACACTAAGAAAAAAGGTTATTTAGAAAACCAAAAATGTTCTTCTGTGGCATCGCTATGAAACCCTCTTTTGGGACCTTTATCTGAAAGAGTTTTGGTTTGAACGAGCCTGGTTTTGGTAGAGGTGGATTATGTTGGCTTGTCAGTCAGCACTGCTGATCCTACACCACTTGACCTTCACGAACAAGTCCGGTCCAAGAACACCAGCTGCACAGGCTGTGCTACGACCGAGTGTGAGCTACACAACACACACACACACACACACACACACACACACATATGCTTCTGTTGGCCAGCGATGTGGCCTGCAGAATGGGAAATGGAGAACAATAGAAGGCAAGCTGTCGATGTAAATCTGGGAGCCTAGAAAAAGAGCCGGTTTGTATATTTGCGAGTGTGTGTGCTGTTCTGAAAATAACACCAGCCAGCAAAACAGGAAGTGTGGAACGAGTGACATCTGCTTGTCTGGGGTCAAACTCCTCGCCCCCCCCCCCCCCCCCCCCCCCCCGCCAACCCCCCCCCCCCCCCCCCCGCCAAGAGATGTTGATGTTAGTCTGCGTAATTGGCATGTAGCTGCGCAGCTATTCTGGAGCGAGAGGGAGTGACTTTCTTATTTAGCTCGCATCATTTCAATGCCCACTTTTGTTTGTTATGCTCATCTGACAGTAGAGGCGGGGTGAAACGAACTTCCTCAGGGCAGGGAAGAGTTCAAAAAGAGAGAGATTTTCTCTTGAAAAGTTGGATTCTTGAAGGGTTTGATTTGATATGGTTCATAAAATGAAAGCAGTCATAGTTTGACGTCTAAGTGAAGACTGCTTCAACCATGGCAGCGGTATTGTCTGTGAAAGGGCTGTGGCGTGTCTCTAAAACCTTACAAAAACCTGTAGATAGAGCATCTGTGCACTCCAAAGAGATTGAAAACAAGCCCTGACTGCTAGATAGTCTATCATCAGCCTTAGGAGTGTGTTGAGTGACTAGCATAACTCTCACACACACACTCAGAGCTGAGTAATGGGCAGATATCTGCAAAGCTTTCGGGTTGTGTTCACTATCTGTGGAGATTAAATGCTGAGTGTCCCCTCGACAGCACTTTGATGACTTGCAGCTAACATGGCATTTAAAGGAGTATTATGGGTTAAACTAAGCTTAGACTAATCAAATACTTATTTAGCTATACGAAAATGCAGGTTAACCAGCAGCCAGTAAATAAAATGACGTGGTAGTAATAGACTGTCGATTTTCATTTGGTTTTAAAATGTGCAGTAACCAACAACCACAGCTGTTAAACCAGCCTCGTAAAAAATATCTTCATACGGAAGAAAATATATTCACTATAATTCATAAAGAGTTCAACAAGTGCTCTGTAGTAGTAGTTAAGGAAATCAAGTGTTTTTGTAATAACCTCTCGGTCAAACAAGAGAGTGTTTGAAAAATACAATTTATTTTAGTATAATTTATATACTATCATGGATTTTAATAATTATTTTTTAGCTTTTTATTAAATTTTAGTTTAAGCTTTAGTAATTTTGTAGTGACTGTCATTTTTATTAGTTTACTTTAACATTTCTAACTTTAATTTATTTTTTCAGGTTCAGTAGTAGTAGTAGTAGTATTAGTAATTTTTAGTTTAAATTAAAAAGAAATGTATTTTAGGAAGTTTTTTAAAAATTTAAGTAAATTTTTCCATTTAATATTTGTTTCATTTTATTTAAAATAATAAAAAAAAAAATAGTTTTAGCATAGAATAACAACCCAGCAGAAAACCTGTTTGAAAACAATTATTATATTTAAATTCAATTTTTAAATCATTTTTGAAAAGACTAAATTAACTGAGGCAATCGTGTTGACCTTTTCCTCAGTTTGTAAAAGTGTTCCAAAGGATTTAACAGCAGAAATAAGAAGCTTGTATTTTGTTAAAGGTGCCATAGAATGCATTGATACAATATTATAAATTGTTCTCTGATATCTACATAGAAGGTATGTGGCTTAGGTAAGGGCAAAAAATCTCCAGAAACGGTTTTACATGTACAACCCTAGGATTTGTCCCTAGAATGAAATGGTCTGTTATTACCTTATTTGGAAGGGTCATGAATAATAATGTTGAGCACTGCTCTGACTGGCTGTTTCACAGTGCGTCTCTGCTCTGATTGGCTGTTTCACAGTGCAGCTCAACGCTGAGCTCTAGCTCTGATTGGCTGTTTCACAGTGCGGCTCTGCTCTGATTGGCTGTTTCACAGTGCGGCTCATTTCAGTAGCTCACACAGCAGGAAGGAAACACAGGGAGGAAAATATATATTTCAATACTTTCTCGCGCAGTTATATCGCCGGGTAATTATACTGTAAATAAAATGTGGGCATCAGGGAGCCGCTATTAATATGCGGGGCACTGAAACTACTTTCGAATCCACGATCGCTATTTAGTTTCACTTTCACTTTTCGAGATTCGCGATCGCACGAACTCTGTTTATACTATGGAGCGGCAGTACTTACCATACATTTTACAAGATCAGATGCTTGTCAGTGGTGCTCAGGATCTGTAAATCATTCGCCATCATCCTCAGTCATCTCTCCTTACTCTGTTTATGTGGTAAGTAAAATCTTATGTACTGTAATGTAACAGGCTTCCGCTAGCAAGGAGCTAACCATGTCCCTTTAGTGGCTCGCGTTATTTTATTAGAACACGTTATTTGCTTTCCGTGCCTTTCTGAATACAGACACCAACCCATCCCTGCACTTCACATCCCCTGCACAGCCTGGAACATAACATTTATTTCCATGATCTGCCATTTTCGCTGTTGTCCTCGCTTGTTTCTTCACAATACCTGCAGAACTTCTGATGGTTCGGCTGGCGGCTGGCCTAGAACATGGGCAGGCATATGCAAATGTTGGGGGCGTAACTATTAGTGATCCTGACTGTTACGTCACAGTCCGTGTTATGTTCTGATTCGCCTGTTTTTCAGTGGTCTTTTGCATTCATGAGATTTACATAAGAAGGAGGAAACAATAGTGTTTGAGACTCATGGTATGTAATTTCCATATACAGAACTGGTATTATTCAACTATGCCAAGGTAAATACAGTTTTCCATTCTATGGCACCTTTAAGGCACTAAAATGTCTCTTATTTGAACTGTGAAGTTGTCTGAATTGGGACTACTTTTCTACGTGGATGATCTTCTCATATGCATGAACGAAGCATTGACAGGCTGTGCTAATTGAGTCATGAAAAGACAGAAAAATATTGTAATGTTCAAGTTACGTGCACATTAATCACTAGGCCATTGTTGGCAGTGGAAAATCAGAAAGTGTGAAACAAGTTGCAACATCGGAAACAACGTAAATGTATCATTGTTAGATATGATGCTTAAAACTTCCATTAAAACCACATTAGTATACACTTTCAGTTTTACCAAACAAGCAATGACATTATTGTCTGTGGAAATTGTCACTTGGTCACAGAACCGGAGTATTTAACACAGAATGTTCCTTCAATAAACTGCCTGAGAAAACATCATTCCTGTGTCTATTCTCATGTCACGGCCCTGACCTCTGTGATACCGTCTATATCTCCTCAGATCCTGGAGATGAAAGCTTTTCCCAGTGTGTGTGTGTGTGTGTGTGTTTGGAGGTTCAGAGTGAGCTGGGGGGTATGGGAGTGGGGAGCCGATCTGAAAACCTGACACTCCTGAGAAAGTAACTCAAGAGGCCCCCGGTCAGCCGCCAATGGATCAAGAACCTCAGAAAGCTCCCGTCCAAGAGGGCAAACGCATGCCTCGTAGTATTTGCAATTAAAGATTTTTTTCTTGCTTTTAGCTGTACTAAAACTTGTTCAGGACTTGAAATGTTAATTCAACCCTGTGAAGGATTTAATAGTAGTTCATGCGTAATGAAATTCATTTAATAGTAAGCAGAGCAGGTCTTTCTTTCTCGACTCATTTGTTGTGTTGAACTACATCATTGTGAACTGAACTGAGATGCCATTTTGGATTTGTACAGACGTACAGTACACAAATAAGTTCATTTGATATTCTTTAATTTACTCGCACACATTTGGTAACTGGATGCTATCCTTGAAACTGATTTGCTTAAGGCAGGATCGACTGTTTGTTTATAGTAACATAGTAAGATGCGTTTGAAATGTTTGGATAGTTATGGAAACGTGTGTTGGAATCCATGACTCACATGACCTCACTTTACAATAAATTATTGTTCAAAATCAAACCTCAGAGCATAAGAGAATAAGATTTAGGTCACAAACATACTCCTCACAAGTATGCATTGCAAATGTATGGTATTATGTACATAATGTATGTTTTTGTGCTGCTGTGGCAATAAACAGACCTCCATACTCCAGGGGTGATAGAGTTACTTCTAAATGTGTGTATAATTAAACACAAATGGGCCAGATTTACTAACAGCTTGCGCCAGTGCAAACCGTCCTTTTAGCATTAAAATAGTACTGTCAGGATTTACTAAAGACACACAGTGAAGAATTAGCGCTGAAAAGACGTGGACACAGTTATTTTTGCTCCTGACCTTATTGGATATACATTTGTAGGAGTTTCCCTTTCAGATACAAAATTTATGGGAGGAGAGTATTCACATGAATCACGCAACAAGATTTACTAACGTTTACGCTCGTCAAATTACTGGTATTTGAGCCATTATTTAACGGCCAAAAAAAGCATGTCTTAAAGCAGGTGGTAATTTGTGCTGCTCTTGGTAGATTGCGCTGGTCATTATGGAAATGATCTGTCTGCGTCTGTGTTCTTTAATGTGTGCACTGTCAGTAAATCACACGCCAAATTTTCCCTCACATCGGCACTTTTATGGAAGTGTGCCTTAATGCTAATTTGCCCTGTTTAGTAAATCTGGCCAATGTGTGCTACTGTATTATTAACTATACTTCAGCTCTGTCCTGACAGCAGTCAGCCTGAAAGAGAAACTGACAGCAAAAGTCAAAGATATGTATAGGTAATATACGTCAAAGCATCCGCCATCTTAGACACATGTTTTCCAAGATGCCAAAAAAACTGCTCAGATTTAAATTTCTGAAGAAATTAGATAACCTTTCACAGGTGAGAATGTGTTGGTTTGTGTTTTAATATGTATTCACTCAATATAACAGGTTTTTAAACTATGGTAACGTTATGTTGTGTTAGCTAACACCTTTGTTTTGTTGTATTGTGCTAGTTAGCAAAATAATTGGCTGAAGTCTGTTGCAGATATAGATATTTATAACTATGATTGCAGATGCACAGTTCATTGCTCTTGAGTGTTCACAGACCAGCTTTGGACTGTTCTGGTATGGCAAATGGCTTAGAGGCCCATAGAATAGCAGCTAATGGGAAATCTATGTACATACATCTATGGTAAAAGTAAACAGTTTATGTTAATGTTCACTATAGAGCAACTCTAAAAATGCAGTGCATACTTGTATTGTGTTACGATTGCATTCTGACAGATTTCATAAAGCAATGAACTGATGCACTGAAATTTTGGCAACCCATTATTTTCAGTTTCAGCTAAAACAGTTTTGGAGGGTCGAAAATATTGACCAAAACAGTGATCTTTGATAAGCATTTCTCTGGTGGTGTGTTTTGACTGTGTCACAGTCTATTTCATCAACACAAAGACTGAGTAGGGCTGGTTGACACTATTATTTTGGTGGTTTAAATCGATCTTCATTTTGATGATCCAAAATCATCATCAACAGTATTTGTTGTGCTCCTGCCAGCCAATTATCTTTATAAGCTTTGTACTTTGTTACTTTTGATATGAAGCAAAGTCTGAGCTTTCAATTCTGTTAATTTTATAACAAATCAAA
Source organism: Spinibarbus caldwelli (assembly GCA_039654775.1). Lineage (NCBI taxonomy): Eukaryota > Metazoa > Chordata > Actinopteri > Cypriniformes > Cyprinidae > Spinibarbus > Spinibarbus caldwelli. The sequence goes on along the minus strand of CM077261.1, from coordinate 23,553,332 downwards.
CAATATATATATATATATATCATTTTGGCCACCATTTAAACGTTCATATTTCAATAATGATAAAATTATGTTTTTACTCTAATTTGTTAAGAAGCTGATATAAAAACTGCCTTATATGCAACTTAAATGTTTATATGAAACTCAGTTATTTATTTGAATGGTAATTATTAAATACATTTTGATTCATTAATTGATTATTAAATAATCTTTATTTTTAGTTTTGGTTTTTGACTAAATTTGTTTAAATTTGTTTGGTCACACTTTATTTTAAGGTTCAATTCTTGCTATTAACAAAGCATTAACTATGATTTTTGGCTCAATGAACTCCTAATTTGCTGCTTATTAATAGTTAATAAGGTAGTTGTTAAGTTTAGGTATTGGGTAGGATTAGGGATGTAGAATATGGTCATGCAGAATATGTGCTTTATAAGCACTAATAAACAGCCAGTAAGTAATAATAGGCATGCTAATAAGCAACTAGTTAATAGTGAGAATTGTCCCTCCCTATTCTAAAGTGTTTCCATTTGTTTCAGTAAAAAAATCATTTCTGTGCATCAATACAATGAATAAATCAAGCTTGAGTAGCTAAAAATGTTATTCAGGGAACTACATATAAACATACAGTTAGCTAGCTTACTTAACTTCAACAAACTCTCTCAGCAAGACTTTCTGCAAACAAATGCTCTGCCATAACAAAATCTGACTATAAAGAGAAAGCTGAAAATAAAAGTCAAGTAAAAGAACATTTATTCTGATACTCACTACAGCACCTCTTGTGGCAAAACTGAGAATGCGACATGCACATGGGCTACATTATGCATTGCGTTAACTTTGCACGTTTCTGTACCTTTGCGTTCATGTACATGCATTATACATTCCAGGCCTATGGTTTACTAGCTCCAGTCAATTCACTACTAAACTAAGCTGGTGTAACCATAGAGCTATTGCCTGGAAATACAGAAGACGACAGACAGAAGAACACAGGATGGGACACTCGAGGTAACATGATAGTCGTGTTGGCACAGCGTTTCTGTCACAGCTCAGTAGGGCAGAGTTTGTATGCACACACAGTATGTAATGCATGCATGTGTATGTGTGCACTTTAACATACTCTGCATGTTTTAAGATTAGGGGTTTGGGACTATGTAAATACTTTGGCATGTTCATAAACTGTTTTCTAAAGTACCCTTAAGATGTAAAAATGTCATAAATGGAGAGATGGGAGTTTATTGACTGTGCAAGATTTGGCACTGAGTTTGTTTATATAACTGTGAAAACAAAATATATGTAAGTATGTATGGATGAATCTGTCACAACTATATGTTTAAATTTTTGAGGATCTTTTATCCTCAGCATTTGATATGGTTTATTATATGATTCTGCTTCAAATCTAATAATGGCAATAGGTTTGGTGGAGGTGAATACATCTGAGTATGAAAACCACTGCATGAAGCCTCTGTGTGTGTGTGTGTGTGTGTGTGTGTGTGTGTGTGTCAGGGGAAAATGCATGAGTGTGGAACACAGGCTGATGTATAATGCATCCTGAGTATAATATTCCCACACTGTCCTGACCCAAGTTTCCAAAACTGCTCATGTTCTCTGTCCGATGGCCCCTGAGCACCCTCACTTAAACATTCAACAGCAACACGAGCTTCAAAACACCTCAGTATCTGCCTCTCCACTGCTGCGCTCAGCCATAACCACAACACTTAACAATCAACAATGAACAATTAACCAATGCAAGTCATTAATATTTACTCAGTCACTCATGCTTGAACTGCTATCAGACAGGTCTTTGGGAAACAATAATAAAAACACATGTCTGTCTACACTGAGAGTGAATGACGATGTGCGCCAAAACTAAAATCTTAGCGTTTTATTCAAGGGAATCGCTCTGCACTGCAAGTTCTAGTGTTCTGGTTTTGTTAAGTCATATGCTTGCAGTGTGGACAAAATCTTCTGAGAATATATTTTTGCAGTCCACTGCGCTGCTTTTCCATTGTTTTTATATGCAAACGTGCACTAGATGGACAACTTTTGCAGCATCTCACGCATGATACAGTGTTGTAAAAATGTGGCACAAGTAAAAATATGCTTTAAAAAATTCTACTGCTGACATGTCATGTTTTTAAATGCAAAAGGCAGTATCCTGATTCCTGTTAATCCATACTCATTTATTTACTAAACCACATTTACTGCTTATCAACTGATCTGGAACGCTCTAAACCACATAAAATAGTGCTACTCACATGAGAGATGCAAATTACAGCTGATCAACAGAACTTGGCGTTAGCATGTTGCTAAGCTAACAATGTGATATTGTAATAAGGTAAACAATATAAAGCACAAATATCAGAAAAAAAATAGATTTTTTGATATTTTTAATGACACTTCTGAGTACTGGATGAAATATTGAGGTAAACTTTTTTTAAGTATATTTATAATCAACATTGGTTCTTGGTTTCGACATCAACATCGACATCGACATTGTTTAAGTTTGTCACACTCTATGTCAATGTTATTACAGTTAACTAAAACTAAAACTATAAAAATACATTTTTTGAAACTTGAAATAAACTAAATTTAACTAAAAAATAAATAAATCACAAACTTGAAGGAAAAACTTGTTTCATTTCAGCTAATTTCCAAGGTTATCATTTCACTGATATACTAAAATAACTAAAACTAAAATAAACATTAATAAAAACTATACAGACATTTAAAAACTAATAAAAGTGACAAAACACAAAATTAATAAAACCTGACCTAAAATTAACATGAAAGCAGAAAATAGAAAAATAAAATCTAATTCAAAATATTAACAAATATTAAAACTACAATAGTATCTCAGTCATACTAAAATAACACTGCTGCATTCTCATCACTTCCTGTACCGTACTTTCCTGTCAATTGAAGTCAGAAATGCCCAAATATATACTTTTTAAAATATAATATAACTTAAAAAAAGGTTTTATTTATAACAAGATATATCAGAAGGTGACATAATGGAAAAGTCAAGTCACGTTTGAGCCTTAAATGCAGTCTGTAGGCAAAGTCACTGTGCTTTGGAACAGAATAGAGAATAGGGACTTTATTTAACAAAAATACAAAGGTGTAAAAATTACAAATAAAATTAACCAGACAAGGATTGTGAAAGTCCAATGCATGCTAACAAAAACTTTTCACCATCTTGTCATCATGCAATGACTAAAAAAAGAAGCTAATCCTTTGGAGGAGGGCCAGAGACACCACTGCTCATTTATGAGATCTCATGCATGAACTTTAGGGTGGCTTGACAAGATGCTATAAGTACCAGATGCACCAACAGTGATGACTGAAGAGCAAGCACATTGTTCTAAGACAAGCAAAACGACACAACTGTAAAGAAGCAATGCATGGAATGCAGAACACTCTCATTCTTAAAAATGCATTGCTTTTCTTTTCAGGAGTATCTGGTGACAGCATCTCTCTTTTTTTAGTTTTCTGTCTGCCTGTCTAATAACTACCCACACTGCAAGTGCCGCAAATAAGTGTCGGAGGCCCCAGAGGCCGACATACAGAACAAGGGGAGGTTTAATCAACAACAGAGGAGACCTCAGCCATTTTAATTAGCCACACACACACACACACACACACAGAAAGCGACTCCCCTGGGCACACTGGCGATAGGGCCTGGATTGTTTGGTTTCCTGTTCGACTGAGGAAACACTGGTGATTACAGCTCCAGCCATGGCTACCTCAAAAAAAAACAATCTACAGTTTTATATAAATATCCATTTTTGCACTCTTAAGCAACGCTTCTCTCTCTTTTTTCGTTCTCTTTCTTTCTCTGAACTATAATTAGTCAATAGTGTTGCTCCCCAGTGGTTGCCTTTGGTCAGCAACAACATCCTCTTTCACATATTACCTCCGTATGTGTCTCGCTCTTTCATTCTGACTCTTTTCTGCCAGACAGAAAACGTTTTCATTTAACAATGTGTTGGTTTGGGAGCCACGGGTGCTCCAGGCCATCCCATAAACACCGAAAGGGTGAGTTACCATGGAGACCTTTCTGTGTACATGGAGGCCATGTAAAAGTGTGACAAAGAGCGAGCGAGGTGCTGGTTACGAGTGCAAAACTCACAACAGAAGAGAGACTAAAAGAGTGAGCGAGACTCTTCCTGTTTGCAGACTTAGTCTTTTCTTTTCCTGTTCGTGACTTCTTGTATGCGGCTATTTTTGTTACTGCCAGTTTCTATTGAGGTAGAAGACAGCAGTTCATGTTTCAAGGCCCAAATGCTCACAAATGTTAGCATAGCTACACATTAGCAAGGCTAATTTGAAATCTTGTGGGTTCGCCTCAATAACAGCTAGCTCCTTTTGACAAACTAAAACATTTTTTTTTTTTTTTTTTTTTTTTTTTTTGGGATTTGTGGGACTGTTTGCTCACAGACTAACTGGGTAACAAATTTAGGATATAAAAACATTGTGGGAATACTGTTTTGAAATGTTTTTAAAATGTTGAAATGCCCAATTTTCTTGTCGAAGTTATATTGTAATTACAAAACGTTACAAAAACTTACAAAAATGTTACTTACAACAACTTACTAACTTTTTCAACCAAAATGTAACATTATTTGAACGTGTTTTTTTTATATTCTAAAAACTAAAATGTCAAATTTTCTTGTCGTAGTTATAACGTTATTTAAAGGTTACAATAAACGTTTCCATCAACATTCTACTAACTTTATTTTCACCCAAAATATGTTATTTGAACGTTTATTTTTAATATTCTAAAAAAAAAATCCAGTTTTTGTCATAGTTATAACGCTATTTAAAGGTAACAAAAATGTTTCCATAAACATTCTACTAACTTTATTTTCACCCAAAATATAACCTTATTTGAACGTTTATTTTTAATGTTCTAAAACTAAAATGTCCGGTTTTCTTATCGTGATTATTTAAATGTTACAAAAACGTTTCTTAGAATGCTCATCAAGAACAAATAACATCATAAGGAACGTTTTCTCTCAATGTTATGAGAATGAGTATCAAATATTAATAAAGTCATAAGAACATTCCATAAACATTACTTTAAGAATGTTTTGTCTTAACATTTATATAACTTAAAAAAAATTCTTTTTAAACATTCCCTGATAGCTGGGTAGGCAAGCAAAGCAAGTTTGGTAAAAGAAAACTGCTTTATCAAGTTAGATATAGCTAGGTAGTGTAACCACACATTAAGTGATTATAATGTACTTATTAGGCTATGTTTATAACTGGGCTGCGTTTGCTTTTCAACAAAGTGAAACAAGACAAATGGCTGGGCTATTTCTGTCCGTCTCACATGGCCATTCATAAAACAAGGTCTCCGACATGTCGCAAAAACCCCATGGTGTGAAGAGTTCACAGGCGCTTAATAGCTAACTTAGCGACTGATTGGCCCTGAGGGTTTAGACCCAAAATCAGGGAGTAGAGATGGAAAAACTAGTTAAGCATGAAACCCTTTTCCGTTCATAGTGCTGAGCTCCCAAACCTCTGATAACATATGCAGGGGTCCAAATGTCTGAGACCACTAATGAAAATGCTTCTACTTTGCATTTTTCATAATTTCTTATGAGAATGAGATGTTAAATACCAGATTTTCATTGTGGTCTTGGACATTTGTTATATCTGCTTTGATTACGTATAGGTGCATGTCATTCTATTCATGCCACACAAGCCAAATCTTCAATGTTTGTCATTCCCTGCACTACATTTGAAGGCAAAGCAAATATACTTTACAAAGCGGCTGTGAGATAAGTTGACACATTTAAATAGGCCTCCCATTCTCGCTCTCTATTTTACTGTTGCTAAATCGACCTTGTGCAAGACAGGATCTCCAATTTTAGATACATTTGACCGCATTCACATACACCCTCTCGCTCTGTTCTTCACTCGCTTCTAATCTCACCATCTGTCTTCCCTTTCTTTATCTTGCTATCTATCACCCCTGTCCTGATATTTCCCATTCCTCCTGCTCACAGAAATCTAATGTGACTTGATTTAATTCTTTACAGTCCAAATTCTCTCTCTCTCTGTATATATATCTCTATATTTTTTCGCAGAGGCTTTCTTTTAAAACCAGCAACTCAAATAGCACTTACTATTGATTCCAACAGTTTAACATTAACATGCTAAGCTAAAAATCTGACACTCTAATAGGAAATAAAACACATAACACACATTCATTAGATTAACTATTCATTGTCGATATTGAAGTTATGTATGAAATATGCCCTTGTGAAAAGAAGTGTGCTTGATTGTATTAAATGTGCATTACTGTTGTGTATTTCAAATCTTTACTTGCTGATATTATATTAATGAAATAAAGGACAGTTAAATGTACCACTATCATTACTTTGTTAGAATTTAAATCATCACATTTTTAATGATATTTTGTAATAATTTAAAGAAGTACACTTATTTTGATGTGTTGACTAACATACTAAAGCATGTTAAGTAATTAATTGTAACTGTAGTGTTATGCAATATTACATTTAACGTAAATATACTAACTGACTAATAACTGTATCCTCCTTACCAATGTGTACTTGCAAATATATTTAAATACATGACATACAAGTTTTAATAGAAATGGCATTTTACATTTACCATAGTTTAACATAAACTCTTGTCAGTACATTCAGCTTGAACCATATTTCAAAGACAACAGAAGTAATTATGGAATCACATACATAAAAATGTATTTAAGTCTTATTTACAGTATGTGAGTCAAAAAACACTGTTAAGTTCAACTAATTGCATTGATATGAACATAAACTATAATACATTTTCATTTAATTGTAAATAACATGCATTTAAGTGTCTGAAAACATTACATTCAGTTCACACTATATTATAGTCTATTTCTATATTCAATATATTTAAAATCATGATTTCTCTTGCTTAAATTAGATGAATGACCTTTGGAATAGCCTTTATGAAGCACTTTCGTTGCCTTAAAATACTGCCTATATACAGACAAAGCTCACTAAATATTGAACTTCCTTTATTCAATGACTCTATAAGTCCCTGACTGAAGTATTAAATGGTAAAGTGAATATATTTGACACCAGAGGAAACCTTTTTGCTCTTTCATAGCTCAGGAGACGTAATGTATTATGTTTAAGTATCAGCGATGTCTCTCTAATATAGAGATTCATTCGATGTGTTTTCGTCCTGAGTGTTCCTGCAGAGTCCACAGCTGTCTGAGCTATTCAGACCCTTTGCTTCCATGGCAGCTGCTCAGGACGTTCGTCCTGCTAGTGCGTGCCTTTGTGTACACGTGTGTGTGCTATTCTTATATGTATAGCTGGTCGCAAATACTTGAGCATCTGCAGATACACAAGCCGTGTGTATTCCTGTCAACAACAAGATGAGGGGAGTGTGTGCTTGTAAGGATGGAAGAGCGGATGGATTATTAAAGCACTTTTTTGGTGTCGAAGTTTGTGATTCTCTTTCAGTAGCGGAGCAGGTTTCCACTCAATCCCTGACAACTTTTAACAATGCCAGTGTGTTATTTTGGGAGAACGGCCAGTCCACACGTAATTTAACTCAGATTAACTCAACTCAAAACAAATGTGAAACAACAAAACAGTGTATAACATTAACATTAAAAGCTGAATCTTATTAGTTTGCTGAAGGTGTAAGGGCTTGCGGTTCAAAGGTTTAGACTGAACAATTTTAAAGTTATGATATCGAATTTTCTCCTAAAAGTCCTAAAACACACTTTTGATGTCATTGCTGTCTATGATTTAATATTAATCTTTTTCAGAGGCCAGTGTTGTTATTATTGTTAACTAAGACTAATTAAAACTATTAAAAATCCTATTTGTGAATGTTAAATCAAGCTGAAATAAAATCAAAATATAGATATTAGATGAAAACTCAAACTTACAAAAAAAATAAAAAACTTAAATGTTGCAACTCACTGAAGCTGTAGTACTAAAATTACTGTAAATAAAACTGAAATAAAAATAAATTAAGGTTAAATATAGATATTAAAAAAGCACACACACACAAAAAACAGCAAACGCAAGTAACAAAATTACTAAAACTTAAAATGAAAACTGAAAATATAACATAAAAGCTAAATAGATAGATAGATAGATAGATAGATAGATAGATAGATAGATAGATAGATAGATACTAAAATAACACTGCTGTCTTTTTTATTTTCTTTCCCCAAAAACATACATGCACCATCACACAGCCCTTGTTCAAATTCCAAGATCATTCAAAATCATAAACATATTATTATTTTTAAGTTCGTACGAAACTGTAAGCCAGAATTAGACTGCTGAATTGTTGTAACACTATGTGGCTTCTAACTTAAAGAGAGTTACAACATGCCTGAGAAGCTATAAGCAGATTGTGGAGTCATTCCGGTCAGCTGATGTGACTACACATCATCAGGAGTCTGTGTGTGCGTGTGTATTACAGCTAGCTACTGCATTTTATCAGGAGAAAGAGTAAATGCCTTAGCGGGTCAACGAGAGGAATGTGTCTGATGTTGAAAAGACAGCATGATGGAGGAGAAAGGGCAGGAGTAAAGGAGCGCTGCCTCAGGGTGAGGTCACGTCTGTGAGTGGGTTTCAAATGTATGTCACACTAATGAAGACGATACGACAGCATGAAACATACTCTTCACAAGTGTGTGAACATAAACCATGCTTGATTACCTGTCAACATGTTTATAGCTGCCTACATGAATAACACTTCTAGTTACACTCGATTTCACATTTGTTGCATCCCAAAATGAGTCAGAACACATTTATATGTATGTAGGTCAGAAAAATACTCCATGAAACTACATAAACATGAATGATTGATGCATCGCAAGCGGTACTGTTGCAGTAATAAAACTTCAAACTGCAGGGGGCGATACAATTTCCTTTAACCTTAAAATGAAACGTTTGAAAGACATTGGAAGTTATTGAAATTTTGATTCGAAGATTACAAAAATGCAGCACAAGTATTTGATGTATTCTCAGAGTTGCCACAAGGGGCGCTGTAATACATAACGCTAAATCAAAACAAAACTAACAATACTATTTTTTTTTCTTTAATGCAGTTTACCTAGTCTTACTAGAAACAATTTATCATTGCACATTTTTTCTAAATAAAAAAGATTGTCTTTATAATTTTTTATAAAAATTTGATAACTGCGACGCCTTTGAAACGTCTTTTCTTTTTGGCGGACATCACCCATGCCCTTTTATTTTTCATACATTTTCATACTTTTTTTCCTTGTTGAATTTCCTGTTTCACTCAGAAATGGACATACCATTTAAGTTCAAGTTGACTTAGGGTGTTAAAACAACAACAATGTACTAAAAATGGAAGTTTTTTCTTTGCATTTTTAAAAAAAGTTTTGCATATAGACGACAAAACAATCCATGAAAATGGATCCATGAAAATGACTAAAATGCTGTATTACTCATGCCAGGTCAGTAGTTGGCAATGTCACTTTATAAAGAAACATGGGCATGGTGTCACCATTTTCACAAATTTTTGTGGTTAACACAGACGATAACGCCATCATTTTCAAAAACTTGCATTTTGAAACTCATTTTCAAAAGTTTGTGTTTTAAGTCCCCAAAACACTGTTGTCATGTAAATGAAATGCCAAAACGCATAAAAAGTTTTTGGTTTCAAACGGTGTTGTGTAAACACCCCCTTAAACACTGTATCGCGCCGAGTGTATGGAGGTTTGTTACTGCCACAGTAACCCTTGCAATGCAGCAATCATTCAAGTTTGTGTAATTACATAGAGTATTTTTGTGACCTACGTAAGTGTGTTTAATGGATTACAACAAAATTGGAATGTAGTTCTTCTCTGGGTATGGTCACAATGTAAATCATTTTTGAGAGATACAGACTGAGAGGAGGTTACGTCTACCCACAATTTACTGCACACTCAAAATGGCGCCACTCAACAATGTAATTCGGTGTTTGAACTCCAACAACTCTCAAGTGGACACAAAAATGTACATAATGACACCTCTCCACGCAGATTTGCCTCTTTCCTCTTAGCCCTTCACTCCCTCTTGCACTTCCTCTGCCATCCGTTCCCCTTTCCATGGATTCTTTTTATTTAACAACTGTTCTGGGAAAGCATTCACCAGGAACACATCTCATACATATGCAGCCTCACGAACTTCTGTCTGAGCCTCCAACAATGAAGGCGGACATTAACATTCCCTGTAACCTCAAATACACACACACACAAATGGACTCACACTGGCTCAATGAGCTCTTTTTGTCCTGTGCGCTCTAACAAATGAGCACCTTTGTGTCCGAACACTTCCTTGTCTCCAAACATTCAGGGGGTCAAACACAACGTTCTGATCCTCACAGACCTTGCTTGAACTTGCTTCTAAAAACAGCAGGCCGGTGTGGGCTGCTCTGGGAAAACAGGATTAGTTCATTCCCAGCGACTCCAGAGCGCTGGCTTGAGCCAACATGGTTTATACTGTACTTAATAACCAATGGCACTTGTATGACTACTCATTTTTACTAAGTGGTCGAAAGTTGACTAGTTATCTAATGTAAATGACATGGCATTGTGGTCTGACGGCCAGCTGGAGAACATGTCCCAGTTTCACTTTTATTTTCAGATTCTCATGTTACTGACAACTGGTTGACAAAGCATTCAATAGTGGTATAGCTAATTGACTAGTTGATGCAGCCCTTTACTAACCAAGAAACTGAATTTTTGTCTTGTTGTTGCCATATAGCACAATTGAAATCACATGTTTTTCAGCTCAAGCCTCAAACCTCAAACTAACTGATTAGTTAACTAGTCAGTGCAACTATTTGCTAACCAAAAAACTGAAATTTCTTCCAATTGCTGTCATATAGAGCAAATGCAATTGGAGTCAAGTGATCCACAGCTAGTAGACACTGGTCCAACATATATAATAGGGGTAAAACTAATTTACTTAACTAGTTGGTGCAACTATTTACTAACCAAGAAACTGCATTTTCGTCTTCTTGTCACCATATAGCGCAATTTAAGTCATACGTTACTCAGCTGGTCAACAAAGGCTCAAACTTCAAACTAACTGATTAGTTAACTAGTCAGTGCAACTATTTGCTAACCAGAAAAAAAAAAAACTGAAATTTCTTACAATTGATGTCATATAGAACAAATGCAACTGAGGTCAAGTGATCCACAGGTGGTCGACATTGGCCCAACACATCTAATAGTGGTAAAACTAATCAATTGTTTAACTAGTTGGTGCAACTATTTACTAACCATAAAAAAATATTTTTCTTCCTGTTGTCACCATACAGAACAAGCACAAATAAAGTGATGTGGTGCATGACTAGTCAAAACAGGTCTTAAACATCAAATAGTGGTAAAAAAAAATTAATTAGTTAATTAGTTATGGCAACCCACACTAACTAGGAAACACAATTTTATTCTAGCTGTAGCATTATAGATCAAGCTCAGCTTAAGTCACCCGAGTTCACAAGTCAGGCTCGAAACATCAAATAGATCTGATAGATTAGTTAACGACTAACCAAGAATTTGAATTTTCCTCCTGCTGTTGCCATATAACAAGCACAATGAAGTTTTGAGATGACAGACAGAGAAACTCTATGAGATGACAGACAGAGAAACTCTCTTAATCACCATTTAATTAGCTATATGAAAAAATAACTGAATTACACATTCTGCCTAACATCTCATTTTGTAAGTCATATGGATAAGATACAAAATAACGGTAAGTGATAAGATGCTTTATTTTTTTAATAAACTATTTTATTCACAGCACGTATCTCTATTAAAATACCTTATAGGGTTATGATAATCAAAACAGTCCTGAGCTAGAGCTTTGATCTCTGCAAACCAAACTATCACTTTAATTAATTTACTTCCCCAACTAATAAAAAGATCTTATCATTAGCTAGCTCCACACTGGAGAGCTGCTTTATAACAGAAAATCAAGATGTAATTCTAACTGAAAGCAACACTAACTAAACTGCTTGATTTAAGGCAATCTCTTGCATAAAGTACTATATAAATAAACGTGATGTGACTGCTTTACTGAAGTACCGAACAGAAGAGCTCATGCAAACATCACTTTCTCACCGCTGTCAGTTTTTGTTGTTTAATCTGTTGTTTTGTTTGTTGTTTATTGCGTTATTGAGAAGAAACCGCTGTGTGTCTCTTCTTCTCTTGAACTGCATCAGAATTACAGTCTTGCGCTACAGCGCCACACTGGTCCAACCGCAGTATTGCAGGCACATTAGGTCATATGGGATCAAACGACTACTCGACAACATAAATATTTGTCGACAATTTTTTATTGTCGACGTAGTCGATAATGTCGACTAATCATTTCAGCCCTAAACTGAATTACACTTTTTGAATCTTCCTCCAACTGTTGCAATATAGAACAAGCACAACTTAAATCATACGGTCCACAACAAGTCAATACATGCTCAAAACATCAAATAGTCATAGAACTAAAACTAAGTAGTTAACTAATCAGTGAAATAATTTACTAACCAAAAAAAAAAAAAGATATTTCTTCCAGCTGCTGCCATATAGAACAAATGCAGCTGGAGTCAAGGGAATTACAGCTAGTTAACAGGCCCAAAACATTATGCATGACTAGTCAATACAGGTCTCAAACATCAAATAGTGGTATCAGTTAGTTTATTAGTCAGCCCTACTAACCAGAAAACTCAATTTTCCCCTTAATGTCAAATTAGAGAACAAACAAAAGTTGCGCCACACTGTCCACAACTAGTCAACACTGGCTCAAAACATAATTAGCCACGTGATCCGTGACTAATCAACACAGACTCAAAGCACGGGACTAATTGATTAATCTACTAGTCTGTAAAACCTCTACAAATCGAATTAAGCAGATGGAATTGTCTCCATCTACAAATCTACAAATGGAAATAAGCAGAAATTAGCACCAGCAATTGAGCAACAGTATGATAACTTCCAAATCTTTGATGTTAGATAGATGTTTGTGATGGTTGATAGATCTTCCACAGTAAGTGTTACCGCATATAGAAGAACTGAAAAATCACACTCAAAATCAAAGATGTTTCAGAAGGCAGCACTGTCACATCCTGGATGAATCACAATGGGTTCAGATTTACGAAAGCAAACAGAACCTTCCTCAACGATGCATCAGATCGCTTCAATGTCAGCACCGCTAGCAACAGATGGATTCTGACACAGCTTTTGTCTGGAGTGATATTTGTACATGTTAAGAGTTAACTTGTGCCCTGAAGCTGTTAGTGTCGTTTTTTTTCTGGTCTGAGCGGTGATGACAGCCGCAGCGGTGAAGGAGGCTGGTGTCAGCTGACCCCGCTTTCAGCCAGTAACAGGAAATGTGATCTTTACAGCAGCTCCCTGAAAAACAATCTCGCTATTGTCAACTTGACTCTCCTGTCCCTCTGCCCGTCGCAGGGTGGGGGATGCAAAAAATACCTCACAATGAACATTTTCCCATCATTCCTGTCAGCTAACGCATAACCATATCCATTTATGTTGCCCCGCAGGTAAATCAGTTCCAAAAAAAAAATCCCATTTGTAAAAAAATCCCATTGGTGCACTGCAAAATGCAGTTGTTACCTTAAAGAGCAGTGTTGCACAAGTTACTTTAAAAAAGTAATTAATTACTAACTACTAATTACATCTTTAACAGTATAATTACTGTACTAATTACTAATTACTCTCTACAAAAAGTATTGGATTACTTATTACTAATTACTTTCTAAACCTCAATCAGTTGAACAATACAAGGACAGAAATGACACCACTCTTAATTATTTCAAATAAATAATAAAAAAACTAAATTAATTATTCTTGAACTGACCAAAGTATTAAAAGGAAGGTGGTTACATTAAAAGCATACATTTTTTTGACATTAGATGTTACATTTTAATGTTAAATCCACTATCGCTTTATTATAGAATTGTTCTACAGTCTATTTAATGCAATTACAGTTACTTCTGATGTAATTGCTTTAAATAGACTGTAGAACAATTCTATAATAAAGCGATACACTACAGAAAAAGTAAGCGTAATCCCTTACTTTAATTTTTTCAAGAAAAAATTAATTAAATTACAGTAATTACTGACTTAGTAATGCATTACATCCAACACTGTTAAGGAGTTGGTTCTATCTGACAATGACAACATAGTGATTTAATCATTTTAAACAATATTTTTGACATTGGACAGAAACCAAACAGACCCAACTTCTGGTTCTGAAAACCAGCAGTTAAAATCCAATAAACTTAAATATCCAAATATCCACACTGGTTTAGTGATAAACGATTAGTTAACTACTAACCAAAAATGTGTTCTGTTGTTGCAATATAACAAGTGCAATTTAAGTCACATGATCCACAGCTAGTTGATAGAACAAACTGTTGATAGTTGATAGTTGGTAGAACTAACCAGTTAGTTAACTAGTCAGCACAACCCCTACTAACCATGAAACTGAATATTCTGTCACCTGCAACAATACAGAACAAGCAGAACTTAAATCACATGGTCCACAACTAGTCAACACAGGCTCAAAACATCTAACAGTGGTAGAATGAACCAATTAGTTAACTAGTCTGTGCAACTATTTAATAACCAAAAACCTGAAAATTCTTCCAGCTGCCATCATATAGAACAAACGTAACTTGACTCAAGTGAACAGGCCCAAAACATCTAACTAATGGTAATCAATTAGTTAACTAGTCAGGATAACTTCTAACCAGGAAACTGAAACTTCCTCCAACTGTCACAACACAGAACAAGCACAAGATAAATCACAGGGTCCACAACACAGGCTCAAAAAATCTAACAATGGTAGAATTAACCAATTTAACTAGCAACTATTTAATAACCAAAAACCTGAAAATTCTTCCATCTGCCATCATACAGAACAAACATAACTAGACTCACATGAACTACAGCTAGTCAGTACAGACCCAAAACATGTAACTAGCGGTGGAACTAACCAATTAGTTAACTAGTTAGCACAACCCCTACTAACCAGGAAACTGAATCTTCCTCCAACTGTCACAATACAGAAGCACAACTAAAATCACATGGTCCACAACTAGTCAACAAAGGCTCAAAACATCAAATAGTCTCAGAATTAACTGATTAGTTAACTAATCGGTGCAACAATTTACTAACCAAACAATTGATGTTTCTTCCAGCTGCCATGTAACCTAACGTAGTCAGACTGATGTAGTCATATTAAATAATAATTTTGAACTTGGAACAGAAATCAACTTTAGGACATGAAAACTAGAAGTTAAAATTCAATAAACTCAACAACACATATGACACTGGTTAAGTGATAATAGATTAGTTAACTACTAACCAAGAATTAGAATATTTATCCTGCTGTCGCCACATAACAAGCACAATTTAAGTCACATAATCCACAGCCAGTTGACTCAGGCCCAAAACAGCTAATCAGTGGTAGACCTAAACAATTAGTTAACTAGTCAGTGCAACCCCCAATAACCAGGAAACTGATATTTCTACCAGCTGCTGTGTAACCTAACATAGTCAGGTTGATTTAGTCATATGAAACAATAATTTTGACATGGGACAGAAATCAAAAAGATCCAACTTTGGATCCTGAAAACCAGCAGTTAAAATTTTATAAACTTTTATGACACTGGTTTAGTGCTTTATACACCGTAAGTTAGGTTGTATGATTATTAGATGACAGCCAGAACATTTCTAAAGCATTAAGATGCACTAAAGCTTCAGGGAGAGTTGTATGTACATGTCAAAACCACTGATGACTTTAGAGGAATTCACTCTGAGGTAGTTTACACAAACTGTGGTTTAGTTACTAAATGCAATATGATTAGGCCTGCTAGTTCCATCACATTGCCCAACATCATCTGTATTATAAACTATGATGAAACTGTATCGGGTCTCACGCACAACATAAATTGTGAGAAGGACAAAAGACCGGCACTTCTACAACAGGCCGTTCAGCAGGCTTCACGAGCGGTCCGTGGGGCCCGGTTACAGCCGAACAAAAGAGCGGGAGCGGTGTCGGATCCCTCTCACAGGCACGGCTGAAACGTTATCCTCGCGCTGCTGGCCATGACCTCATCGTGTTGTTTTTCCCGCAAACGCTCGACCCGCTGTGGCGCACGCAACCCGAGCCAGGCGCAAGCTACAGGACTCTGCTGCTTCAAGCAATATCTAATGCCAAGCAATGTCAAGTACAAATCTGTTTCTGTTTGTTTACATTACCATCCGCTGAGTCAAGACTAGTAATAGATTTGAAATGGTGACTGAAAGTGTGTCAGGAGCTTAAGATAAAATAACATAACGGTAAATCTGTTCTGTGAATGTAATCAAAACAGTTAATTATTTATTAGTTGGTAAAACCAGTCTGTTAGGTTAAATGTCTCAGTCATTTGCATAATTAATTAATCATTACATCTCATGTTCTGTTGAGATTGACTTTACTGTCTTTATGGGGTCCAATCAACCCTGCTAACATATGGGTTAAAATAATAGGCTAACAGCAATTTTGAATTTTACATTTAAAGTTTTGTTTGTAATCAAAAAGATTTTTAAAAGTGATGAATATCTGATCATATTCTTACTGTTAATATGAACTGCGATTCAAAACATTGGGATCAGTAAGATTTTAAATACTTTTAAAGTCTCTTTTGCTCACCAAGGCTGCATTTATTTAATCAAAAATACAGTAAAAACAGTCATATTAAGAAATATTATTGCAATTTCAAATAACTATTTTCTATTTGAATATATTGAAAAATGTAATTTATTTCTTTGATGCCAAGCTGAATTTTCAGAATCGTTACTCCAGGCTTCAGTGTCACATGATCCTTCAGAAATCATTCTTATATGCTGATTTATTATTATTATCAATGCTGAAAACAGTTGCGCTTCTTCACATTTTTGTGGAAACCATTATAAAAAAAAATTAGGATTTTTTTTTTTTTCAAAAGTGAAACATTTATTTGAAATAGAAATCTGTGCAGCATTTTAAATGTTTTACTGCCACTTTTGATTAATTTAATGCATCTTTGCTGAATAAAATAATTATTTTAGAAAAAGCATCAACATATTTTGAACAAGTGTATTCATTTTTATTATTTGCATTAAATGGCCTTGGCCAAGGGTTAACATAAGGGTTAATACTGTAAACATGAGCCATACAGTCTTTGCCTTGCATGTCGTCAATGAACTTAAGTACACTAATGTGGAACAATGAATAGTCAAGCTAGTCATCTAATCTCCATGTACTGGAGAGTTCAGGTTATCTAGACGACTCAGAAGGGTCCGTTACAACTGATTCAATCAGGAGTAATGCAGCACAAATAACATCCATTCTTCAATCACAATCCAACACATCTGAAATATGACATCTGCCATACGTTTTGACTCTGTGCATCCGTTGAGCGCTTCTCCCATTCACAACAGAGCTGATTTAAAGCTCCTATTCAGGTTTTGCTCAGATTTCCTCAGAGGACATATAGCCTGCTGTATCTGCACATGTGTAATAAAACGGGACTAAAAATATCACTCAGAATTCAATTATGAAAGACCTATTCAACATTAAAAAAAGTACAAAGTACATCAGTAAGTAAGGGGCAGTAAGAAAGAAAGAAATGAGTAAACTGATGAAGACTTTTACATTGTTACAAAAACATTTCTATTTCAAATAATTGTTCTTTTGAACTTTCTGGAAAGAATCCTGGAAAACATACAGTCATAGTTTCCACCAAAATATGAAGCAGCACAACTGTTTTCAGCATTGATAATAATCATATTAGAATGATTTCTGAAGGATCATGTGACACTGAAGACTGGAGTAATGATGCTGAAAATTAAATTAACTTTGATGTCACAGGAATTAATTACATTTTACATCATATTCACATAGAAACCAGTTATTTTAATTAATTAATTTGAATAATATTTTACAATATTACTGTTTGCAGTCTTGGTGAACCTAAGAGACGTCTTTCAAAAACGTTAAAACATCTTTCAAACAACTGTGTGCAATGGCTCCAAAAAAGTACTGCTGAAAATAGAGACAAAACTTTTATGCACACTTTGTGGTTGTTGAATATGAAACATATCGCTGCTTAATGTAATTCTCTACACCTGCGGTTACCAGAACACCTGTGTGAACTGACGTCATACATCCACCAAAAATCACCTTGTTTTGTAAGAACCGAAAAAAAAAAAATTGTAGCGTTTCCTTGCAGGTGCCACATGCTTTGCCATTTAGTCATTTAATGCAATGACAATTCAGACATTTTAAGTGCTCCTTAATACTTTTTTGGACCCTTATAAGGCTGCATCACCTAGCCTATTTAATTTCATGAAACTTCCTGAAGTAAATATTTCCTGTAAGTACAGCTTATTTATTCACTCGTGTAAAGGCAAAGGATGTTGTCATCTCAAATCACAGAGTTAAAGCTCCTCTGAAATGAAGGTAACATACCTGCCACTCCCCAGTAGTGAGTGTCTCTCTGCTCTGACTCAACGATCAGTCCAGCTGCACAACTTCCATCTGTGAAACGAGAAGAAGTGGAGATGTTTGAGAGAGCCTTCATTTCCTGCCTCTCACACCCTTACAAACATTTATGGCATAGTTTCTGTTCAAATAAACAGTTATCCATTGCAAACACACAATAGTTAGCTTACTACTCAACAACACAGTGTGTGTGTACCCAGATAGCAACAGTGTGTGGGCCAAAACTAGCTTACATTCGGCCCTATTGGCTTAATTCTGGCACCGTTTTTATTTATTTTATTTTTTTTCACAGTCTGGTGTGAAACAGCATTTGGCTGAGTCTTGGCTGGAGTTTGGTCCACCAGAAAAAGAAAAAAGTCTGCTGTAAACATGGCTGGGTTTAGTTTAGCCAAAGAGTAAAGAAACAGATTTACAGCTAAAGAAATCTTAAGTGGTTCATTTTTATGTCTTAAAGTTAATTTTATCAAAAACAATTTAAATAATGAAAAAGTGCTTCATGTAGTTAAAATGACTGATTATTTGAATTCTAATGAATTAATTCAGGCACTTAAGGCAGACAAGATGTCAATGTGCAGAATAAAAACAATAATGAAATGTCTACAGTCACCGCTGTCATCAAAAAAACAAATAAAATGAATTAATTACAAAACAACAAAATGAAAGATTCTGAAAGCTGTAAGTACAGTAACTTAACTGTGATATTTTAGAAGAGATTATGCTTACCATGGTAAATTTGGTAAGGGCTGATATGAACCGTATAGTTAAGGCTGCGTCTCAAACAGTGCATTGCTTACCTAGACAGTTTTGGTCATCACTAAACGCTGTTTTAAGTCAAACTGCACACAAACTGAAAGTTTTTGAGTTAAAGACCCATTTCAAGACTCGAGTCCAGTGTGAAGAACTAAGTTTCTCACCAACTATTTTAGACAGACGACTTTATTTGTTTGTTTCTTGGTCTGTTTGGGTTTCATTTCCAGTTTGTTTCTAAACGTATTCTTTATATGCATCAGTCTCACCAACACAGTGCACATATTTCATATGATTATTCAATGTAAAGACAAAGAGGTTTTGAAGTCATGCGTGACAACATAAATATGTAAATGATTCATTAATAACAATACTCAAAAAACGCGCAGAAACAGACGCATCGCTGTCAAAATAAGCGACAGCAAAACCATGCAAAGCTTTCAAAAGGCATACAAAAAAAAAAGCCAAGCAAACTGACTTCCTTATAAAGACTAAAGCAACAGGGCACAGTTTACTTTATAATATGAAAGACAGCCTGTACCTTATGTGAAAGATAAAAGCATGCAACAGGTCGTTATTCCCTTGTGTGAAACTCCTTCTTCTTTTTGCAGAAGTCTTTACGCCTTGTATTTAATGTCCAAACGCTTCCTCTGTTAAAGCTTGTCTTAATCCTCAGTTAGTAGACTGACATCCATTAAAGAGAGCAGCAGCGGTGTTCGGCAGTGGTGCGAGAGGGAGAAAGTGAGTTATTACAAGTATCTCGGTAAGCCCCGCCCCTGAGGCGGACGAAAATAGAAATGTGGGCGGAGTTCTCCAAAAATAGCGTGTGACGTGTCACGCCTGCATTCTCGCATTGTTTCCTTCTCTGTTATTTCATTGGCTGAGGCTGCAGCCACATCCACACTGCACTCTAGTGTACTTCAAAGTTCTGTAACTACTCACCATCTAAACCACGCCATGTTTCAGTAGCAGGTGCTGGAGTGCATAGAAATGAACAATAAAATACATTCAAATTAAATTAAATTAAATTAAATTAAATTAAATTAAATTAAATTAAATTAAATTAAATTAAATTAAATTAAAAATATAATTAATATATAATAATATAGTAGATAATAATAATAATAATAATAATAATAATAATCAGATTGAGCAGCATATTTGAATGATTTCTCAAGGATCATGTGACACTGAAGACTGGAGTAATGATGCTGAAAATTTAGCTTTACCATCACAGGAATAAATTACATTTGAAAATACATTAAAAGAGAAAATAGTTATTTTAAATTGTAATAACATTTTATTTTGAACAGTAAAAGTATATGTATATAAAACCACATCATCATCCCACAAAGTGTCACAATACTTCTTGTCTCAACCGTTTATCTATTGCTTAATTACAAAAAAAAAAAAAAAAACATTTTATGAAATGTTTCACATTTCACTTGAAAAAAGTGTGTTTGTCTTTATATAGCCTACTTGGTTTGATATGTGTTTGTTGTGTAATGCAATTTATTCATGTAATTTGCAAATAAATGACTGAATGTATTTTTGCAACATTCTGATTACATTTTTTACACGTTCACTAAAATCGTTTTAACTCAAGTTTAACTTTGTATCTCTGTTCATCTTTGGGAGTTTTATATAAATTGCAGCAGCAGCAATAGCAAGGAAACCTTGTGATTTCCTCCAAAGATAACATATATGGCAAAACAACCGTGCATGAAGCAAGATTGTGTAAATTTTACATTATGTGCATATGCACATGTACTTTCAGTGTATGTCAGTCAGGCTTTTTTCTTTTCTTTCTGTCTTTCTCAGTAAAACAGAGCCGGTCAGCATTCACGTGCCGCACACGTGCTTTGAAACCACTACATGACCTGTTTCTCAGAAACCAGGACACACAGTGACGGTCTCCAGTGGGTTTCTGATTTCCTCTGTGAGGCCCGATCGCTCAGTTCTCATCACCGGCTTACACTGGCTGTGTCTCAAAACCTACCTACGAGCACCTAGACTGCTGTTCTGGCCATCACACACCCATGCAGCATTTTCACTGCTGCGAAAAACATTTTACATTTAGCAGACGCTTTTATCCAAAGCGACTTACATAGCATTCAAGTTACAGTTCTTACATTTTATCAGCTCTTGCTTTCCCTGGGAATTGAACCCATGATCTTGGCATTGCTAGCACCATGCGCTACTATTTGAGCTACAGAAAAGCTTTTTATACTTCAATTTTATACTTCAGTTTGGTATAAAGAAGCTACAAACACAGCGCTTTCCCATTCATGCGCTATACGTGTAGTAGACATGTACGTTTTGACACTGAAGCAGGTTCCAGCACATAAAACCTCAATGCTATTTAAATACTTAAATCATTTCTAGGGCAGAGGAACCAAACAAAGACCCTCGAACACACACACACACACACTGCACACATATAATGAAACTAAAGCAGTGTTGTGCTGCAGCTAAATGCTCCTCCAACCGGGGGATCCCAACAGTCTTACCAGAAACCCTCATCCGTGTGTGTGTGTGTGTGTGTGTTTGTGTGTGTGTTATAATTACACAGTCCTTCAGTCTGAATCATATCCGGCAGAAGCTGAAAATAACAAGACCACGATCTGACAGTGAAGCAGCACAGCAGGGGAACAGTCGATACACAAAAACACACTTACACACACACACACACACACACACACACACACATACACACGTCAAAGCAAACTCTCCTACACTGCCAGCAAAGCATTGACTTTCAGCATGTTTAGCCTTTTATGTAATGTAAATGTAAATGTAATGTAAATGTAACATCTATTATATTCTATTGAATGCAGAGATTTCTATAAACGTAGAGCATCCAGTGGGGCTCGAAAGTCTTTTTTTCTGTTTAAAACATAAAATAAACCAGAAGTTTTAAGCAAAAAAAAAAAGTTATGATGTAAATTTATGATGAAATTTCTAGGTCACTAATCAATTCTAAGTAAATTTGTGACACTGAGCATGTGATATTCCTTTGTGCTGAAATGACTATATTTTCAAATCATGGATGCTGGATAACTTGAATCATCTGTTTATGCATAAACTTGAGTTCATGTCATTTCAAGTGCTACAGCAGAAAGGAGGAAATACCAGATATATACTATACTGTGAAATTCATGTTTCATTTTTATATCCAAAATTTCAGTCAAACCGTGATACTGATAACATCATTTGTTATAAATAATTGTATTACAATAGAAAACGATTTCTTTTTTTTATCTTTGTCTTATATATCTGCAGAACTTCTACAGATATGCAAATCTTGAATATTGTTGCATTCAGTGGTGCTTTTAACATTTATCTTTACATCATGTACCGTAAGTGATTTAATCGCACTTTTATTGTTTTTGCATGTATGATAAACATCAGGGGTTCTTTCTTTAAATATCAGTTAGCCAAAAGAAAAAAAAGATAGATAGAGGGAGTATAGTGTATGTGCTTTGTTCAGTAAGTACAGGAAGTGCACAACCTCTTTGTCACACATTTCTATAGTACAGACACAAAAATGACAAATTTACCCATGTGATTTACCCAGTTTACCCAAAAACGAGAACTATTTACCCATTTTTATGAGCAAAACAATTAATAAAACTTGCTTTGTGAGAGAATTTGACTTTTGCTGAATGTAAAAAAATGTTTTAGTGGCTCAGTGTGCTCCTTTCTATAAAATGAAATTGAGAGGCTGAAAAGTAAAAAAATAAATAAATAAATAAAAAATAAAAAATCCTAACTTTTTATAAATGTTATTACTATTTAACATAGCTATTCTCTATGTGAATATGTTTTAAAATCTAATTTATTCCTGTGATCAAAACTGAATTTTCAGCATCTTTTCATTTCTTTCTTCATTTCAATTCTTTCATCATTACATTTTTTCAGGATTCTTTGATGAATACAAAGTTAAAAAGAAATCTTCATTATAAATGTTTTTACTGTCCCTTTTGATTACTTTAATGCATACTCGTTGAATAAAAGTATTAATTTCTTTAAAAAACCATACTGCAAACATAAAACATATGCAGTAGTGTACAGCACAGCAACACTCTGGTGTTTTCCCTATGATCACCAGCTCAACAGTGTTTCAAAGTCAGAGGCTGTTAACCATTCACTTTTCTCAGTCTCTTGCTGACAAACACAAACTTAAGTTTCACACTAATGAGATCCTCTCCAGCAGCTTAGCTACATGTCAGTCTAAATTCACACAGGATGCAGTGCTCGTGGTTTGCATTTCGGGGGAGAAAAACAGTTTAGTGAAAAAAGAACAGACAAAGGCAATTTTATTTAGAGCAGTTCCTCCCTGCTGGCTGAGTTTCACTGATTCTCATGTTTGTCCTGTCAGGTGAGAAAACTACATGTGTCTAACACAGATTAATTTCAGCTCTTCTGAGTAATGAGCGATGCTTTTCATCAGCACTGATCGGTAAAATGATCAGTCATCGTTACTGTGATTATTCTCAGTGGTGTTTGTTAAGCCAAGCATCACTATTACTATTGCTCCATGTATGACTGGACTTACAATTTGGTGATAAAACAGGCAAAAACCCTGCAAAAATACACTGAAGGAAGATCCTTATCCAAATCTAGAGACCAAAATATCCAAGAGTCTATTCTAGAGACAGTCAAGCAAGAGCAGCCACTGAACACCCTAGCAACCTCATAGCAGCACACTCTGACCACTTGCAACACCCTGAAAATCATTGCACTTTAATGACTGAATAGCCCCTTGCAACCCACCAGAACACACTAACAACTACATTGCAATGCATTAACAACCACTCTGAACAGCTTAATGACTGCATAGCAACACCCTGGCAACTACCAAGAACACCCTAGAAACCGTAATGTGTTAACAACATTCAGAACACCTCAATGGCTGCACAGCAATGCCTGGTAACCACACAGTAACATTCTAACAACTATTCAGAACAGCTTAATGACGGCATAGCAACACCCTGGCAACCACACAGTAACATTCTAGCAACTATTCAGAACACCTTAACAACGGCATAGCAACACCCTGGTAACCACACAGCAACATTCTAACAACCATTCAGAACAGCTTAATGACGCATAGCAACTCTCTGGTAACCACCCAGTAACATTCTAACAACCATTCAGAACACCTTAATGACGGCATAGCAACACCCTGGTAACCCACACAGCAACAATCTAACAACTGTCAGAACAGCTTAATGACGGCATAGCAACACCCTGGAAATCACCCAGCAACATTCTAACAACCATTCAGAACACCTTAAGACGGCATAGCAACACCCTGGTAACCACACAGCAACAATCTAACAACTGTTCAGAACAGCTTAATGACGGCATAGCAACACCC
>CM077261.1:23406157-23526157 GCA_039654775.1 Spinibarbus caldwelli | reverse complement strand
GCACTTCGTGTCTGACAGTTTACTTTGGCTTCAGGCTGAGACTGGCCTCCAGTCGCTAATTACAAATCCCATGTCAGTAGTTTAAAAATGTACAAAAGCCTCGTGGGAGGTGCAGAATTCCAAGAATTCTGGAAGGGATTCAAGATCTTGGAATTTTAGGATTTGGAACTGATTCAGCTCAACTATATTAGTTTTACTTCAGTGATTTGAAACCTGACACCCATTTTTTTGTTGCAAGGCCCTGCAAAAAACATGCATGGGAGAAGTGGTAAAGGTTAAACATAGAGTTGGGGAATCTTTTCATTCATAATGACTGCAGCGGTGCCACATGACGAGATTTTTACCGCTGTCCGTGTGCATTTTAAACAAACGCAAACCTTTGTGGTTCTGTCAATAGACTTATACCTTATTCAGAGTCTTCAAAGAGAAAATTCAGACTAAAATGAAACTTCTGCATCATTTACTCACTCGCATGTCATTTCAAACCCGTATGACTTACATTCTCCTTTCATACACAAAAGGAGACAAATCTCACACCGCTCTTTTTCCATACAATGACAACTTCATAGTGATCACAGTTGAAGCGTGAATAAGATTTTCAGTGAACAGCAATAAAAACGGCAGTCATCACATTAAGCTATCATTTTTGGTGAACTGTCTCTTTAAAAGCTTCATAATCGTTTCATTTGGCTGGGTTATTTGGCAGTAACAGTGCCTGCAATATACAGGAGTGGTTTAATTTTCACACCCTTTCACACCCTGTTTTGTATTATGTCTGATTTTTTACTTTCTCATAACTAGCAATTGTTGCAAATCCTGTTTGTTTTTCTAAACTGTTATTATTGTTGATATGCACATTATATATAGATTATAAAATTTATTTATTTGGAAATATAAACTAATACAATGAAGTGCTGATTAAAGATATGAAAAAAACACTTGTTGTATTATCACTTAGTAATTACTGAATATTTAATACATGTGCACCTCAATAAATTAAAATGTCGTGGAAAAAAATCATTTATTTCAGTAATTCAACTCAAATTGTGAAACTCGTGTATTAAATAATTCAGTGCACACAGACTGAAGTAGTTTAAGTCTTTGGTTCTTTGAATTGTGATGATTTTGGCTCACATTTAACAAAAACCCACCAATTCACTATCTCAACAAATTAGAATATGGGTGACATGCCAATCAGCTAATCAATTCAAAACACCTGCAAAGGTTTCCTGAGCCTTCAAAATGGTCTCTCAGTTTGGTTCACTAGGCTACACAATCATGGGGAAGACTGCTGATCTGACAGTTGTCCAGAGACAATCATTGACACCCTTCACAAGGAGGGTGAGCCACAAACATTCATTGTCAAAGAAGCTGGCTATTCACAGAGTGCTGTATCCAAGCATGTTAACAGAAAGTTGAGTGGAAGGAAAAAGTGTGGAAGAAAAAGATGCGCAACCAACCGAGAGAACCGCAGCCTTATGAGGATTGTCAAGCAAAATCGATTCAAGAATTTGGGTGAACTTCACAAGGAATGGACTGAGGCTGGGGTCAAGGCATCAAGAGCCACCACACACAGACGTGTCAAGGAATTTGGCTACAGTTGTCGTATTCCTCTTGTTAAGCCACTCCTGAACCACAGACAACGTCAGAGACGTCTTACCTGGGCTAAGGAGAAGAAGAACTGGACTGTTGCCCAGTGGTCCAAAGTCCTCTTTTCAGATGAGAGCAAGTTTTGTATTTCATTTGGAAACCAAGGTCCTAGAGTCTGGAGGAAGGGTGGAGAAGCTCATAGCCCACGTTGCTTGAAGTCCAGTGTTAAGTTTCCACAGTCTGTGATGATTTGGGGTGCAATGTCATGTGCTGGTGTTGGTCCTTTGTGTTTTTTGAAAACCAAAGTCACTGCATCCGTTTACCAAGAAATTTTGGAGCACTTCATGCTTCCTTCTGCTGACCAGCTTTTTAAAGATGCTGATTTCATTTTCCAGCAGGATTTGGCACCTGCCCACACTGCCAAAAGCACCAAAAGTTGGTTAAATGGCCATGGTTTTGGTGTGCTTGACTGGCCAGCAAACTCACCAGACCTGAACCCCATAGAGAATCTATGGGGTATTGTCAAGAGAAAAATGAGAAACAAGAGACCAAAAAATGCAGATGAGCTGAAGGCCACTGTCAAAGAAACCTGGGCTTCCATACCACCTCAGCAGTGCCACAGACTGATCACCTCCATGCCACACCGAATTGAGGCAGTAATTAAAGCAAAAGGAGCCCCTACCAAGTATTGAGTACATATACAGTAAATGACCATACTTTCCAGAGGGCCAACAATTCACTAAAAATGTTTGTTTTTTTATTGGTCTTATGAAGTATTCTAATTTGTTGAGATAGTGAATTGGTGGGTTTTTGTTAAATGTGAGCCAAAATCATCACAATTAAAAGAACCAAAGACTTAAACTACTTCAGTCTGTGTGCATTGAATTTATTTAATACACGAGTCTCACAATTTGAGTTGAATTACTGAAATAAATGAACTTTTCCACGACATTCTAATTTATTGAGATGCACCTGTATATATTTGTGCAAGTAATGGTACTATATAAAGATGTATACAAACTATGTTCAAAAAAAAAACAAAAAAAACCCAAATGACAAAAATCAGTAAAATCAGTGAGAGTATATCTATTTATTTATTTATTTTATAAATAAATAATGCTGTTCATTTGAAATTTCTATTTATCAAAGAATCCTGAAAAAAATATATATATTATCGTTTCCACAAAAATGTTAAGCAGCACATCTGTTAACAACATAATCAGAAATGTTTCTTGAGCAGCAAATCAGCATATTTCAATGATTTCTGAAGAATAATGTGACACAGAAGACTGGATGCTGAAAATCACAGATCAGCTTTGCATTACAGAAATAAATGTCATTTTAAAACATATTCAAATAGAAAACTCTTATTTTAAATTGTGATAATATTTCACAATGTTACTGTTTTTTTTTTTGTTTTTTTTACTGTATTTTTGATCAAATAAATGCAGCCTACCTATCTACCTATCTCTCCCTCTCTGTCTCTTTCTATAGATATATTACACAGTGTGTAATTACTTTTAGTGATTCAGTACAACAATGAACATTGTTGCTAGGTTAATCATTATAATTAAATTGCTGTGTTGGGGAGTAACTAGTTACATGTAACAGTGTTATGTAATTTAATTACAAAATAAATGTTACAGTTACTGAGAAAAAATGTATAATTAAATTACAGTTACTTATGAAAATGTTAACGATTACAAAAACATCTGAATATTTTCTGTAAAAAGCTAGGATATGTTGAATAATATTAATTTTTTGCATTGCATGTTTTTGATGTGATCTGCCACTTAAATGTTGTTTAGTAAAGTGATGCTACTCTGATGCTTTTGATTGGTTCTTGTTTGAATTTACAGCGTACCATGTCTGCCAATTACATCAATCCACATCGCCACTGAAAGCTTTAGGCTACAACCTGAGTGTTGATTAACTGATTAACAGTCAAAAATATTTGTTAGAAATCTAGAAAAGTAATCCAAAATGTACTCAGTTACATTAACTAACTGAAACAGTTACACAACTTATTACATTTTAAATAAGTTAAATTGTAATCTGTTACCTATTACATTTCCAAAGTAAACTTCCCAACACTGTTAAAGTGCTAACACAGTATGAAGGTTGGAGGTCACGCTGTGGCTGCTTTTATTCTAATGATGCTCAAACAGGTTGTTATCACATTATGAGCCTGTATCTCAAATACTGAAGCTAATGAGTGCAGTTGCACAACATAGTGTACACTTAAACACGCATGCACTCATTAACAGTGACGCACAGGTAACTGCACTGGGTTTCTGGTTATGGAAATAATGGCTATCAGTCTTGCGCTCTCTTTTTTAGTAAACAATGAAGCACAATGCATACAGAAAAAATGCATATATATAAAAAAAAAAAAAAAAAAAAACAGGAGGATGAGGTGTGAAGAGTGACATATATGAAGTGTTTCCACGCTCTCTTTCCAGTGTTTTTGGGTATGTGGGTAAGTGTGGGCAGCTCAAAGCGTATCGCAGCGGTGCTCAGAGTTCAGTTACTGCTGCTGGAAACCGTTTCACATGTGAAGATCACCTACATCAAAGACCACCAGCACATCAATACAACAGTCTGTACTACATTACAGCATGGAAAAAAACAAAGAACGGACAGAGTGAGGGGCTTTTCAAGAAAAATACACTCAAACAAGTCCATATGTGCATATATATATATATATATATATATGTGTGTGTGTGTGTGTGTGTGTGTGTATATATATATTTACATTACTGTGCAAAAGCATTTTCACCAATCACTGAAATCTACCTGCAAATCTACTGTGAACAGTTTTAGGCACACGAGTAATAATGCTGCATCATAGCGTCATAAATAGATTTTATTTATCAATTAACTTCTAACTTTTAATTAGTATTTGGTGTGACCATCCATTTGAAAAGATTTTGTTCGAGGTACACTTGTGCACTTGTGTGTTTTTCAGGTAGCTTTGCAGGTAGGTTTCTTAAAGAGCCTTGTAGACGTTACCACAGTTCTTCTGGATTTAGTCTGTCCAAGTTTTTCTGTTTCTTCACGTCATTTCAGACAGACTGGATGAATCTCTGTGTGGAGAACGTCTCAGTTATGTATGTAACCCTCGTTCCCTGAAGGAGGGAAAGGAGACATCACGTCGGTGACCGACGAATGGGATCTCGCCAGAGAGACCAACCTACTTCGAGTGTAACTAAACAAGCCAATGGACATTGGCATGCGGATTCCGCATCCAACTGCCACACCCCACAGCGCGGGTATAAGAGGCAGCAGGTGCACCGCATTAATTCATGCTATCACTGAGGAGCCGAGCCAGTGACCCAGCAGCTCAGCGGTGGTACAGCAACTGTGGCGACGGGACGTGACGTCTCTGTTCCCTCCTTCATGGAACGAGAGTTACATACGTAACCGAGAAGTTCCCCTTCAGTTGGTCACTATGAGTCACGTCGGTGACCAACGAACGGGATCCCTACCAAAGAGCCACAGGAGCTGCCCCCTCCAGTGCCCTGTGTAGGCCTTCAGGTCCTTCCAATAAGGCAGACGATAGGACCGGGCTCTACACAGAGAAGGTCGACTACTGCTGTTCCTCGAGCAACCCAAACAGTAGGACTTGGATAACACTGGGAAAGCATGCCCTTCCATTTGGAAGAGGCACACTGCGGAGTCACCTCCTCCTAGAGGGGGTTAAATGACATTTATTCATGTGAAGTAACCCTGTAGGGCTCTATCGCACATGGAAGTCTCTGAGATGGCTGAGGCTGCATCATTTAGAGACGGCAGAACACGGTCTGCCGGGGGAAACACGGCTCTAGTAGCTGCACCTTGGAAATACACATATGGGAACCCAACAGGGTCACTCAAATGGGCACTAGCCTCACACCAGATTTCAGGAATTCATTGGCTGAAAGGCCTGGCACCGGACGCTCCGCCACATCCGGCCGCCGGAGTGCAGGAGGACTCGACAGGGTTTGCCTGGTTAAGGAACTCTCTGGAGAATTAGGCGTTAAGGACGCCGCAAGCCGACTCTGAACTGGGCCTCTCAGTGCCACTACCTGTTTGAGGTGAGAACACAGGAGGAAACCGGTTCGACACGTAGGCTATAGAACCTAGCGAACGTGTTAGGAGTCGCCCAGCCCGCAGCTCTACAAATGTCTGCTAGCAAGGCACCACGAGCTAGCGCCCAGGATGATGTGACACCCCTAGTGGAGTGAACACGCAGCCTGAGCGGGCAGGTCACACCTTGTGCTTCATAGGCCAAGGTGATGGCATCCACTATCCAGTTGGCCACCCTCTGTTTGGAGACAGCCTTCCCCTTCTGCTGTCCTCCGTAACAGACAAAGAGCTGTTCTGAGGTCCTAAAGCTTTGAGTTCTATCCACGTACTGTCGCAGTGTGCGTACAGGACAGAGCAAAGCTAGGGCTGGGTCTGCCTCCTCCAGGGGCAGCGCTTGAAGGTTCACCACCTGGTCCCTGAAGGGAGTAGTAGGAACCTTGAGCATGTAGCTGGGCCGGGGTCTCAGTGTTGCACTGGAGTCAGCCGGCCCGAACACAAGGCACGATTCGTCGACCGAAAATGCCTGTAGGTCCCACACCCTCTTAATCGAGGTCAATGCAGTCAGGAGTAGGGTTTTCATAGAAAGAAACTTCAACTCGACTGACTGCAAAGGCTCGAAGGGGGCAGTTTGAAGGGCTCTTAGCACCAATGCCAAATCCCAAGAGGGTAGGGAGGGAGGCCTAGGAAGATTTAACCTCCTGGCCCCCATAAGGAACCTGATGACCAGATTATGCTTCCCCACCGACCTCCCCTCTACGGGGTCGCAGTGGGCGGAAATAGCAGCAACATAAACCTTAAGGGTGGAGGGGGACAGCCTACGCTCCAACCCTTGCTGCAGGAAGGAAGGCATGGCTCTGATCGAACATCTCTGGGGGTCCTCATGGTGAGAGGAACACCATTCAATGAACAGGTTCTACTTCAGAGCAACTGGCCTACCTGGTCTCATGATGAAAACGTACCTGTGGGAACTTTTTTGCAAGACATGGTATACATACC
Organism: Spinibarbus caldwelli; assembly: GCA_039654775.1. Taxonomy (NCBI): domain Eukaryota; kingdom Metazoa; phylum Chordata; class Actinopteri; order Cypriniformes; family Cyprinidae; genus Spinibarbus; species Spinibarbus caldwelli. The sequence continues at coordinate 23,519,503 of CM077261.1, read as the reverse complement.
AATAAGTACATATCACTGCAGTTTCCAACAGAAATCAACACTAGAGGCGGTAAAACAGCGAGCACTTGCAATCGTTTTCATACACAGTTATGATTACAGCTCCATATGTTTTGTTTTCCTGATGTAACAAGTTTGCTCTGTACCTCAGCCGCACAGAATTGGACTTAGGATCCAGAATCCTTGAGTACGAATCCTGTCAAAAACGTGACTCACGATGAAAGAGCTGAAAGGTGAGAGATCGAAAAACAAGCTAAAACGTGATGCTTGCGATTGTGTTTTTACATCACATTCGCTTTTGTTTATACTATCGGGTAGGTTTAGGTATTGTGCAGATGGTACGATATTTTAAAATGTTATTTTATTTTATAGTGCCACTCAACAGACATTTCAAGTCAGAACTGCGGTGACACCTACAAAACGTCACATAAAATGTATCATATGTACGTTCATCTGTTCTGGGGAAAAAAACCGAACACTCTTTTAGCACCACTCAGTGGACATTTCACATCAAATATGTCACGAAACGTACATGGAGGTAAGTATTTCGCGTCTTGCGAAAAAGTTCCCAGAGGTACGTTTTCTCCATGAGATCACGTTGGAACTGGCTGTTGTCAGATTCCTTGTGTAAACAAAAATCTCACTGGATTATTACAATTAATGGCAAAAGGAATGTTTGGAAATGTAATGAAAATGGCTTAAAACTATTTTTTTGTTGGTGAAAATACTAATGACCCAAGACTTTTGTACAGTAGTGTACATAAACCTTTACTTATAATAATGCACTTTCAATGTAAGTCAGTGGGGAGTCATTCTAGAGCATTTAAAAACACTTTTTTGTTGTTTATTTTGTTAAAATGTTTATATTATGCTTTTTTTCACAAAAAAAGTGTTATTTGATCAGTAAATATGTTATGTTTGCTCCATCTTTGTAGATAGTTTTATCATGTCCGTTCCTTATGTGTAAAATGCAAATGTCAGTATATATATATATATATATATATATATGCCTTGTCTATGAGGCAAAGCATTGCATTAGAATTAATATTACAAATAAATTTAAGATAATAATAATTCTTGCTATTAACCTGTAATTAACTTGTACTGAATCCAGAACATTCCTTGCAATATTATGGAATATGGACTCATATTTTACCTGTAAACAACGGTTTGTGGTTAAAAATGTCTTAATGGTGGATTTGTTTCTTACAAATACACAGCTTTTCACTTCACAAGACATTAATTGATGGAATGGAGTGGTGTGGATTACTTGTGGATTATTGTGATGTTTTTATCAGCTGTTTGGACTCTCATTCTGACGGCACCCATTCACTGCAGAGGATCCATTGGTGAGCAAGTGATGGAATGCTAGGTTTCTCCAAGTCTGTTCTGATGAAAAAACAAACTCATCTACATCTTGAATGACCTGAGGGTGAGTAAATGTTCAGATAATTTTCATTTTTGATGAACTATTCCTTTAACTGCCAGATGGGGTTTCAGGAATGAAGAAGTATTGTGTTTGTCTTTGAGAGACGCAGTTCCTTAAATTTCCTAAAACCATCTTTTACAGAACGCTTTGAGGATTTACAGAAAGCTTCGAGGCCGATATAAATATGGGAACCTCTAGGTTAGAATGAGGGACTCCACAAAAAGACTAAATTCAGGAAATTTTTTTCTCAAATAAAGTGTGGTAAATGGATTTACAGCAAAATGAGTCCATAAATCATTAGAATAAGAAAACACAGTGAAAGAAGACACGGATATAATTCACTTTTTGCCCTAATAAATCCGGTCAAATAAAAGCAAGTATGATGGAAAAAGTCGCCACCGTGAATGCATTCATATGGCTTTATGAGGCACAGACTTTCCCGAGTGGAAACTGTAGTGAGATTTCAGTTTGCACAGCGATATGGATGGTGAAAGAGCTCGAGGCGACATGGGGTAATTCCCAGCAAGCTTTGAGGTGGACGTGCTGTACCGCCACTGACAACATTTGACATCATTCGACAGCGGGCCCACCTTTTTCAACAACAACAATCCTGAAAAGGTGGGTGGAAGAGGTGGAAAGAAAGGCTAAAAATAACCCCGGGCTGTGTCTCTACTCGTCTTTGCTCTTTTTCGTCTTCTCTCTCGCTAACGCTCATCAGCTCCTTTCAGTGGTTATGCTGTGAAGTCGTCCCTACCGTATTTCAGTTCTGAAATCTGTCACAAACAGGAAAAACACCTAGTAGCTGCTGTATTGAAAGACAGAGCTTGAAATCACTGATCAAGCCAAACAACAGATCAGTAAAAGGCCACACTTACATTCACTGCTTCATTTAAACTTACAATTTAAGATGTAAGTTTAAGAATTATAGATTAATTTTTATTTATTTATTTATTTTTTACTTTTTTTAGCATAGCATAAGTTTACATCTTCTAAAGCAGTTTTTTCAGTATAAGGTTTTTAGTTTGGCTATATGGTTCTCTGAAACTATTATTTTAGTATCATTGATATACTATTATAGTTTTTATTATTATTATTTAGATTTTATTTTGTTTTCCATTTAATTTAGTTAAAGTTTTAGTAATTTTGTTGTACATTTTTGTCATTTTTATTAATATTATTTATCTTTTAATATGTCTACATTTTGTAAAGTTTTTGGGCCAGATTTTCTAAAAGCTTGTGCCAGCACAAACCGTCTTTTAGCGTTAAAATAGTACTGTCAGGATTTGCTAAAGACACACAGTGAAGAATTAGCGCTGAAAAGGCATGGACACTGTTATTTTTGCACCTGACCTTACTGAATATGCATTTGTAGGAGTTTCCCTTTCCATCGCAAAATTTATGGGAGGAGAGTATTAAAATGAATCACGCAACACGATTTACTAACATTTGCACTCGGCAAATTACTGGTATGTGCCATTATTTAACGCCCAAAGAAAGCATGTCTTAAAGCAGGTAGTAATTTGCGCTGCTCTTGGTAGATTGAGCTGGTCATTATGGAAGTGATCTAGCTGCGTCTGTGCATTGTCAGTAAATCACACACAGAATTTCCCCTCCCATCAGCACTTTTATAGAATTGCACTCTAACTCTAATTTGCCCTTTTTAGTAAATCTATAGTATCTATCTGTTTAGTAACTTATTTTACTTATGTAATGTGATATATATTCAAGCAAAAAAAGAACTGAGCACATTTTGACAAATCTTAATTGCAATGCAAAATTTTCAAATTTAACTACAAATGTTGCATCTCCTACAACAGTAGCCTTAGCAATTATTTGTCTATTGGTCAGGTGAAGTTATACAAAAAAAGTATATATTTTTATCTTTAGAATAATGTGTACTGATGAATTGTGCACAATAACACCAGAAGCACAGGAAAATATTGTCAATTTTGACTGCATGTTATCACATAAAGTGTATAGTCCTCCACAACCATTTAACACCAAGGCATATGAAACTCTTCATGTTTCAAAAAATGTTTACAAAAGGGACTTTGAGTCCAGTGCCGAATGTTTGTTCAACTTGAAAATACTTTTCTGATATCTTTGCACATGATGATGTGGATGAAATCGAGACGTGCAGTGATGCAGAACGACCACCATGGAAAATGGAGTCAACGTGGTGACAACAATGGAATCCTCAACGGCCTTACACGTCAATTTCAGTAGTTAAGTTGTGCGGGACGGCAGCGTGGTCATGTTGATACACTTCAACGGCGATGAAGACCCTCAAGTGCATGAGTAATGCATGAGTGTTCTTGTCATGCTCTGAGTCACGTCCAGGAATCACACGAAAACAGTTAGCCCACCAACACACAGATGAATTGAAGAAAAGAAAAAGAAAAACTGGTAAAAGCGTGAAAAGGTCAACAAAAAAAAATCCACCTGTGGACCACAAGGAAAAGAAACCTGAACCCAAATCATTCACATTCTTTTTATTTCCTTATCCTGATGTGCAAATGCTCACAGTTATGAAAGTGTGTGTATGCAAAAAAAAAAAAAAAAAAGTTAATTTAAAATGAATTAAAAATATTTATAATTACAATGTATTTTTTATTAACCCAAAATCTATGAAAGCCCATTTCTGCCACAGAATAAAATAATAAAAAAAAAACAATTAAAAATTAAAAAGGCAATTGCAACTTTATATCTAACAATTCTGACTTTGCTTTCACAAAAAAAAAGTAAACTCAGACTTATAAAATAAGATGTAAGATGTAATCTTGAAAACAGAATTGCGAGAGATCAACTCACAACTCTGAAGAAAAAAAGTCAGAATTGGGAGATATAAACTTGGAATTCTTGTGTTCTTCACGCAATTCGAAGTTTAAATCTCACATTTCTATTTATATCTCGCAACTTGCAACTTTTATTGTAACTTTTTATCTTACAAGTTAGCCAATTAATTAATTAATTAATTTCATTTTATTTATTCATTTATTTTGAATTTATTTAGTATTATAATTATTGTTTATTTTTTATTTTTTTTGCAATTGTGCGCTTATATGTCACAATTCAGAATATGCTTCTTAGAGTAATTGTGTCGCAATTGTGTGTTAACATCTCACAATGTTGACTTTTTTCTCAGAATTGACAGAAAAAAGTATGATTTGTGAAATATAACTTAGAATTGCAAGGGAAAAATTGTAATTACCTTTTATTTATTTATTTATTGTTCCGTGGCGGAAATGAACTTCAGTGCAAAACAGACCTGCAGTTACACATGAAAACCTGACCCGTACCTGGTCTGAAAGCTTACAGTAGCTTTAACATTCCCAGTCTATTTGTACAATAAAAGCATAATTTGTTATGATTTCACAGCATGTTCATCATGAATTAGAGTGCTACAGTAAGGATTTCCCTGGAAATAATTTATTAATAACTGTCCATTCCTATGTGTGTTTTTCCAGGAAAGGTTTGGCGTGCCATCAGCAGGTTTTCCCCGGCTGTACTCCACATTTGTTTTGTGACTGATAAGGAAGCGCAAAACATAATGACGTTCTCTAATTAAGAGAAAAGTGTGAGATGGTGTTGACACTGAGATGGTTACCAGGCAAGTAAGTTTGCACTTATGACAAATTTAACCTATGAGAAATGTAATTACGTCCAGTATCGAGGTAATACATCTCAGAGGAAATTGCCTAATGGAGGTTTCATTTAAGTATCAACTTGTTTCAGATGTTCCACTATAATTTTCTTAAGAAAAAATGAAATATCTTTGAAATTATTTTGGCTCAGCCTCTGATAATTTGGTTTTGGAAGAATCTGATAAGAAACTCATACAGTATATTTATATTGAGATATATTCGATTGCAGACTAATCGCTAGATGAGAAAAACTTACAATATAACACATACAATGATATATGCACACAATATAAAGCATGAAACCAATGCTACTGCCTCATAAAAGGTCACCAGGTCACTGGATAAAATGACAATCACAGTGCACAAAATTATTCAGCATGCACTTCCTGTGTAACTGAACATATACTGAAAGGTGGAAACAAATACCTAATGCTCAACAGGAAACTGATCGAAGGCAAACCACTACATGCTTGACGAGTATTTCATGTAAACTGAGTGTCTCATTTTGTGGTTTGAAAGCATAACAGAGACAAGAGGCTGTTCCATGCACTTATTTATAGACGTTTCCTATTTATTCAGTTCACTGAAGTCACCAGAGGAGGGCATCAAACACATGACCACATCTGAGAGGAACCTTCGCTGCGACTATATAAACAAACCACTCATGTGGATAATCCCAAAATTGTTGAGGACAAAAATAGTTTTCTCATATCCTGCTCAGTATGGAGCTATATTGTCATGCCATACTCAGAAAATATTCCAGCAGTATTCCAGCAATAAGCCAGGTGGCTTGTGTGAGTGATTACAGCTGATGTGCTCTGAAAGGTTAGAAAGTTTTTGTGCCACGTACTGATGCCTTTCCATTCCATTTATCAAATGGTTTTATGAAATAAAATTTCTTCTGAAATTAGGGGAAAATAAAACCGTGCAGATGGGCTCTTTTGGGCTGTTGATGCTGATGGTGTGGACATGTGTCTGCGTGTCTGGGAATGGAGTGCTTTAAGGATTGATCTTTGTCTGAAAGGATGTGCAGTCAGGTGACCTCTTGACCCCTCTTGACCTCTGGGCTTCATGTGAGCCGGCCTCTGGGAGAACAAGATGATGAGAGATCAGGTTTCCTGTCACCATTTCCAGGGCTGATCGGATTAATTAGTGGTGCTGCTAAGACAAGCATCACTAGAGCTGTTGACCATAGGGTTTCTTTTAAATAATCAGGCTTAGAATTTTTGCCCGAATGTTGACAAAATGGGTAAAACAGTGTCACAAAGACTTATAAGTAAGATTTTTGACACAGGCCAGTAAGTAACTACTTGGCAACCAATTAAAAACACTATAAAAACCATCATAACACCAAGAAATCACTTAACAACACCCCAAAATCCACACAGAAACTTGGCAACCACTTAACAACACCCTAACATGCACCCAGAACACCTATCAACCACTTAAAAATACCCTAACATGCACCCTGAACATATATCAACCACTTAACAACACCCCAACATAAACCCAGAACACCTATCAACCACTTAACAACACCCTAACATCCACCCAGAACACCTATCAACCACTTAATAACACCCTAACATCCACCCAGAACACCTATTAACCACTTAAAAACACCCTAACATCCACCCAGAACACCTATCAACCACTTAACAACATCATAACATCCACCCAGAACACCTATCAACCACTTAACAACACCCTAACATGCACCCAGAACATCTATCAACCACTTAACAACACCCTAACATGCACCTAGAACACCTATCAACCACTTAACAACACCCTAACGTCCACCCAGAACACCTATCAACCCCTTAAAAACACCCTAACATCCACCTAGAAAACCTATCAACAACTTAACAACACCACAACATCCACCCAGAACACCTATCTACCACTTAAAAACACCCTAACATGCACCCAGAACATCTATCAACCACTTAAAAACACCCTAACATCCACCCAGAACACCCTAGCAACCACTAAGTAATGCCATAACATCCACCAAGAACACCTAGCAACCACTTAACAACAACCTAACAACCACCCAGATCACCTAACAACACCCTAACATCCACCCAGAACACCTTAGCAACCACTTAGTAATGCCATAACATCCACCCAGAAAACCTAGCAACCACTTAACAACAATCTAACAACCACCAAGATCACCTAACAACACCCTAACATCCACCCAGAACACCTTAGCAAACACTTAGTAATGCCACAACATCCACTCAGAACACCTATCAACCACTTAACAACACCCTAACATGCACCCAGAACACCTATCAACCACTTAAAAACACCCTAACATCCACACAGAATACCTAGCAACCACTTAACAACAACCTAACAACCACCCAGAACACCCTAACAACCACTTAGTAATGCCCTAACATCCACCCAGAACACCTATAAACCACATAACAACACCCTAACATCCACCCAGAAAATCTATCAACCACTTAAAAACATGCGAACATGCACCCAGAACATCTATCAACCACTTAAAATCACCCAAACATCCAAACAGAACACCCTAGCAACCACTTAGTAATGCCATTGCATCCACCCAGAACACCTAGCAACCACTTAACAACAACCTAACAACCACCCAGATCACCTAACAACACCATAACATTCACCCAGAACACCCTAGCAACCACTTAGTAATGCCACAACATCCACCCAGAACACCTATCAACCACTTAGCAACAACCTAACAACCACCCAGATCACCTAACAACACCTTAACATCCACCCAGAACACCTTAGCAACCACTTAGTAATGCCCTAACATCCACCCAGAACACCTAGCAACCACTTAACAACAACCTAACAACCACCCAGATCACGTAACAACACCCTAATATCCACCCAGAACACCTTAGCAACCACTTAGTAATGCCACAACATCCACCCAGAACACCTATCAACCACTTAACAACACCCTAACATCCACACAGAATACCTATCAACCCCTTAAAAGCACCCAAACATCCACACGGAACACCTATCAACTACTTAACAACACCGTAACATCCACCCAGAACACCTATCTACCACTTAAATACACCCTAACATGCACCCAGAACATCTATCAACCACTTAAAAACATCCTAACATCCACCCAGAACACCCTAGCAACCACTAAGTAATGCCATAATATCCACCCAGAACACCTAGCAACCACTTAACAACAACCTAACAACCACCCAGATCACCTAACAACACCCTAACATCCACCCAGAACACCTTAGCAACCACTTAGTAATGCCACAACATCCACCCAGAACACCTATCAACCACTTAACAAGATCCTAACATGCACCCAGAACACCTATCAACCACTTAAAAACACCCTAACATCCACACAGAATACCTATCAACACCTTAAAAGCACCCAAACATCCACCCAGAACACATAGCAACCACTTAACAACAACCTAACAACCACACAGATCACCTAACAACACCCTAACATCCACCCAGAACACCCTAGAAACCACTTAGTAATGCCATAACATCCACCCAGAACACCTAGCAACCACTTGACAACAACCTAACAACCACCAAGATCACCTAACAACACCATAACATCCACCCAGAACACCTTAGCAACCACTTAGTAATCCCACAACATCCACCCAGAACACCTATCAACCACTTAACAACAACCTAACATGCACCCAGAACACCTATCAACCACTTAAAAACACCCTAACATCCAAACAGAATACCTAGCAACCACTTAACAACAACCTAACAACCACCCAGAACACCCTAGCAACCACTTAGTAATGCCACAACATCCACCCAGAACACCTATCAACCACTTAACAACAACCTAACAACCACCCAGATCACCTAACAACACCTTAACATCCACCCAGAACACCTTAGCAACCACTTAGTAATGCCCTAACATCCACCCAGAACACCTAGCAACCACTTAACAACAACCTAACAACCACCCAGATCACGTAACAACACCCTAATATCCACCCAGAACACCTTAGCAACCACTTAGTAATGCCACAACATCCACCCAGAACACCTATCAACCACTTAACAACACCCTAACATCCACACAGAATACCTATCAACCCCTTAAAAGCACCCAAACATCCACACGGAACACCTATCAACTACTTAACAACACCGTAACATCCACCCAGAACACCTATCTACCACTTAAATACACCCTAACATGCACCCAGAACATCTATCAACCACTTAAAAACATCCTAACATCCACCCAGAACACCCTAGCAACCACTAAGTAATGCCATAATATCCACCCAGAACACCTAGCAACCACTTAACAACAACCTAACAACCACCCAGATCACCTAACAACACCCTAACATCCACCCAGAACACCTTAGCAACCACTTAGTAATGCCACAACATCCACCCAGAACACCTATCAACCACTTAACAAGATCCTAACATGCACCCAGAACACCTATCAACCACTTAAAAACACCCTAACATCCACACAGAATACCTATCAACACCTTAAAAGCACCCAAACATCCACCCAGAACACATAGCAACCACTTAACAACAACCTAACAACCACACAGATCACCTAACAACACCCTAACATCCACCCAGAACACCCTAGAAACCACTTAGTAATGCCATAACATCCACCCAGAACACCTAGCAACCACTTGACAACAACCTAACAACCACCAAGATCACCTAACAACACCATAACATCCACCCAGAACACCTTAGCAACCACTTAGTAATCCCACAACATCCACCCAGAACACCTATCAACCACTTAACAACAACCTAACATGCACCCAGAACACCTATCAACCACTTAAAAACACCCTAACATCCAAACAGAATACCTAGCAACCACTTAACAACAACCTAACAACCACCCAGAACACCCTAGCAACCACTTAGTAATGCCACAACATCCACCCAGAACACCTATCAACCACTTAACAACAACCTAACAACCACCCAGATCACCTAACAACACCTTAACATCCACCCAGAACACCTTAGCAACCACTTAGTAATGCCCTAACATCCACCCAGAACACCTAGCAACCACTTAACAACAACCTAACAACCACCCAGATCACGTAACAACACCCTAATATCCACCCAGAACACCTTAGCAACCACTTAGTAATGCCACAACATCCACCCAGAACACCTATCAACCACTTAACAACACCCTAACATCCACACAGAATACCTATCAACCCCTTAAAAGCACCCAAACATCCACACGGAACACCTATCAACTACTTAACAACACCGTAACATCCACCCAGAACACCTATCTACCACTTAAATACACCCTAACATGCACCCAGAACATCTATCAACCACTTAAAAACATCCTAACATCCACCCAGAACACCCTAGCAACCACTAAGTAATGCCATAATATCCACCCAGAACACCTAGCAACCACTTAACAACAACCTAACAACCACCCAGATCACCTAACAACACCCTAACATCCACCCAGAACACCTTAGCAACCACTTAGTAATGCCACAACATCCACCCAGAACACCTATCAACCACTTAACAAGATCCTAACATGCACCCAGAACACCTATCAACCACTTAAAAACACCCTAACATCCACACAGAATACCTATCAACACCTTAAAAGCACCCAAACATCCACCCAGAACACATAGCAACCACTTAACAACAACCTAACAACCACACAGATCACCTAACAACACCCTAACATCCACCCAGAACACCCTAGAAACCACTTAGTAATGCCATAACATCCACCCAGAACACCTAGCAACCACTTGACAACAACCTAACAACCACCAAGATCACCTAACAACACCATAACATCCACCCAGAACACCTTAGCAACCACTTAGTAATCCCACAACATCCACCCAGAACACCTATCAACCACTTAACAACAACCTAACATGCACCCAGAACACCTATCAACCACTTAAAAACACCCTAACATCCAAACAGAATACCTAGCAACCACTTAACAACAACCTAACAACCACCCAGAACACCCTAGCAACCACTTAGTAATGCCCTAACATCCACCCAGAACACCTATCAACCACATAACAACACCCTAACATCCATCCAGAAAACCTATCAACCACTTAAAAACATGCGAACATGCACCCAGAACATCTATCAACCACCTAACAACACCCTAACATCCACCCAGAACACCCTAGCAACCACTTAGTAATGCCATTGCATCCACACAGAACACCTAGCAACCACTTAACAACAACCTAACAACCACCAAGATCACCTAACAACACCTTAACAACCACCCAGAACACCTTAGCAACCACTTAGTAATGCCATCTAACAACACCTTAACAACCACCCAGAACACCTATCAACCACTTAAAAACACCCTAACATCCACACAGAATACCTAGCAACCACTTAACAACAACCTAACAACCACCCAGAACACCCTAGCAACCACTTAGTGATGCCCTAACATCCACCCAGAACGCCTATCAACCACATAACAACACCCTAACATCCACCCAGAAAACCTATCTACCACTTAAAAACATGCGAACATGCACCCAGAACATCTATCAACCACTTAAAAACACCCAAACATTCACCCAGAACACCCTAGCAACCACTTAGTAATGCCACAGCATCCACCCAGAACACCTAGCAACCACTTAACAACAACCTAACAACCACTCAGATCACCTAACAACACCCTAACATCCACCCAGAACACCCTAGCAACCACTTAGTAATGCCCTAACCTCCACCCAGCACACACAGCAACCACTTAACAAGACCTACCAACCACCCTGAACACCTAAGAACCACTTTACAACACCCTAACAACTACCCAGAACACCTAACCACACTCTAACATCCACCCAGAACACCTAACAACATCTAACAACCACACAGAACACCTAACCACACCCTAACATCCACCCAGAACACCTAATAACACCCTAACAACCACCCAGAACACCTATCAAGCATCTAGAACAGTCAAGCAACCAGTTAACAACACACTAACATCCATGTAGAACACCCAGCAACCATCCAGAACAGCCTAGCAACTACTTAGAAATTCGCTAGCAACCATTTAGTGACGCCTTAGCAACACTGAACACCATAGCCACCATACAGTAACACATTAACACTTACCCAAAATACCTTAGCAACATAGTTATTTATCATTGTTTGCACACAAAGGTGGTCCCGCCCCAAACTTATGCCACTGGCCTGCAAGCTTTCTGATTGGCCAAAGTGTGTCAGATTCTTTATTGCTGTTTACAGAGTGATTTCTCAACACACATATTTCATACAGTATCTGTCAGGAAGTATGGACATTTTATACAAAGTTTTTCCAAAATAAATTGTTTGCAGCCTCTTTATAGTATTTAAAAGTAACGGTCCGTGAATGTCTAATCTGATTGTATCTTTGCTACCTAAATAACGAGAGCGATATCAGTTTGCAGCATGTGGCGGTCCAGATGGACGGGCAGTTCAGTACGGCTGCCAACAGCTGGATGATCCGAGGGCTGCCCTCAGCAGTACAGTGTTATTCCCAGTGGATGAGAGGATGGATACAGGACAAGCCAGCGGCTGAACAGAGAGCCACTCTTCCTGCTCAGGACAGGAAAAGCTACCGCTACTCGGTCTTATCACTAATAGCACAGGCGCTCCTGAGAGACAAGGGTACAGCAGAGAGCGGATAATGAGAGGAAGAGGGGTTTAAATCCGTGTGTAAATGAATACCCCTCGAAAACTGGGAATCTCAGGCCACTTGAGACAAGCTCTGAAAACACAGACCGTACAAAGAGCAAATCTGACTTGGGTTTCATATTAGATCAGAAGCTACCGGGTGTCTTGCAATAGTGTAAAATTTCCAGGGTTTGGTCTTCAGGGATAATGACATGCTATTCATTGACTACTTCAGCAGAAACTGGCAGCACGCATAACCAAAGCTTCTCTCTTTAAAGTTCAAAACTAAAGACTTCAACATATTACATGTTTACTTCCCAATTTTGATGTTAAAATGGGCATATCGCATAGACAAAAGCGAGCAGCCGTGAGATTTTGGGGAAACTGGCGTCTACATCAGTCTGAGGGACTGATGCATCACAAGGCTGGCCGCAAGGCCACTTCCTCATGGATGTGAGAAGAGGGCATTTCCTCCCAAATCTCCACCATTAGCTCTGCCATGTCCACAAAACGATCAAATCCATGAGAAAACTCTCAATGAATGCATCTTTCAGTTTCAATGAAGAAACTTCTTGTTATTCAGTTCATGATGAGGCAAAAATACGGTAAATTATTACTCATTTCAGTTCTAGTCACTTTTGGTAGGCAAAACCTGGTTTTACAGCCTGATGACACTTTTTTTTTTAGATCTAATGGTGCATTAAAGAACCCAAATACCATCTGAAGAACTTATAATAACCCTTTTAGTCAACTCTTCAAAAATTGGAAGCTAAGGAACCTTTGAAGAACCTTTAAGAGCATGCGTGGCAGCTGATATCCAATCTCATTCCACCCACCCAAAACACACATGCACCATCCCTTACCATCATTTTATCCTCCCTTTCCGCTTCACAAACCTAAAATATTACAAATCATATCCAAGCCATTTAAAGCAACCCCAGAGTTCCCTTGTCTAACATCTCGAGTATTTAACACAATATAAAAAAATATGCACATAAATGTAATATAAATCTATAGATGTATTCTGTCACATTTATCTTGTAGCACTGATTGGTGGGTTTTATGACACAGTTATTCTATAATTATTGTTATTTAGACAATTCTTCTACGTGTTGTTATAAATGCATTTATTACATTGCAATAACATGATTAATAGTCATGGGTAACACTTTATTGTAAGGTGTCCTGGTTACCTATGTTACATGTACTTACCATTATAATAACAATAAATTATGCATAATTACATGCAAGTAACCTTAAACCAAACTCTAATCCTAACCCTAACCATATAGTAAGTATATGTAGTTAATTAATATTACTCAGTACTTAAATGTATAATTACACTGTAACAAGGACACCTTAAAATAAAGTGTAACCTAGTCATGTCAACACACAAAGTTCTAGTCACTTTTGGTAGGCAAAACCTGGTTTTACAGCCTGATGACACCTTTTTAGATCTACTGGCGCGTTAAAGAACCCAAATACCATCTGAAGAACTTATAATAACCCTTTTAGTCAACTCTTGAAAAGTGAACCTTAATAAGAAGGAACCTTTGAAGAACCTTTAAGAGCATACATGGCAGCAGATATCCAATCTTATTCCACCCACCCAGAAAACACACACCATCACTTTACCCTCCCTTTCCGCTTCCCAAACCCAAAATATTACAAATCATGTCCAAGCCATTTAAAGCCTCCTGAGAGTTTGCTTGTCTAACATCTCGAGACATCTCTCATTCTCCCTTTTCTAAGTCATGGGACTGTTATTTGTCCCAGACTGACACAGATGCACATATGCCGTCTGACTCACTTCAACTCAGGCTGAGTCTGTTTCCAATTTTCGCACCCCTCCACCCATAAAAAGAGACGTTACCTCCAAAAACAACAAAAAATAGTGAAGAAAACGGCTCGCATGCTGCTAAAAGTTTGTCTCTTTTTAAGCCGAAGCAGCTAACAAAAGCCACTCTCCCTGAGACTCCTAAACTCTTATCAGCGCTTTCCTTCCCCTCTGCGCTAGAGCGTGGGAGCACGGAGGAGAAAACCTGCACCCGCAAACAACAGGAGGAAGCCAGTAATCTGAGTTGAGGCGCTCCGAATGATCCCAGGCAGCGGGGGAAGAAAGACAGCCTGAGAAAGCCTGACAGGAAAGGCTCGGACGGGACAGAGGTGTCATAAAACTCAGTCGAAACTTGAGGGAAAAGTTTTAGAGACCTGAAGGGAGCTCTTGATGATGCTTCCTGTCAAATTAAATGATAGCTGAAGAGAGGGATCTTAAAACAGACACTCACCAGCAAGTCGAGCATACATGCAGCGTGTCGGGCTCTACAGCGTCTCTATGTCCATAATCAAATGTCTCTCGGTGTCCAGCCAGAGCAGTCAGTGTCCACAACAAAAGACATGAAGGAGCTAACACGGGAGGGCAGGAATATCAAGGCTCTCAGTGAAACTGCCCCTTTCTGTTTCCTCTGTTCATTCAGAGTCTACTTACACTAAGTTGGCAATGCCTCTTTGCGGGAACAACTTGTTTCAGGACTCCCCAAATGTCTGAAGCTGCAAGCGGAGGAAGAAAAGGAGAGGAAAGAGTGTGTGTGTGTGTGTGTGTGTGTTTGGTGCTGAAGGGAGGGCTGGGGGGTTCAGGGAGGTGGGAGGGACGCGCTCTAAGGAGGCCGGGGCCATCTATGCCAGACAATGGCAGGAAAATGAACATCAGACGCTAAAAAGCAACAGTCCGATTATTAGAAAGTGCTAATAACAACAACAGGGAATGAAATAACAAAAGAACGAATGTTGTTTTTGCACTTATTTTGGAAGATGTAGACATTTCTTATTCTTTTCATTTCTTTTTTTTAAGAGTTCAAAATTCACATTACAATAATTTTGAAAAATCTCAATTTTTTTCACCCTGATGATCTTCCAAACCTGTGACTGCTATTTATTTTGTGGAACATAAAGGAGAAAGCTTGTATATTTTATGGTGATCATGTTAGTCAACCCCCCCCCCAAAAAAAACAAAGATAAAATATAAAATAAAATAAAAGGATAAGAATAATAAAAAGGAACCATATAATAATCTTCCAAAGTCAAAACTTTTCAAAGTTTTGCAAAGTAACACTATTAACAGCTGAAGCTCTTAATTCTCATTCATAGTTGTGTTTAGGAAAAAAAAGCTGATGCATCAGGAAATATTTGACTTCTAGATGCAACAACAGATGTAATGTTTTGTATTTGTATTGAAGTGGAGGGGAAAATTCACTGAAAATTTATTTAAATTTCAGCACCATTTCACTTCAAAAGGTGTGTGAATATAATGTATGACTATTTTTTATTATACTTTATTATACTTATGGTGTTACTGGTCATTGCCACTATAAACTGTCACTGTATGGAAAAGAGCTGAGTGGAGGTTCTTCAAAAAATATTTTTAATTCCATTGAAAAACTAAATCATATACCGGTTTGGAACAACATAAGGGGGAATAAATGATGTATTGATGCCCTGTGGCTGTTTTTTTTTTTTTTTTTTTTTCTTGTGCTTTAAAGAAGAACACATTTTGATGTGTTGACTAACATACCAAAGCACATGTAAAGTATAATTTTTAACTGTAGTGTGTTAATCAATTTTACATTTAAAATAAATAGCCTATATTTTAGGTGTACTAATCTGCAACTTCATCATTACAAGCATGTAATTGCAAATAAAAACTTATTTAAATACATGACATACGAATTTCAATATAATTGACCTTAAATTTTAGTTTACCATAATGCTTGTCAGTATATTCATTCAGCAATACACTTTAACCATATTTCATGTAATGCGTACTTATTACAAGAATTATGTACTTAAGTCCTACTTCAGTAAGAGTCAAAAACTACTCATAAGTTCAACTAATTCAACTAATTAATTTCAGTTTGCAGTAAAGTATTCAGATATGCAGCTATATTACATACAGCTGAACAAATTCACACACACATCCGCGGACAAGCTTTGACACATACGTAAGTGCCAAAATATTATCCAAACCATTAATTTGTATTTTGTGATGACATATTCAGGTTGTTTTTTATGGCAAACAATTCCTTCAAATATCTTCTCCTTGTTTTAGTTTTTAATTATAGAGATGTCATTTTGACATCAAACTCAGTATTTTTATTATTATTTTTTTTTTTGTGTGTGCGCAAAAAACAGCAAAATGTACTTGTGTACAATGTAATCCCATTTGATCTGGTGTAAATAGGTCTTTATTCCAGCAAACAGTTTTTGTAGAGAACAAATTTAGCTCAGTTCATGTTGGTTGGATTTACTTCACAAAATGAGATGTGAGCTGTATATATGAATATAGAAATTTTACATATAGATCTGTATATAGAAATTTTAACCACAATGAATTTGCATGTCTGTCTGTTCACTTTGTATCTGTGTGTGTTTCCGTACACACACACACACACACACTAACTTCCCTGTAATGAGGTCTTTGGGTCAGAGCATTACACTACAAAATACGTTATTATTAGGTCTGATTGCACACACACCGGGACAAATTTCACCGCTCTTAATTCAATTTCAGGGTGAAGATACTGGGACTCAACTGATGCTTTCACAGAGTTGGAAAAGAAAAAAAAAAAAAATACATGATTGGAAAATTTATCACTGTAATGCAAAGTTAATTTTGAGAGGTTTTTAAAGTTCTGCCATATTTGAGATTTTACTAATGAATGCCATGTGATCCTCTAAGTTTCATTTCCATGATTAGGCTAATAACATGAGATATAACTGTAATCTGTTTTACTGATTTAGCCTACCTAAGCTAGATTTTCACATAGACTTGCCATATAACTTCAGTTTGCAGGTACAAAGAAGATTACGTTTTTTTTTCCTTTTTTTTTTTTTTAAACGAGATTTCATATTTATTTTTAGATATTTCTATAGCTTTTAATAATTCAAAAACTCCTGAGTTTAATAAAAAATGTGTTATATCTGACACAAACATTAGTCACAGAGACAAGTGTGAACTTTCGATGAAATATGTACCTTAATGTAATGTAAATCTATATATGTATTCCGTTACATTTCTCTTGTAGCACTGATTGTCAGGTTTTATGACACAGCAATTCTATAATTATTGTTGTATAGACAGAATTGTTCTATGTGTTGTTATAAATGCATTTATTACATTGTAATAACATGATTAATAGTCATGTCAACACACACAAGCCCATGAGGAGTTTCAAAAGAGGGTTTATCTTAAGTCACAGCTGTTAAATATTGTATAAATGCAAGGGGGGCCTCAGAAAGCATATGAGTTTCATTTCGGTCATTGAAAACAACAACATGCGTCATTATGAATTGCATGGTGAGCAGAGAGAATGTGGTTATCATTAAAATGACTAAACACACAGATGAGTGTTCTCCAGAGGCCAGGATACACACATACACTCACATGAAATCACAGAAAGAGGACAGACACACACACACACACTGTGAGGAGAAAATACTTTAAATGCTTCCTCTAAGTGTATTAGAGAGACTCGCTGTTCTGATACGCACTGATATCATACACACCGCATTGATTACAGTGTTACGCAGTTTGATCAATGAAAACATCCTTATCACAGTCTGAAATCACTTCTACAAATCTACAAAACCTTTTCTCATTACAATGCTTTTGCATTAACACATTTTTATGTCAAATTTAATCATATTTGCAATTAGGCTATCTTCTAAATGCATCTGATGTTCTGAAGTAAAACACATTGTAGGCAAAACCTTCCTCTGCTTTTATATTTGAGAGGTTTTTGCTATTTTATTGGTAGCAAAAGTGGAGAAATTAATGGAAAAGAGAAGGTTTAGAATAAGATCGGATATGTCATTGCGTAGATTTGAACCTGTAGCTCCTGCATTGGCACCATATATCGCTCAATGTATCTGAAGGACATGTACTTACTACTAGGCCACATCTCAAACAACTGATGTTTCAAGCTGGAAAATACTTGTAAAAGTATGAATGTTTTACATTTGTGCTAATTGTTTCTAACTATCTCAAACAATTCAAATCTGGGTCATGTTTTCTAAACTCATTGCTGAAAAATGTATTTAAAACATTCAAACCAAACCAAAACCATAATAAAACATTTAATGGAATAGTTCACCCAAAAGGCAAATCTGTCATTTACACACCCTCATGTTGGACCTTTATACTGGTATATTTTTTGTGTAACATAAAAATAAAAATAATAATAAATGTTAAATCATAACATAGATTATTTCTGTAAAATGCTAAATAGTTTATCATAGTGAGCACAGGCTGTCAAATATCAAATATGGTGCCTCCACTGAAAAAAAAAAAAAATGGTGTTACTTTGAATCAATTTTCACTCAGAAATTGCTAGTAAATGTCACAAATAATTAGAAAGAAATTGCATTTAATTTAATAGTTCAACAATAAAAAATTGGCTGAAAATGTACTCAGTCTCTGGACATCTAAGATGTAGATGAGTTTGTTTCTACATCAAAACAGATTTGGAGAAATGTAGCATTACATCACTTGCTCACCAATGGATCCTCTGCAGTGAATGGGTGCCGTCAGAACGAGAGTCCAAACAGTTGATAAAACATCACAATAATCTGCATGTTTGTAAGAAACAAATCCATCATTAAGATGTTTTTATCTTCAAACTGTCACTTCTGGTCAAAATATGAGCCCATAATCCATAACATTGGTTTCTTCAGCATCAGGAAAATCAGGAATATATGCTCAGATCAAGCAACATCTACATGGAGGTGGATTTTGATGTGAGAGGACAACAGGAGATGGACTTTTTCACCGGAGGAAGCGTTATTATGGATTATGGACTCATATTTTGGCCAGAAGAAACATTTTAAAGTTAAAATGCCTGAATGATGGATTTGTTTCTTACAGAAATACAGCTTTTCACTTCTTAAAATGTTAACTGATGGAGTGGAGTGGTGTGGATTACTTGTGGATTATTGTGATGTTTTTATTAGCTGTTTGGACTCTCATTCTGACGGCACCCATTCACTGCAGAGGATTCATTGCTGAGCAAGTGATGCAATGCTAAATATGCTACATTTCTCCAAACCTGTTCCCATGAAGAAACAAACTCATCTACATAATGGATGCCCTGGGAGTAAAATTTCTGCAAATTTTTGTTTTTAGGTGAACTATTCCATTCGGAATTTTGAAGTAAAAAGAATGAAATAGTATTTCCTTGTAAAAAGTGTCTTACTGCAACAATCTTTGTTTTACTTAAATCAGTTTACCAGTGTATAGTCCAGGTTTGATGTCATGATGTCAAACCATATTCAATATTTGACATTAATACTGACTTCATCACATCACAAAATCTTCACAAAAAACTGTTGTATGACAATAAAACTGCTTATGTTGTTCACTTATTGTGCAAATTTTGTCTTTAAGGAGTAATGTTTACTCTAAACAGTCATTGCATGGAAAATATCTATGCAATTAAAAAATATATATATATAAAAAATAACATCACAAGGGTCTGAAATGACTTAAGATTGCATAAATAATACCTAAATTATCATTTTTTGAGTGAACTATCCCTTTAACTTTTTAGGCACACAGCCAAGAAGTTAAAATAGTGCAGCAGCGTGCAAACAATACCGGGGCTTTTTCTGGGTTGATGAACATCCTACGACCAACAATTTTATACCCATTTTGTTTTGTTTGTATATAATCAGATGCTTCCTTTTCCGACAATTCATCCAAGCACGTTCAACAATGAGAGGACAGAGATGGACAGACAGTCAGGAATAGAAGAAAAACAATGCAATGCATACACAACATCAGAGAGCAAGACTACATCCCTTATAAACATTTACCATGGTAACTACAGGGTCTGGAAAAATACAGGAAAGTTACTGCTCAAGCTTGTCAGGTTAGGCACGCAACACTCACATTTTCTGCAGAATATGTAAAAAAAAAATAGTTTAACAACAGTGACAGTGTCCGTAGTAACTATAAGATATATAAGGTATAACTTTGTAGGGGATGCAAAGATGCAAATGCATATAGGAGCGAGAAAGAGCAAGAAGAAGGGGTGAAGAATCAAGACCTAAGCCGCCTCTCTGTCTGTGTGGTCCGGTTTTTGGAGCAGTTCTGACAAGCAACTGACTTAGTTCTGTTGAATGGCAGATCTAGCACAACTGTAAAGTAATCCTTCAACTAAACACACACATGCACAATGAGAGAGACAAACAGATGCTCGGCCGTCTCTCAGGGGAGGACAGAGATGCTGGTGCAGATGCTCAGCTGGGCTCCATTTCAACTATTTCCAACATGACTGACCATCAGGGAAACATCCTCCCTAAAGGATTTAGTGCTGGACATGATATTCTGATTAGCTAAATGTGTGTTCAGTACCATGAGCTTTTGATCCAAGGAGTTACTAATTAATCACAGTTAATCTCATATAATAAAATAAACTGTAATAATCATGAAAACATTTACACACTAAATCCCCAAATGTATGTAGAATCAAAATAAAAGATTGTGATCAGTAAGATTTTTTTTAATTTATTTTTTTATTTTTTGAAAGAAATTAGTTCTTTTATACAGCAAGGATGCATTAAAATGATCAAAAGTGACAGTAAAGACATTAATAAAGCTACAAAAGATTTTTATTACAAATAAATCTTGTTTTTTTTTTTTTTTTTTTTACTTTCTATTCATCAAAGCATCCTGAAAAAAAGTATCACAGTTTCTACAAAAAATATGAATCAGCTCTACTGTTTTCAACATTGTTAATAATCAGAAATGTTTCTTAAGCAGCAAATGAGCATATTAGAATGATTTCCGAAGGAATATGTGACACTGAAGACTGGAGTATTGAAAACTCAGCTTTGACTCACAGGGATAAATTACACTTTAAAATATATTCAAATAGAAAACCGAATATTGTGACTTATTTCATAATATTACTGTTTTTAATATATTTTTGTTGCAAAGCCAAGGCAATCGAGAATTTATATTAAAAATCCTTTTTATTTCATGGCTTAAACATTAAAAACAAGTCACAGATGACTGCACACCTACGTATTGCGGCTAATACGCCTTCATCAGAGTGTGGAAAACAGATACACTCAGAGTCTCTTTTACAACAATCAACTGATCACATGACAGTCACATGACTGCACAAATCACCACATGGAGAAAGAAGAAAGGAAAAGATGCTTCCACAACATATTACAAAAATTATCATAAATCATTAATTAAAATCATCCAATTCAAAAAAAAAAAAAAAAAAAAAATATATATATATATATATATATATATATATATATATATATATATATATATATACACTCATAAGTAACACTGTCAAAATATAACAAACAAATCACAAAAAAGGTGAAAAATCTAATTCCCCATTCAAACTGATTTGCTCTCAATGTATAGATCCAAAACGACTCTCTCTGTTGTAACTTTTTTACCCTATCTCCTCCTCTTATTGACTTAGGAATGTGTTCTATACCAACTATTTTCAATGTACTAGGACTGCCGTGATTTTTATCTCTATAATGTACAGCCATAGGGTACAGAGGATTACAAACACGAATGGCATTTTTATGTTCTGCTAATCTGGTCTTTAATTTCCTTTTAGTCATCCCTATGTAAAAGCAACCACAAGGACACTCCAAACGATACAAGAAAAATTAGGTATTACAATTAATAAATGATCTAATCTTAAACTCACAGCCTGACGTTATATTCATGAACATACTTGTCTTAACCATATTGTCACAATGATTTCAATTACCACATTTGTAATTTCCAACTTTTGGACCTAACCAAGTTTTTGATCTACTAGAGGAAAGGTGACTTCTAACCAGTCTATCTTTAATTGTAGGTGCTCGTTTAAACACAACAGAAGGAGTTTTTGGTAAAACATCTCTAAGATGTGAGTCACTCATCAAAATTTCCCAGTTGCTTTTTAAAATTTTCTTTATTTTATTTGCTTCTGTGCTATACTCTGTCACAAAATAAACCGACTTTGCAGACTGTTGTGATTTTCCTTTTTGCACCAGCAGCTCTTCCCTATTAATACCTTTGGCCTTATTAATCATACTGTTCTTATAACCACGTGCCTGAAACCTCTGAATCATCTCTTGGGCCCTAATTTCAAACTCTTCTTCCTTGTCACAAATCCCAAAAATAGGATTTCGTTCAGTATCTTTTCTAAAAATAGTAGTATGTAATTCACCCATATTATCTTTAGATATTTTTAAATCTAGAATATAGAATTAATTTTAAATATAGAATTAATCTGAGTACATGAAAACTCAAGACTAAGCTTCAAATTACTGTTAGTATTGTTTAAATAAGAATGAAAAGCTAACAAATCTACCTCAGAACCAGCCCATATCAAAAACATATCATCTATGTATCTGCCCCACCACTTCACGTTTGCTAAATATGGGTTACAATCAGAGAGCACAAAATTATTTTCCAAAAAGCCTAAAAACAAATTTGCATAATTAGGGGCAAAACATGCACCCATTGCTGTGCCACTAATTTGTTTGTAAAGTTGACCTTGAAACAAAAACACATTATTGTTCAAAGTCCATTGTGATCTCATATCAAAATAATATGATAGAGCTTCAAGACCCTCTCCGTGGTCTATATTCGTGTACAATGATTCCACATCCATTGTTACCAATATATTTTAATATATTTTTATTTGATAAATGCAGGCATTAAAAAAAAAAAATAAATAAATTACCAAACCCACATTTCTGAACAGCAGTGTATATTTTAAATAATATTTGTATAATAGCAATAAAAATCTAAAAATAAATACATGTAAAAATGTTTTTCCAAAACAGTAACAATCTGAATATCAATAAACAATATGAATATAAATACCTTTATAGATCAATTGAAACAAACCCTTTAATTTAAATAAATGTAACCTTTATTCACATAGTAAATTAATTAATTAATTAAAATAAAAAATGAAAAAAAGCTTTTTTTCCCTTATTTTTATTTTATTTATTTTATTTTATTTTACCTCAAAGGTTATTTCATGCATTTATTTGAATGCAGTTTCAGACCATCGGATTTATCTGAATACTGTGCATAAGCCAATCACAGATTCACAGTAGTTTATAATTGTGCTTCAGATGGACAAGGCTGCACACAAATATCATATGCATAACATTAGCCAAAGGAAATGGGGAAAAACCTTAGCATAGCCTTAGGAAGTAAAAAAGTAGATGCTTATTCACCAGTCACTCGTAATCCAGCACACCCAGGAGCTGCGTGAACTGCTGCATCATCATTGGTATTCTCCACAACATAATGCACTGATTTTATGAGAATATTTGCATAATTTTTACACCAAATAAACAACACTATCAGTGGAGGCAATTCATTCTTTGCAAATTGCCTCTATTGTGTTGCACAGTTTGGTTACGTTGTGGAGACTTCTGCTTCAAAACAACATTGATAAACATGACATGAGTTGACAAAGATCTTCACTAGTCTAAATCACATTCTTTTGACACTTCCATTGCTCAAACATCTATTGGCAATCAGAATAACTCCACACAAGACCAGGGCGTCTTCAACAGCACCTTTGTCCAGCTAACTCAATTTCATAAAAAGAAAAAAGAACAGAGAGGCTGCGATTGGTCACACGTTCTTATATCATCATCGAACTGTCTTGCAGATTGGGAGTATATGGAGAACTCATTTCCCCACCCAATTTTGGCAGGACAATGGAGCAAACATAAATAAAGTGAAGAGAAGCAGCAGAAATCTCTGACAGTGTGAGCTCGCAGGCCAGTGGGCGTCTGAAGGGAACATGCAGCTCATTGAGGGCCCCAAGTTAAACAAGTCTGTTTTTTGTAGGTCACCATTACATCATGGACTTCACGGAAACGCTTTTCATTGTGACCTATTTTAGATAGCAACACACCTTTTGTTGCATTCTGATGTGTTTTCTCACAGCCTGTGAATCTGTGATATGCACTTACAGGGATAACACTGGGTTTTTTTTTTTCCTCTATTGATACCAGCTGCTGCTTTTCAAGCGTGCGGAAGCCCAGCTGTCACTTATCAGCGGTAAAATGTGTAATGTGACTGAACTACTTTCTCCAGTTATCAGAGTTATCCATCTCATCCAATCGATCGCTTTCTGACAGCTCAGTTCTCATGCGTTTGTTATTTTTATGTTGTTGTAATGCTGTTTCTAAAAGGTGCTTCTCAAAGTACATGAAATGGAGAATCAAAATGTTCTTGATATTTACACATATGAGAGATTACTCTGCAATAAAAGCATCAATTAAGCAATTAAGCAAGCAAAAGCAATTACCACACTGAAACAGACTGTTGCCATCTTTGTGGTTGCGTTGTTTCAGTTTCTTCTGTCTCGAGTTCAAAGATATAAGGCTCTATCACAACGCTTGTCATCTTGACTATCAAAATAGATACGGTCTGTTAAAGTTAGCCAATCACAGCAGTGGGTGGAAAACTATCGTTTTTAATAATATTGGACCTACTTTAGTGCAAAATACTTTGCAAACTTTATAAACTTACTTTGAGAAACATAAAAATCTGCATTTTATGACTCCTTTAAATTACTTGGTAACACTTTATTTTAAGGTGTCCTTGTTACACATTACGTACTTAATATTATAAGAACTATAAATTATGCATAATTACATGCAAGTTACCCTAGTCTTAACCCTAACCACATGTAGTTAATATATATATATATATAAATATATATATATATATATATATATATATACACACACAATAGTGTACTATTTGTATTTCTGCAGCAATTAGTGTATGCACATTTTCTGAATGCGTAGGATTCCCAGATGACCTAAAGTACAACATTTGCCAAAATTAGCAGAATATAACAGAGAATACTGCATCCCACAATGCAATGCACTCGGCTTGACCTTCCATTTCCAATGTGATGAATGATACAACTAGACTACACTTAGATTAAAAATGTAAAATAATGTAAAATAATTTCGAATTATTGCAGAGATAAGCGGAAACGGCGGAAATATATATATATATATATATATATATATATATATATATATATATATATATACATATATATATATATATAATATACACACACATATTATTTGATTTAAGAATGTTGATAATATATATAGAAACAATATAACTTACCTTTATTGGAAAAAATAAGGTAAAATTAGAGTGGACAGAGCTCTTTTGCCACTATTTCCTTTTTTCGATTGTCCGATTGGTGGAGATTTGTTGCAGAATCATGGGTTTTTAAACAGAAAGTCCTTGATTATTTAAAAAATTAAATTAAAATTTTACTGGCTGATGGCTTCAACCGAGGCTTATACCATCAATTAACTACTTCATAAACTAGATATTTATAAGTTACCATTAAAAATCAAGGTCACACTTTATTTTAAGGCCCAATTCTCATTATTAACAAACCATTAACTATGACTTTTGCCTTAATAAACTCCTAATTTACTGTTTAGGTAAGGTATTTGTTAACTTAAGGTATTGGGTAGAATTAGGGATGTAGAATATGGTCATGCAGAAAATGTGCTTTGTAAGTACTAATAAACAGCCAATATGTTATTAATAGGCATGCTAATAAGCAACTAGTTATTAGTGAGAATTGGTCCCTATACTAAAGTGTTACCAATATCAATTCCCCTATGGAGAAAATTAATGGGATTTTTACTTCTGGACTGGTTTTTACATACAATCTTTATAAAATAGTACAAATTCAACGCACACTGTGCAGTAAGCAGTAAGACAGTATTCCATTCTGAACACATTCAATCAGAAGAACTGCAGAAGAACAGCCAATCAGAGCTGTTCTAGAGTTTAACCTTCACCGATGGAAATGAGCTGATTTGACTATGGTAAATAAACATGCTCAGTCATTTGCAATTAGGAGACTAATTAGAGGCTAACTAGCAGAGGAAGTGGTGAGTGTGTTTTTAATTCACACGCTCAGCTTCAGAAGTGAGTCTGAGTCACAGGTTTCAGCTGGAAACCTCACATACCTTCATTTCCTCATTACTCTCCAGGTACTTATTGCTTCAGGATGTTTACCAGCGCTGTAAGTTCTCTAAATATTTCCTTGGTTAATATGGATGACTGAACGCAAATGGTGCCCTCTGATGAGCCATTTTGTGACTATTATTTTAGCTCTGGAGGACACTGAAGACCTCATTTTGGAGATGTTGGAGAGACAGTATTGAGTTAACTCTTTCAGCTCAATGAGTTCAGCTGAATACTACCACACACTTGATGAAATGAATAATTCATGCAAAACTAAAACTAATTTAGCAGTTTTTCTAATTTATTCACCCTCTGTTTGTGTTTCATGGAATAAAGAAAGTCATAGCACACTTTTAGTATGAAGCTATTCCAGATCCAAAATAGCTGTTGTTCTGTTTTGGGAACTTTCAACCATAAAAGCCATACAAATGATTTTTTAGTCTCTTTCTCTCTCTCAGGGTCACTCTGTCTGTCTCTGATGAATGGATCCCTATTGGCCGCTCTCAGAGGTCGAGTACTGACTTTGACCTTTGCAGAAGCAGAGCAGCACAGAGGTCATGTTGACTTATTCTCCTCTGAGTACTACTAAACTACACCACATGCTGACCCTCCCTTACACACACACACACACACACGTTTGTTTTTGTGAATTGTGGGGACATTCTATAGGCGTAATGGTTTTTATACCGTACAAACTGTATGTGCTATTTCCCTACACCAACCCTACACCTAAACCTACCCCTTACAGCAAACTTTCTGCATTTTTACTTTCTCAAAAAAAAAAAAAAAAACTCACTCTGTATGATTTATAAGAGTTTTTGGAAAAATGGGGACATGGGGTAATGTCCTCAAAAGTCACCTTCTCCTTGTAATACCTATGTCATACACATGTCATTGTACAACAAAACGCTCTCTCTCTCTCTCTCTCTCTCTCTCTCTCTCTCTCTCTCTCATATGCCTTTGTAATAGGCAATGTCTTGTTTAATTGAGGTTATTGTATGTTGTACAAGCCTGTGATATAGAGTGAACAAA
Source organism: Spinibarbus caldwelli (assembly GCA_039654775.1). Classification (NCBI taxonomy): domain Eukaryota; kingdom Metazoa; phylum Chordata; class Actinopteri; order Cypriniformes; family Cyprinidae; genus Spinibarbus; species Spinibarbus caldwelli. The sequence continues at coordinate 23,491,608 of CM077261.1, read as the reverse complement.
AGTGCAAAAAATAAATAAATAAATAAATAAATAAATAAAATAAAAGGGCCCATTGTACTTTATTAATACGAAGGAATTTCCCTTTATTTATTTATTTATTTTTATTTTTTTACAGGTGTTTTACCTGTATTCTAAAATTTGCACTTCATTGCATTGTGTTTTAGAGATCACAGAAATGTCTGTAAAATTACTGGATAATGTCCTAGCAGAAAGTTACTTATTTTATTTAAATGAAATTTATTTTATTTCATTTTATTTATTATTTATTTATTTATGTATGTATTTATTGATTTATTTTTTTTACAGTGCATGTCTATTTCACCCCAAAATTACATGATTTTTTTTTTTTTTTTTTTTTTTTTTTTCATGATAATTAAGCACAGTTCCCTCCAAAACCTACACATATTCTTGTTACTTTAATCTTAATCTTTTTGGGTGCATTGTTTTTTTTTTTTTGTTTTTTTTTTTAAGGAATAACAGAGAAAAAAATCAAAAGTAAAAATCTAAATGCATTAAGGTAATGAGTATTTGAGGAGAAAAGAGAAAATGTAATTATCATTAAAGTAATGGCACAATGCAAAAAAAAAAAAAAAAAAAAAAAAAAAAAAAAAAACAATCCTAAAAATATGTACTTTAAGTAAAATTTCATTTCTTATTATTATTATTTGATTTTGGGGTGAAAAACATTTTGGGAGATTCACCCAATAATACTCCAGTTAGTATTTCTTCGGATTATCTGAACACACAAAACAAACAGCATCTGTACTGTGATGCAGTGATTGCGGAAAATGTTGCCATGTATTTATATCAGAAAATAGGCTGGTTTCTATAAGACTACGGCTCAGTGGGACCAGCAAGAAGTGTACACACACTCTCTCTTACACACACACACACACACACACACACACACACACACACACACACAAACATCCTCTTGAGGAAGGTCCTCAATACACACTCAAACTCTCCCTCCTCTAACTCACTTACATGAACACACACACACACACACACACACACACACTCTCTCTCTCTCTCTCTCTTCCTGTCAGAGTGCTGCAGCTGTTTCTCTTACTCATGTTCTTAAATTCCTCTCAAATCCTCCTTTGCCAAAGTCTCTCTCTCTTTCTCTTCCGTGCCTCTTTTCACTCACTCACTCTCTCTCTCCAGTTGTTTGCTTTTCTTTCTACTCCTCTCTTCATCTGTGAGGGTGTATAGTGTTAATAAGATGGGATGTGTGTGTTTGAGAGAGATTCCCTCATAATTACTGACAAAGAATCCAAACATTTTTTTTTTCACACTGACTGTCTGCCAACTACTGTATCTCTCTTTTGTACTTAGGTCATCATTCATGTCAGTGAAAATCTTTTTATGTATATGTTGTTTTAGTGTTTTAAATATCAAATTGTGACATTTCTCTTACTAAATTAAGTTTATTGAACTATTATTGTTTTCAATTATTATTATTATTAATCATTCAAACACAATTTTCTGTAGCTTGTATTTAAAGAAATAGTTCCCCCAAAAAAGCATTATGGATTTTGGCCAGAAACAACAGTTTGAAGTTAAAAAGTCTTAATGATGGATTTGTTTCTTACAAACATACAGCTTTTCAATGCTCAAGACATTAACTGATGGACCGGAGTGGTGTGGATTACTTTGGATTATTGTGATGCTTTTATCAGCTGTTTGGACTCTCATTCTGACGGCACCCATTCACTACAGAGGATCCATTGGTGAGAAAGCAATGCAATGCTACATTTCTCTAAATCTGTTCCCATAAAGAAACAAACTCATCTACATCTTGGATGGGCTGAGGGTGAATAAATATTCAGCAAATCCTCATTTTTCTCACCTGTTGCTTTAATGAAAGACAATCCAGAAAATGGAGCCCAAAGATCTGCAAATGAATGGAAAATGGCTTGCATTAAAATTGTTGATAAGATTGTTTACAACATACAATTCGAATCCAAAGGTCTGAGACCATACTGAACATCTGGGATTCAAAATTTAATTTAAACTTGGAAATAAACAAAGGGATTTTTAAAGAATTTAAAACAAAGAAACATTACAATGTAACATGAAGAATTAATATTTCAGATTCTGCACTGTATTTCACAAACAGTCAGTTTGTGAGACTGATCATGTGACTCTTTGTACAGATCTTTAGATGTTTTTTTCTTTCACTGAAGATGCTTTCAAATCACGATGGACAACATGATCATCATGTTTTACACACAATCTTGTTTAGTCCATTAAAATAAAACATATACCAAATGCTAAGACATTTAGTTACATTTTTCACTTAAAAACGCTGATAATACCATTTGTAATAAATTGCATTAAATAAAATACAACATAGAAGCATTTTCACAAGTGTTCTCAAATTGTTGGAGCCCAATGTATATATTTACAGTGGTAAAGCTGGACTATAGCTTGAACCTGTAGAGTGTGTTTGTGTTCTAGCTGCAGAATCAGAGATGGGACGCAATAACAAGCGCTCCACTTTCCCCTCTCGTGTCAAAACTGTTGGACACACAACAGCTGTGTCCAGAAACACATTCCCGCCTTAAACACACACGATTTCTTTCTCCCTCTCACAACATTTGTCCCTTTCCTCTCTGGGGCCCTTGTTTCTTTCTACTTATTTATCCCTCTCTATTTTTAGTTTCATCTGTCCCAAACACACCAGAGAGATGCACATATGCACTTTGACAACTGCCCACCATCCTCATAAATGAAGACAGAAGACCCCAGTCTAAAATTAACCCGAAGCCTCACACCTGTCCTAAACCAAAAGGACTAGTAAAACATTTAGCACGTTATGCAATCATCTCATTAGGGGCTCATTCAGACATTACTGTATACAGTGAAATATATAATACTGTGATACTGACCAACCTAATCTCATGACGAAAACGTATCTCTGGGAACTTTTTCGTAAGACACAAAATATGTACTGCCATGTACATTTTGGGACATATTCGATGTGAAATGTCCACTGGGTGGCGCTAAAAGAGTGTTCGTTTTTTTTCCCCTGGAACAGATGAACATACATATGGTACATTTTATGTGACGTTGGTTTTGTAGGTGTCACCGCAGTTCTGACTTGAAATGTCCATTGAGTGGCGCTATAAGTCTAATGCTCTGTGACATTATCATTTGCACTGCACCTAAACCTACTCGATAATATGAACAAAAGCGAATGTGACATAAAAACGCAATCACAAGCATGCCGTTTTAGCTTGTTTTTCGATCTCTCATCTTTCAGCTCTTTCATTGTGAGTCATGTTTTTCATGGGATTCGTACCCAAGGATTCTGCATTCTAAGTCCAATTCTGTGCGGCTGAGCTACAGAGCAAGCTTTTTACATCCGGAGAGGAAAATATATGGAGCTGTAATCTTAACTGTGTATGAAAACAATTACAAGTGCTTGATGTTTTACCACCTCTAGTGTAAATTTCTGTTGGAAACTGCAGTGATATGTACTTATTGGTACATATTTTGCGTCTTGCGAAAAAAAGGTCCCACAGGTATGTTTTCGTCATGAGATCAGGTAGGTACTGACACATGTTTACGTACGTACAACTTTAGAATCTTTATTATCATTTTACAAATGGGTAGAAAGGACTTTTCTAAAACTGCCAAAGGTGTCAAGTTCACAATTCCATTTAGTCTGGACCAATTCTCATTATTAACTAGTTTCTTATATTTGATCCTTCTACAAATGCAAATTTTAACACGTGAAAATTAAAATTTCTCTTTTTGATAGCATAAACAAATATATTTATTTTACAAACTTTTTTACAAACTAAGAGACAAGTGGTACTGTGGTACTGTAACAGACAACATGCATTGTTATTGAAGCTTCAGGACATGTATGTATAATGTAGACAGTTTTCATTTTTATTTTAAAAACAAATTTAGAATAAGTATGCATTTTTTATTGTATTATTTTAAACAATAACTTTAAAAAGCAGTTGAAAAAAATCCCATTGCAATATGCTTTAATTTAACTTTCAATGAGAAATAATAACGGTTTCTCAGTCGTTTCTGAGAGCTGTCTGTGTATATCTATCTATGTGTGTATATGCAAAGTATGAATTGCACAAAGACTATTTTTGGCTGTTTGTCAAAGTGATTGTATACACTTTCATGTTGCCTGCAAACAGCAGAGAGCAATGCAGCACACCTGTATGTACAAACCGCTTACACGCGCACACACACACACACACACACACACACACACACACACACACACACACACATGCACACACACACATAGATATCATCTTTAAAAATGCGCTGTAACATTAACAAAGTTGTGTAACATCCAATGTGTCTTGTTACAAATGATAAAAGTATTTCGCTAACTTCAAAGTGTGAAAGTGTGTGTGAACCACCTGCTAAAATACATTCTGCACAATATCCACATATACAGAAAACAGCTTGACATACACTCACACACACACACACACACACACACACACACACACACACACACACACACACATGCTCCTACTGCCTCCCTATAGCGTGCAGTGTGGTGAAGGTAATCTGTCTATCTTGTGGTGGGGTGAACGAGTGCAGATGAGAGGAGAGACAGAGGCAGGGTGGGGTGTAGGTAGATGCTGTCACACACCTGCACTCAGCCGGAAACCACAGCTGTCTTTGAGACCACCTCACAACAAATTTTACAGCACCCCTCCTTCTCTCTTTTCTCTTTCACCATCTGTGGGAAAGTTCATCGCAAACTCCTACACGGGTTTTACGTTTTATCTTTTTTCTGTGAAACACACATGGTAACCTGTGATATGCATTCAAGAGCACGGCATCCACACAGGAAACGTATTTTCAATTGATTCGTATCTGTCTTTGATGAGTGCTGTGGGGTTTGTTGAGTTAAGGACTGAAAAATGTCTCTGGCTATAAATGATTTCCCATGCAGATGCACAAAATGAGTACAAGCGTATTTTGACATGAGAGAGAGATGGGGGAAAGACCAAAATAAGACAAGTTTGTATAACAATATGACTAAATGCAAGCAATGGCACAGGATCACCAACCAGAAAATGAGACGGACATTACAAAATACTTTTAAACTTTTGTTCAAATAGTTTTTTTTACTTACTTACTGAATAAATAAATGTTTACATATATTTATATATTATATTAAAATATTGTATTGTTAAATAAATCTAATTATTAAGTAGTTGATATTTTTTATATTTTTTTTCTATTTTATTTTTTTTGGCATTTTTTGCTTTTTATTTGGTTAGGACAGTATATATTGACAGGAAACGAAGTGGGAGAGAGAGAGAGGAGGCGGGACTGGGAAAGGACCACAAGCTGGGATTTGAACTCGAGTCGCCCAAAGAGCAATGGCGCACTGCCAACAACGCTATTGGCGCCAAATGTTAATAGTTTTATAGCATCATAAATACAGAATATTTTTACTTGTAAAAAATCATTTATCACAGGTATAGGGCCCTATTATAATGATCTAAGCACATGGTCTGAAGCGCATTGTGTAGGTGCACTTAGGGCGTGTCCGAATCCACTTTTGCTTGTTTAACAAGGGAAAAAAAAATGGTCGGCGCCAGGCACATGGTCCAAAAAGGTTGTACCTATTCTCTTAACGAGTCATGGGTGTGTTTTGGGCGTAACATGCAATAAACCAATCAGAGTCTCATCTCCCATTCCCTTTAAAAGCCATTTGCGCTTGCACCATGGCGGATTCATTATTTACCTGGTGGAATTTGCAAGAGCAAAGCCTGAACACTTATCCAGAGAGGAAACGGACGTGCTCAAGAAAGAGAGCTATAATCTTTTACGTTGTAATCCTTTCTTTTTTAATATTCGGCATGTTTGTGTTTGCATCACTGTGTGTGTAATAAGCAGAGTGTATGCGTACTGTGCACCCACCTATAGGTGCATATTACTAACACGTCCTTTAAATAAATGTAAAAAATACTGTGCCATTGACTTAGACCAGGTTTTAGTTGATCAATGGTGCAATCGTCTTCAGTTGCCGTAAAATAGCAATGCGCCAGAACACACCTTGTTTTTAGACCAGCACGCCCACGGGCGAACAGATGGGTGCAAGTGCATTTTCTATTTAAACAACGTGGCGCTGGACGTGAAAATGGTAACTGCTTAGGGCTGAAACTAGCAAAAAACGCCGGGTGTATGATAGGGCCCCTTAGTGTGCTTAACAGATACAAGACTTATATACATTCCCTTATTCATAACGTGCATTTTAACCCTAAAATTGTGATGGGGAAGTTCATGGACTTCCCCTGCCCACAAACACACTCCACAACCCACTCGGTTTGGTTTGGTTTAGTTTAGTTTACCAAAATTATTGTCATGTCGCTGTTGTGCCATCTTGTCAAGGACATTTAATACCACGCAAAAAAGTCCTCACTGACATAGACCTTTGTAAGAGTGTACCCTCTCGACCCCTGGCCCATCTATATAAAGTGGCTTTACCAGACTTTCTGAAGTCCACAACCATCTTCTTACTTTTGCTGATGTTCAAAGATAATTTAATATTTCTATGTCATGTCGTGGGTAAAAAGTGAGAACAATAATGGGCTCAGCACAGAACCTTGGAGGCCTCCAGTGTTGTGATTAATGGCTTTGAGGTGATATTTCCAGTACTCTGTATATACAGGTGCATCTCAATAAATTAGAATGTCATGGAAAAGTTCATTTATTTCAGTAATTCAACTCAAATTGTGAAACTCTTGTATAAAATAAATTCAATGCACACAGACTGAAGTAGTTTAAGTCTTTGGTTCTTTTAATTGTGATGATTTTGGCTCACATTTAACAAAAACCCACCAATTCATTATCTCAACAAATTAGAATATGGTGACATTCAGCTAATCAACTCAAAACACCAGCAAAGATTTCCTGAGCCTTCAAAATGGTCTCTCAGTTTGGTTCACTAGGCTACACAATCATGGGGAAGGCTGCTGATCTGACAGTTGTCCAGAAGACAATCATTGACACCCTTCACAAGGAGGGTAAGCCACAAACATTCATTGTCAAAGAAGCTGGCTGTTCACAGAGTGCTGTATCCAAGCATGTTAACAGAAAGTTGAGTGGAAGGAAAAAGTGTGGAAGAAAAAGATGCACAACCAACCGAGAGAACCGCAGCCTTTTGAGGATTGTCAAGCAAAATCGATTCAAGAATTTGGGTGAACTTCACAAGGAATGGACTGAGGCTGGGGTCAAGGCATCAAGAGCCACCACACACAGACATGTCAAGGAATTTGGCTACAGTTGTCGTATTCCTCTTGTTGTAAGCCACTCCTGAATCACAGACAACGTCAGAGGCATCTTACCTGGGCTAAGGAGAAGAAGAACTGGACTGTTGCCCAGTGGCAGGGGTGGTTCTGGGGGGGGGTGCCAGTGCAGTGCCCCCCTGTCAACAAGCTTGGCCCCCCCTTTGGCCCCCCTAAATTTGGAATCATATTACAGCAAACCATTTTGGGTGAAATGCGCAGTTTGTCCTTGAAAACTATATGTATATAAAAAGAAAAATATCACCAGCTGCTAAATTCAAATCTGCATTTGCTGGCTGGCACAGAGCCAGAGGTACGCAGTTTTTAAAGCACTGCACATTATAACCAATCACATACGATTCTGTTGAGCTTATGAATGCAAGGACCAATCAGAGGTGTTCAGATGAGTCATCGCTGAAACACGCTGTTTCGTCATCGTGCGCGCTGGCTGACTGAATTCTCTCATCAGATCATATATCTCATCATATATTTTAGGGATATATCGAATAAAAAAATAAATAAATAAAACCCTTGCTGAAAAAAAACAATAGACACCATTACAAAATTAGTAATGGTTTTACTGGTTATAATGGGACTTTAAAACCAATAAATCCTAATGGAATATGTCCTAAAACACACTACAGAAAACCATTTTTTAATGGTTAAATGTTGATGGTTTGTAATGGTATTTGTAGTGTAAACCATTAAAATTTTCTGTGATGGTTTTATTGTTTATTTATTTATTTATTTATTTATTTTCAGAGAGGAGGCGGGATTGGGAAAGGACCACAAGCTGGGATTTGAACTCGAGCCCCCCCTTGAGCCCCTTCCAAGTATTGAGTACATATACAGTAAATTAACATACTTTCCAGAAGGCCAACAATTCACTAAAAAGGTTTTTTTTTTTTTTATTATTGGTCTTATGAAGTATTCTAATTTGTTGAGATAGTGAATTGGTGGGTTTTTGTTAAATGTGAGCCAAAATCACCACAATTAAAAGAACCAAAGACTTAAACTACTTCAGTCTGTGTGTATTGAATTTATTTAATACACGAGTTTCACAATTTGAGTTGAATTACTGAAATAAATGAACTTTTCCACGACATTCTAATTTATTGAGATGCACCTGTACTGTTTAGAATTAAGAAACAAAAGACAACCATGAAGAATAGTTGTTACAGTTAGTTGTTATATATAATAAGTTGCAGTTGTTCAGAATAATAGCTTGGAAAATCAAATACAAGGTCTAGAAGTAACTGTTAATTATTTCATTAATCATGTCTATATAAAATAAATATATATAAAATAATACAAAACTTTGACAACGGCTTTTTTACTATGCCAGTAGAAGTACTTGAATCTTGACTGTGTGTTTCTACTGTGTTTATGTGTGTGCACATGTGTCTGTGTGAATTGGTAAAGGGGACACAGTCATCAAAACAGGAAACCATTTATGTTGCTGAAACACACCATTTTTAACTCCCGTAGGCAGGCAAAAATAAATACAGCTCTATGAGAAAGAGAGAGAACAAGAGAACAGCAGGAGAAAAGAAAAAAGCGAAGTGCAAGAACAAAACTTTGTGTAATCATCCGCCGATTCCAACAGCTTTAGAGCATGAGCCAAACATGCAATAAACCAAAAGTACACACACCCAGCACATACTTAAAGGGATAGTTCACCCCCCAAAAATTCATTTATGTCATCATTTACTCATCCTTATGTTGTTTAAAATCTATACTACTTTATTTCTTCAGTGGAACAGGAAGATATTTTGAAGAATGTTGAGGGACCGTCCAAACAACACTGGACCCCACTGACCCTCAGAAAGAGAGAAAAAAAGCTAAAAACTTTTTCTCATTTAAACAACTGTAGACTTCTGTCTCTGTTTGAGGTAGGAGTGATTAAAGAGGATGTTCCTTAGGCGGTAACACTTTATAATAACTGCATGCTATGAATCATTAGTTAAGCATTAGTAAATAGTCAATTCATCATTTATAAAGCATTATCCCTACATTAATAGACAGTTGTAAGCAGTTTATAAACGCAGTTATAATATTTTTTTCTTGATTTATTAGCATATCTATAATGTTTTAAAAAAATGTATTTTCATAATTTATTAATGATCAATTATCATTTCTAAATTAAGTATTATATTATTAACAAACCAGTTATTTAGGAGTTGTCAGTGGTTCATAAGATCATTTAGAAAGTGTTTAGATGTACATTTATACATCTTATTATTTAGACATATAGTAATAGTTACTCAGTGGGTTAGTAAATGTTTTATTAACACATATTCTTACTGTAATTCATGATTAATTCAGGTATCTATAAAACATCTAGTAGTTGTCAGTTAACTTTTTTTGTGAGCTCATCTAAAGTGAGGACTACTTATGCCTTGTAAAAGCTTTTACAAAGGAGATTTAAAGGCTCAGTTATCTTCTAAACAGAAAAATGAAACAAACAACAGATATACAGAACAGAAATATTTATTTCAAGATGCAAAAAACAAAACTGTACAACTGCACACTTGATATAAAATGGAAAATAAACCTCTGTAATGTCATAGAAAAATAAAAAATTCCTGTACACCTCCAGAAAACATAACTGTGCAGTAACATGAAACTAAGCCTCTGCAATCTGATATAAAAATAAATTTTGATCATTTGTTGAATATATATGTTTTTCTATTTCAGCTAATTGTGAGTCTTCGGTTTATTTGGAATTTACCACCCTAAGATGTGGAATTTTGGCACTTCTTTGTGACTCACTGTTTACACTGAATTTTCACTCAGCCATGAAACTGAAACAAGAAAACCTTCTTACTACACCAACATATTTTGCTTATTTTCTTCATTTTGTTGGTTTTTGTTGACGTATATTCATTTTGTTGCTTATTTTTTCATTTATATTTACTTTCTTGATTATTTTGTTCTTTTTTATTCATTTTGTTGCTTATTTAGTTCCTTTTTTATGACATTGCAGAGGTTTATTTTTCATTTTATATCAAGTGTACAGTTGTGCAGTTTCATCTTTTGCATCTTCAAATATATATATTTCTATGTTCCGTATCACTCTGTTGTGTTTGTTTCCTTTTTCTGTTTAGAAGATAGCTGAGCCTTTAAATCTACTTTGTAAAAGCTTTTACAAGACATAAGTAGTCCTCACTTTAGATGAGCTCACAAAAATTGTTAACTGACAACTACTAAATGTTTTATAACTATCTGAATTAATCATGATTTACAGTAGGAATATGTGCTAATAAAGCATTTATTAAAACACCATTACTATATTTCTAAATAGTATGTATAAATGTACATTTAAATAGTTTATTAATCATTTACTTACACTTTTTAAATGATTTTATGAACCACTGACGACAACTAAATATTATTACTAAATATACTCATTAATAAAGTATGAAAATACAATTATTAAACACATTATAGATATGCTTATAAATCAAGAACAAAGCATTTATAGCTGCATTTATAAACTGCTTATTAATGTATATTAATGTAGGGACAGTGCTTTATAAATGATGAATTGACGATTTACTAATGCTTAACTAATGATTCATAGCGTGCAGTTATTACAAAGGGTTACCCATTAGGCTGATGATACACAGGGCAACTTTTTAAGCAATGTTGCTGGGCAACTTCTGGCAATGTTGCCGTCAATGGGCAACCAGGTGAGACACAGGGCCCACAACCGATCTAAAATATCCAAATAGATTTTTTTTTTACTCATTCTCAATGGGAAAGTGCCCAAGCAACATTGCTCAAAAAAAAAAAAAAAAAAACCTTTCAAACTGTTCAAACTCTTGATCACCCCCAAATATTTACATTTACATTTAGTCATTTTGCAGAAGCTTTTATCCAAAGCGACTTACAATTGGGGAATACATAAAGCGATTCATCTTAAAGAGGCAACAGACAGAGGAAGTGCTTGTAATACCAAGTCTCAGGCATTGTTCAAATAAGTACAAGCTAGAAAGGGAAGGAATAAATAAAGAGAAAGACAAAGGTTTTTTTTTTTTTTTTTAAATTTAGGATGAAGTCAAGCAGCGTCAAAAGAGATGGGTTTTCAGCTGTCACTTGAAAATTGTCAGGGAATCAGCATTCCGGATAGGGGTGTGAAGATCATTCCACCAGCCAGGAGTGGTGAACGAGAATGTTCTGGAGAGTGATTTTGAGCCTCTCTGTGATGGTACCACGAGGTGTCGCTCACTAGCAGATCTCAGACTTCTGGAGGGGAAGTAGATTCATAATAGTAAGTGGAAGTAGGCGGGTGCGCAGCCTGTGGCTGTTCTATATGCAAGCATCAATGTATTGAACGATGCGAACTGCAACCGGTAGCCAGTGCAAGGAGATAAAGAGAGGTGTAACATGGGCTCTTTTGGGCTCATTGAAGACCAGTCATGCCGCTGCATTCTGAATCATTTGTAGAGGTTTGATTGTGCTTGATGGAAGTCCAGCCAGAAAAGCATTGCAGTAGTCCAGCCTAGAAATGACAAGGGCCTGGACAAGAAGTTGAGCAGCATGCTCTGTTAGAAAAGGCCTGATCTTTCTGATGTTGTGTAATGCAAACCTGCAAGATCGAGCAGTCTTTGCAATGTGGTCTTTGAAGGTCAGCTGGCCATCAAAGATTACATCAAGATTTCTGACCGAAGTTGATGGAGTAATTGTAGAAGAACCTAGCTGGATGGTGAAATCATACTGTAGAGCTGGAGTGGCAGGGAAGACAAGAAGCTCAGTCTTTGCCAGGTTGAGCTGTAGGTGATGTTCTTTCATCCATGCGAGATGTCCGCCAGGCAGCCTGAGATCCGTGTAGCTACCATTGGATCATCTGGTTGAAAAGAGAGATAGAGCTGTGTGTCATCGGTGTAGCAATGGTAGGAGAAGCCATGTGCCTGTATGATGGACCCAGTGATGTAGTGTATGTGGAGAAGAGGAGGGGTCCAAGAACTGATCCCTGAGGAACCCCAGTGACCAGTTGATGTGCTGTTGATACCTCCCCTCCCCAGGCCACCCTGAAAGACCTACCAGTGAGATAGGATTCAAACCAGCGAAGTGGAATCCCAGTGATGCCCAGTGATGAGAGGGTAGACAGCAGGATCTGGTGATTGACAGTGTCAGAAGCAGCAGACAGATCCAGCAGAAAGAGAATTGATGATTTGGAATCAGCTTTTGCAATCCGCAGGGCTTCAGTGACCGAGAGTAGCGCAGTCTCTGTTGAATGGCCACTCCTGAAACCTGACTGGTTAGCGTCCAGTTTGTTGTTCTGTGAAAGAAACAATGATACCTAGTTGAAAATAACTCGTTCGAGTGTTTTGGCTATGAATGGAAGGAGAGAGACAGGTCTGTAGTTTTCTATCAGAGAAGTGTTTAATGTAGGTTTTTTGAGCAGTGGGGTTACCCAAGCCTGCTTGAATGCAGTGGGGAAAATGCCTGTGAGGAGGGATGTGTTGATGATGTGTGTGAGTGCTGGTAAGAGTGTGGGAGAGATTGCTTGGAGAAGGTGTGAGGGGATTGGGTCTAGAGGACATGTGGTAGGATGGCTGGAGAGGAGAAGTTTGGATACTTCTGCCTCCGTGAGGGGGCAGAAAGAGAAGATGGGAGTTTTAGCAGTGGATGTGGTTGGTTGGAGGTCCTGTGTGTGTGGAGGTGAGAACTGACTACTGATTGTTCTAGTTTTGTCTGTGAAGAAGTGCTATAGAAGTGGTTGGGAGGTGGTGGAGGGGGACAGAGGAGAGAATTAAATGTTCTGAAGAGATTACGCTTGTCTGGAGCACTGTTAATCTTGTTGTGGAAATATGAGGATTTGGCAGTGTGGACTTCAGCAGAGAAAGATGAAAGCAAAGACTGATACCTACTCAGGTCTGATGGATCTTTTGATTTTGCACCATTTTCTCTCTGCTGCCCTGAGTTTGGCCCGATGCTCACGAAGAACATCACATAACCAGGGGTTAGAAGAGGCAGCCCGTGCTGGCCTGGAGGAGAGAGGACAAATATCATCTAGACAAGAGGTTAATGTAGAGCATAAAGTGTCAGTAGGTTCATTCACATCCAGAGATGAGAAATGGGTAGGTGAGGGAAGAGAGGAGGATACTACAGAGGAAAGATGGGAGGGAGAAAGGGAGCGTAGGTTTCGTCTAAAAGTAACAGGTATAGGGGTTGGTGGCACACAGGTAGCAAAATGTAGTTGAAATGTAATGAAGAAATGGTCGGAGATATGTAGTGGTTCTACCAAAATGTTGTCTGCAGTACAATTGCGTGTGTAAATTAAATCAAGTTGGTTGCTTGATTTGTGCGTGCTTGTAGTGGTAAGGCGTTTGAGATCAAATGAAGCAAGGAGTGAAAGTCTGTAGCATAAGGCTTGTCTAGATGAATGTTGAAGTCGCCAAAGACTAAGAGTGGAGTGCCATCCTCCGCGAAAGAGGACAGCAGCCCATCCAGCTCCTCTAGGAAGGTGCTTAGAATTTGTCTAGGGGGGCGGTAAATTACCACAATCTGGAGTTTAATAGGAGCTGTTACAGTAATTGCATGAGATTCAAATGAGTTGTAATTGGGAAGAGTGGGCTGAGTATTTCCAATTGTTTGAAATGAGCAGACCAGTGCCCCCACCCCGGCCAACTTGACGTGGGGTGTGAGAGAAAGAGAAATTGTTAGCCAGAGCAGCTGGGGTTGCTGAGTCTTCAGGATGAATCCAGGTCTCAGTCAAGCCCAAGATGCTGAGTGTGGATTGTAAAGAAAAAGCAAAAATGAAGTCTGCCTTGTTGACAGCTGACTGACAATTCCAGAGACCCACAGAGAAAGAAAGAGGTACAGCAGAAGAAGTAAAAAATAAGAAGCACGTTAGCGAGATTGCGTTGCCGTCAGCGTGTGATGGTAGAGCGTGGTTTAGAGACAACAGGAATGGTTTGGAAACACATGATAGAGGTGGAAAGAAAGAGGACAGAAAAGGAGAGTGTGTGAAGGGAAGTTAATAAAAATACTTAGGTGCGTTGCTCAGTTTCGTTGCACAGGAAAAAGTCACAGGTCTTTACACTCGTCTGTCTTAACACGAGGAAGCTGAACACGAGGGCTGAACGCTTCCGCTCACACATCAAATAAATACACAGTCTAAGAGACTACAGTGAAAACAGCTGTGGCCGCCTTCTAATTAGCACAGCCAATAGCTTATAGCAGGGCAATTAGCTCAAATACTAACACTAAACACTAACACTTCGCACTTAGAGTGCACGAAAGGAGTAATGCAAACTACACAGGCTCCTTCTTAGCCGAGGAGCAAATGATTATAATTACCAGTAAGTGCAATCAAAAATATAAACCACAACGAAAATACAGAATAGAAATAGGTAGGAAACGAAGTATTCCTTCCTAGCAGCAAGTAAATAATTTAAACAACAGATCTATGAACAAGTATTAACACACTTACGCACTGCCATCCGTCTCTTCTGGTGACTAATCGACTTCTCCCAAGGTATAACAGTGGCCAAGCAGTTTAAATACTTTACAGTTGCTGTAGCCGCCTTCTAATTAGCACAGCCAATAGCCTATAGCAGGGCAAATAGCTCAGATCGAAACTAACACTTTGCATTTAGAGTGCACGAAAGGAGTAATGCAAATGACACAGGCTCCTTCTTAGCCGAGGGGCAAATGATTATAATTACCAGTAAGTGCAATCAAAAATATAAACCACAACGAAAATACAGAACAGAAATAGGTAGGAAACAAAGTGTTCCTTCCTAGCAGCAAGTAAATAATTTAAACAACAGATCTATGAACAAGTATTAACACACTTACGCGCTGCCGTCCGTCTCTTCTGGTGACTATTCGACTTCTATTGGCAGTAAACTGCAAAATCTTGTGAGTTTTAAGAACTAGATTGTTGTGTATGTATTTGCGCATGAAAAACTTGACATAACAATTTTATGGTATTGTGGGTGGTGTTCTAAGTGAGCTTTAAGGTCCGAACTCACCAAGAATGCTGACTATATAGATAACTATAATGATAATTATATTAGCATCCACAAAATTGGACAATAACGTTGTCTATTTTAAGCAGATTTGTCGTCTGCCACTTTAAAATGCTTGAGCACTATAGTGGATTCTGGTTGGCTGTCAATTGATTTATCTTTCATTATTTGGGGAATAAAGTTCTGAAAGTGATTCCAAAAATATTGTTCCTCTGTGCTGTTTTGCGTTTATCGACATTACTGTTGGATCCAATATAGTCGGCACAGCATCATCTTTGTTTCAATCTTTCTGAAAATCCCGCGTCGAATTGTGCCTTGTTTGTAAATGAATCTGTAGTAAAACGAAGTGAACAAAGAACCAAGTTCTTACTGACTCGGTCTGGATCTTTGTTAAAAATAAAAAGTTCATCCACTCTTTCCTTCGGAGCCATCGTTTGATTTCTGCATAGATTCTGCATAGAGATTTGTCTCTCTCGTAAACACTACATTTGCAAATCGGTGGGCGGGGCTAAAAAAGGAGTGCTGTAGAATCGGTGGGCGGGGCTAAACAGGCAGTGATGTAGAATCAGTGGGTGGGGCTAAACATGCAGTGATGTAGAATCGGAGGGCGGGGCTAAACAGGCAGTGATGTAGAATCGGTGGGTGGGGCTAAACATGCAGTGATGTAGAATCGGAGGGCGGGGCTAAACAGGCAGTGATGTAGAATCGGTGGGTGGGGCTAAAAAGGCAGTGATGTAGAATCGGTGGGCGGGGCTAAACAGGCAGTGATGTAGAATCAGTGGGCGGGGCTAAACAGGCAGTGATGTAGAAGCAGGTGTTGATCTTCTTCTGCGGAGGTTGTGCTTATCCACACTACTACATCATAGAGTAGAACATTCCACAAGCTGGCAGACCGGCTTCAATATTTTATATTTTTAAAAAACAATATTTTCTGTTTTTAGACTAATGAGAAATTTTTGAGTTCTGAAACTTACAGGATGTTTTTATAGTACAATGACCTCTTATATGTCAAAAGATCAAGGGAATTGAAATGATCAAGGGAATTTTGGTTTCTCAGTTCATGACTCCTTTAAAACCATATCTTTATCGTTATTGTTATTGTTATCATCCATGATGTGAATGGGCCTTTAATTTGACCTAAATACCATTATTTATAAATATGGTAATCGTTAATACCATGGCAGATATTGAAGAACCATTACTATTACTAGCATTGTACCGTGAGAGTACTTTTTTTGTAGCAGATCTTCTGAATGTCACAAAATTCAACTTCAGTTGGTGGGAGTTCTGTTCTCCCAGCTGAAGAAAAGCCTCTGGACATGCATTTAAAGGTCAAAATCAGTATGAGATTATTTGATAACACACACACACAGAGCACTCATGACATGAACGTCTCTATGCAGTGCCAATAGGGGAAATGATTTCCTCCTGCTAGCAATCATCAGGGGCAAACGCCATATTTGACAAGGCACAGACAAGCCATTGTTTGTGCCTCCTCCATTTGGTGTTTCTTATTAGTGACAGCTTCAGTCTGTGCATAGCTGCTGTCCCATCCTGAGAGAGAGAAATATATCTAGAGTTAATTAAGAAGGGACAGAGAGAACCAGGCTTGATCAGGTTTAGAGATGGGCAGGTCCATGCAGACTCAAAGAATAATGGACTCGGCAACATATTATGTTACCTGGTGTATGAATATGGTATGTAAGTGTGTATATATATATGCACCTGAAAATAACCAAAGTCTTCAGGATTACTTGAAAATTACAGGTGTGTTTTACAGGTCTATCTCAATAAATTAGAATGTCGTGGAAAGTTCATTTATTTCAGTAATTCAACTCAAATTGTGAAACTCTTGTATTAAATGAATTCAATGCACACAAACTGAAGTAGTTTAAGTCTTTGGTTCTTTTAATTGTGATGAGTTTCCACAGTCTGTGATGATTTGGGGTGCAATGTCATCTGCTGGTGTTGGTCCATTGTGTTTTTTGAAAACCAAAGTCACTGCACCCGTTTACCAAGAAATTTTGGAGCACTGCATGCTTCCTTCTGCTGACCAGCTTTTTAAAGATGCTGATTTCATTTTCCAGCAGGATTTGGCACCTGCCCACACTGCCAAAAGCACCAAAAGTTGGTTAAATGACCATGGTGTTGGTGTGCTTGACTGGCCAGCAAACTCACCAGACCTGAACCCCATAGAGAATCTATGGGGTATTGTCAAGAGGAAAATTAGAAAAAAGAGACCAAAAAATGCAGATGAGCTGAAGGCCACTGTCAAAGAAACCTGGGCTTCCATACCACCTCAGCA
The DNA here is from genome assembly GCA_039654775.1 of Spinibarbus caldwelli. Lineage (NCBI taxonomy): Eukaryota > Metazoa > Chordata > Actinopteri > Cypriniformes > Cyprinidae > Spinibarbus > Spinibarbus caldwelli. The sequence goes on along the minus strand of CM077261.1, from coordinate 23,474,032 downwards.
GTGCCACAAACTGATCACCTCCATGCCACGGCGAATTGAGGCAGTAATTAAAGCAAAAGGAGCCCCTACCAAGTATTGAGTACATATACAGTAAATGAACATACTTTCCAGAAGGCCAACAATTCACTAAAAATGTTAAATGTGAGCCAAAATCATCACAATTAAAAGAACCAAAGACAAACTACTTCAGTCTGTGTGCACTGAATTTATTTAATACACGAATTTCACAATTTGAGTTGAATTACTGAAATAAAAGAACTTTTCCATGACATTCTAATTTATTGAGATGCACCTGTATATGCATTGGAGCTTTGGAGTTTGCATAATAAAAATTAAAATATGTCTATGTAGTTTTATTTTAAAAAAGCAAGAAAGATGTATTTTCTATTATATATCAATGATTTAATGCTGTAATTCTGTAAATAGACTGCACAGCATTTGCGCATACAGCCACTTAACCGCACGGATGCAATTAAGTTGTTTTGTGTAAAAAGCTAAATCTGGCTTTAGAGCAGACAGCTTCTCTTTAACTCATCTCATCACTATCAAAGTGGGAGGATGTGGCTTGGGATTTGGTATGTCTTAGCCAGTTAGCTGAACTGAATATTAGCCTCGCAGGGAATACGGGAACAATTAAACGGACAATCGTTGTTTTGTCTACTGGCGCTGTGTTTGTCGTTCTTCTAAGCAAAGAACTCAAAATGTTTCATGAACACTGACTGGCTGTTTTTTCTTTTTTTTTCATGTCAGAGCTGAACAGCTACTCATTGATTCTTTTATGTCACCACCAATCACAAAACAACCTGGGGAAATTTGGTGGCTGATCAAAGGAATAAAGAGACACATCATTCATGACCCACACAATCATTTATCATGAGCAATCTCTCTGATCTAAACCACTGTCATAAACATGCCAAATCACCATAGGCATTAAATTGGGTAAGCGGTAATAGCTGTTTACATAATTTTTGGACATTTATAATTTTAACATTATTGTTTAAATTTCAGTTTTGACTTGTAAACATGTTAATAGTCTTGGTCTATTGTATTTTAGCACTCATATCTAGAATATGTAGATATCTGCCTTTGACGTTCAGCTCAGAATACCCAGGTAAAAATAAAGTATACTTGAATGCACTAAAAAAAAAATATATATATATATATATATATATATATATATATATATATATACTTAAATACAAACAAGTACATTTGTAGTACATTCTTATTTGTTTGTGGTAAATAAAATTGTAAAGGTTATACACCAATTAAAAGTATATTTGTACTCAGTAGTACTTCAGTGCACTTGAAAAAGTATACTAAATACCAATAATACTTTCATTTTTAGTCCATTGAAATAAAATATACTACCGCAAAAATATACAGAGGAGTTTTATTAGTGTATTTCTTAAAGGTGTGCATTGAATGCTTTAAAAATTAGTTCAATCTTAGTAGACATTTATGTAGTAATTCTAAGTTTAAATTAAATTGATTTTATTAAAAATATATTACTAATGTACTAGTTAAAAATACAGTTTCCCAACTGTGGTACTTAAGTACACTTAATATAAATGAACTAATTAGCACTTACACTTAAACTGATTTTAAGTGTAGTCAGATATAATACACCATCTAGGTGAAAAAAGTGCACTGAAATACACTTTATTTCAATAGACTTAGTACACTTCCATAATATACTTAAAGTGCTCTATTTTCACGAACTAATTTTGTACTTAATATACTAAAAATTATTCTTTAGTACTTAAGATAATCTTAAGAATATACGTATATGTGTACTCAACTATATATTATTTCTATGTATGATGAGTATATTTAAAAGTATAGGAAAGATGGTTTCAGTTGTACTACAAGTGGTATCTAAATACATTTTTAATACAGAGATAGTATGTTAAAAGTACATTTTAGTTCATATTCATGCCGTCTCAAAATAGTTGAGTACAGTTCAGATATTCTTAAGATTATCTTCAGAAGTACTAAAGAATAATTTTTAGTATATTTAGTACAAAATAGTATAGTATATTATTTTAGTATATTTCGTGCATGAAAATGGAACATTTTAAGTACATTATGGAAGTGTACTACTGAAATAAAGTGTATTTTAGTGCACTTTTTTTAACCTGGGTAGTCACTAATGAAGGCTTTGGGACTGTGCATATTCCTGTGCAAATGAAAAAATCAATTACTTACGATTAGTTCAAGTGATTGGCTCCAAAACTTTTGTGGTCTCATGAGCAAAGAAGATTTTAATCTATTAACCTCTGGGGTTTTGTGGCAGGCAATGCTAATGGATAGCTTTCTCCAAGTATTACACACTCTCAGAAGAAAAGGTACAAAATTTGCCACTGGGGCAGTACCCTTTCAAAAAGTACTAATATGTATCATTTATGTACTAATATGTACATTTTAGGGACAAATGTGTACCTTTAAGGTACCAATATGCACTCTTTAGGGGTAAATAAAGTACAAAGGTTTTGCAAAGGTACTGCCCCATGTTCCATATTTAAACTTTCCCTTTGAGAATACTAGTGAATTTCCCCTAGTGAGTCATACTAAATTAAATCCAGAGTCATTCATCAACTACATTAGGAACAACAGTCTTGATGTCACAGAGTTTAGAGAGTTTAAGTTACTTAATCGCAACTTGAGAAACATGTTGACCAGAGTATGAGAAGCATTCAGCTGAGCGTAGCATGTAACGTTCAGCGCCAGACCTTTAAACCGAGCAAGGTTAAATCCAGAAGTCAAACTGAGGAGCTTTTTCCAACTCCACAATTCCTACCCACCCACAAACTTCCTTCAGCCCCAGTTTGTGAGTCCTCTAACAACGAAAGGAATGACAGAGCAAGAGGGAAAAAAAGAACTGAATTACAATAGAAGGGAGTTCGGTAAACAAATACAGCATCGCAGAGGGCAAATTAATCTGGTCAGGGAACGAAAAAAGAAGCAAAAAGAATGCATCCTTTGCCAACGTGACAATTATGTTTATGTGAATCAAAACAAAACAACAAGCCTGTGCCAATCCCAGCAGTGGCCCTTCTATTATTTCAGAGATCAAGCCGAGATGAAGTTACAGCATCAACATACATCCGTAGCAGCTCCGTCCGGACGGAAAAGAGGCCCTCCATATGCAAAAGCAATGCTAATCCACGTGAAGCCCTGGGGACGCACACTCCAAGCTTCATGAAGCCTTCCAAAAAAGAGCTCACTATTTTTATCGGAATGACGCTCCCCGCTGGGAAAGCACCAGCACTGAGTCGTTATAGTTTCCCTTGATATGTCGTCCTACCAGAAAATCAGAATAAACACATGTAAAACCACAAGGATATATCTGGCTCGTTGTGCGGAAAGCATTTTTTTCTGTTTCTTTTTTCTCCTCTTGCCTTTCTCCAAATGTCTGTGCGATTGTACTCTTGCATGCATACTAAAAATGCAAGATTTGGGGAACGAGAAGGGAAAAGGAAGGAACACTCAACAACCCAACGAAGGAAAGAGATCGGTAGACAAATTCAGTGCCAACAACATGCCAACGTACGATAAGCACTTTAGGCCATAATGTTATCGGTGCATATATTTGGACTTGGTATTTTCAGTTGAACCTTGTACTCAGTCATAAACAGTTTCTGGCTTTTGGCTGGATACCACAATAATGACATACTGCAAGAATAGGAAGATTTGGATTTTGCAGATATGGCTTTGGTTCAAAAGTACTTAAGAGCTCAGCCAGTCTCAGCCTCAGACAGCACACCAAACTGGAAATGACTTTCTCGATCTGGCAATCTCTAATCTGATTGGCTTGCTTCATGCAACTTCCTGCAGTAAGGGCACACAGGGTTTTTTCTTTCCACAAGGAAACAAATCATGCTCATAAGGTGACAGGGTGATACAAAGAGCACAAGTTTGGTAGGTAAGTGACATATCATGGATGATAGCTTTTGTCATGTAGCCAAAGATCTGGTCACTACACATACAGTAACCTTACAGCCATTTGAACCCAACCAAGCAACTCAAGTCTGCCCAAGTCTTGTCCTACCATTACTGTTTCTAGGCACCTTACATGTAGCAGGTGAGCAAAAACCAATACAGTTGGTTAAAAACAGAATAATAAATAATGCATTTAATGGGAAGTAGTGCAGTAACACTGTTAACGTCACAAGTGAAGACAGATTTGTTTCAGGTAGTTGCGGTAGCCCGATATCCTAGTCCACATGTGTCAAACTCTGGTCCTGGAGGGCCACTGTCCTGCAGAGTGTAGCTCCAAAACACCTACCTGGAAGTTTCTAGTAATCCTGAAGACCTTGATTAGCTAGTTCAAGTGTGTTTAACTAGAAGAGTGCAGGAGAGTGGGCCTCCAGGAACCGAATTTGACGCCCCATCCTAGACTTTGAAAATCCAGCTAGTCTCTACAGCAGTGCTTCCCAATCCTTGTCCTGGAGAACACCCAATACTGCACATTTTAGATGTCTACCTAATCAAACACAACTGATTCAACTCATCAGCTTATTAGTAAAGACTCCAAGGCTGTATCCGAAATCACCCCCTATACCCTCATTCACTATTCTCTACATTAGGTCACTAATTCAGTTTATTTGAAGCAGTGAATGAAAACGAGTGAGTGAATTTGGACACTGAGTGCACTGGAAGGACTGTCGCTTTTGCATAGTTTGTGCTAGCTGTTTAATAATCATTTGAAACTGGCAAGCTGGCAGCTCCAGTAGTAAGATTAAAGGATTTATCTTGAACTCTGTCATGGAAATCATGTATAAACCCTAATTAAACAATTTAATTACCAATTTACAATGAAGTTATACCTGTTTTTATTATGTGGACGAGCGCTTTGTAAAATGATTAGATCAGGGGTGTCAAACTCAGTTCCTGGAGGGCCGGAGCCCTGCAGAGTTTAGCTCCAACCCTAATTTAACACACCTGATCCAGCTAATCAGGTCCTTTAGGCTTATTTGAAAACTAGATGGTTTGTGTGTTGGAGAAAGGTTGGAACAAAACTCTGCAGGGCTGCGGCCCTCCAGGAACTGAGTTTGACACCCCTGGATTAGATGGATAGATTCAGCTGGAGGCACCATCTTCTGGCGAGACGTGGCAATTCATTCAGCGCACGGTTTTCTAGCCGTCGAGCGTGCACCGGTTGTACACTCGTTTTTGCGGTGCATTATGGGATTGAATGAGTGCACTCGAGAACGTCCACTATGGTTTCAGACACCACTAAAAATGGCTGTCCACTAAAATAGCGCCCTATTTAACAGTATAGGGATGATTTCGGATACAGCCCAAGACCTCAAATATGTGTGTCAGATAAGAGAGACATCAAAAATGTGCAGTGTTGGGGGTTCTCCAGGACCAAGATTGGGAACCACTGCTCTACATGAGTTTTGACCAGAGCCACCTTTCCTTTCAAACAGCCAGACGGAGCTAACCACAGGCTTCTTGAAACTAATTGCTCATGTCTTTAGAGAAAAAACACCAAGAAACTCCCTCAAATTGAGGCAAGTTTACTCACAGCTGCGAGAAACTATTATTGGGAATTTTGCAAAGACTTGAAATTGGAAATTATGTGTATGCGTGTATCATGACTCTAAAATGGCGAAATGATTCCTCCCACATAGATTCAGTGTATGTGAGACAAATTACTTGGGAGAGATGAATCAGACTCCGAAACTGGAGACTTGTGACCAGGGCGTTTCCATGAAGGCCTCTCTGTGAACTCTGTGTGTGCGAGATAACCCTCTCCTTTCTCTGGACGCTTTATCTGTCGGGCTGCGGCAAAGATCCACACAAACAAACACAGCCGCGGAGAGGAAATACTTCCACTGCGATGTGCCGCCCCGAGCTGACACCCGTAAAATCTTGTCTGGCGGTTCTCCGCCCATTCACACACACACACATCACCTGTTCCTCTACATCTCTGGCTACATTTCATCCTGAGTGCCTGCGGCTGTGTGAAAATCCTTCTGTGTGTGCTCTGAATTAGACTTCCTCTTTTGTACACTATGAGAGACTGATATGGGTACAATGGTTTACTAACTCAACTATTGTGCATGTGTGTACACCCAAGCAATCCCAAAGACCACACACACACTTGCAAACACAACACACACCCACGCTAGATCACTCAAGCTCACAACCCCACGCACACCCATCTTCCTGTTGACCGTGGCTTACGCCGTTGAAATCCAGCTGCAGTAACAGTTGTTCGCCCCTCTTCCCGGATCTCCACAGAAACCAGAGCCTGGCTGTTATCGGATCCTGCTCGGCTTTCCTCCTCAGGAAAGAAGAATGCAGTGAGAAGGAGGAGAGAGAGAGACAGAGGGAGGCAGGGTGAAGGAGAAAGAGAGGGAGGGGGCGATGGTTTGGTCATGGTCCCGTGTGGGAATATTTAATAACAAACATTAAAAATACCACAGAAAGACTTTGCCACATTCCCACGGTCCAACTGCAGCCAGGGCCTGACAGCACGGTTATAAATACCAGCTATAGAGTGGCCCCAGAGTGCACTTACAGTACAACATACACATACAGTACACACACAACCCATGCACATAGACACACAATTACAGATCCATGTACGGTACATCTGGAGAAGCTATGTGGAGTTGCTTGGATGTTTTTTGCAGCGTATACGTCCAAGGTTAAATGCATGAAATGCATGCATGCACAAAAATACACACTTGCTCTGTTCCAATACCTAGTGTGCTGTCTGAATAGACTGTATTTTAAGGCATCATAGGCGCACTCCTGATGTAAAGTCTGTTTCATAAGGTAGACAGCATCATTAAGAATGTGAGCAGCATCATTTAGGTCAAATTATTCTTTGTTTTTTTACGTATACACTAGGGCAGTGGTTCTCAACCACATTCCTGGAGGACCCCCATCACTGCACATTTTGCATGTCTCCTTAATCAAACACACCTGATTCAGGTCACCTGCTCATTAGTAGAGACTCACAGACTTAAAATGGGTGTGTCAGACAAAGGAGACATGCAAAATGTGCAGTGTTGGGGGTCCTCCAGGAATGTGGTTGAGAACCACTGCACTAGGGTATGCATTAGGGATGGTAAGATTCACTGATTTGCATTGGTGCATCGGCATAAAAGCATGCATCGGATACAATATGGCATTTGTATTGCAGTGCATAATTTTTAACATATATGCATCAATAAAAAAATATTTATTTATATCTAATTATTATTAGATGTGCTATACTTTTATTATTTAGAAAGTGACCAATATATGTAGATTGATTTCTCCTCTCTAAACTGTTTCTCAAGCGCATTCTCTCATCACTGCTGCTATGTGAATATGACGTATCACCACACTACAGAGACCAAGGCGTTATAAGTCAGAAGGCACTTAAGTTAATTTATGATTTGCTGTCTGAACCAAAGAAATAAAAGCGAACTATCTGCATCATATTGAATTGCATAGCGTCATATATTTTTTCCGTTGCATCATATTGCATTGAATTGCATTGTGTTGAATCGAATCGAAATCGCATCATACTACATCATAATAGGGGAGAATCATATTGAATCGAATCATAGCTGCTCCATATGTATCTTTAATTTATCGTATCGTTGGCTATGCATCGAAATGCGTATCGCATCGGCTTCAGTTATGGAGATGCACATCCCTAGTATGCATACAGTGCACATGACAAATTTCATCAACATATTTTGCATGTACTATAGACCTTATGCGTCATAGAAACAAGTGCACAGCCATCTTTAGAATTTTGTCTTTGAACACTGTTGAAGAGTAATTAGCTGGTGAAGTAGATTTACTCATTGTAGAGTTAACGAAAGTTATGTGCATTATAACGTTCATAACGGATGTCATAAATGTCAGTAGACCAGGAAGATTTTAAAATGAGCGGCTTATTCATAAATTTTGAATTCACGCTGTGGAAATGCAAATGAAAGAGAGAAGACAACGAATGCAGCGCTGAAAAGGGGTGGAGGTACATAAGGTCTATACACATGCAGCCAATTTTTTTTAATTGCCCATACTCTGTATGCTCAGCTCATGTATGCACTTTAAATTCTGGTGGTAACCAAAAGGTGGCAACAACAGCTCAGGCCATTGTTTCATAGTTGACAAATAAATGCAGGAGATGGAACAACAACATCAAACTATTTGAGACCCCAACAGCAATCGGCGCCTGTGTTGAGGGGGTTCAGATATATCTGCAACTCTAATTTAAATGAGTACAAAGACATTTTTTTGCTTATAAGTTCTGGAGAGAAATAGCGCAGCCATTGGACGAGGACAAATCTTTTTAGCATCCATGTGTCAAGTGCATGCTATCTAATGGAGAATACTTTGAAAGGCTATGTGTTCAGTTGTACGTTTACGTTAGTGTTCACGTCAAAACTTTTGGCTTTAAAAATCAGCTGCCTATATAGACAGTAGGCAGCATGACAGCTTATTGAGCTTTGGAAGAAAGCTATTATTTTCGTCAACACCATTTTGTCAAGAAACACTTCCATCCTCACGTCGGACTGGCCGAGGAAAACAGGGGAAGCTCTCACTGCCTTTCTTTCCGTTCCTGAAACAATGAGACTGGACCCAGTCAGCAAATTTCCTTTGGCGTGGATCTGGCCCATATTAACAGCTAAAGTGTGGCCCAGATTAGTTTGTGTTCACCGGCGCAAAACTGGTCCATATCTTTTTAGCCAAAACTGAACCAAAAGAGTGCCATAACCCAACCCAGAGTGAGCCAAATAATAAAAACAGACGTGGCTGATATATGGACCTTATATGGTATTCTTATATGGCTGAGTTCTGTAAAGGGCTGACGGCCCTTATGTGGCTGATACACCAAAAGCCATTATTCAACCATATTTACACCACACCTATCTTTTTAATTTAAAATACCCATTACACAGTAAATCTTAAACACATCTTAAACACAAAAATGGATTCACACTCATTTTTTAAAATGTTTAGAACTTTAATAACAGAATTACAATACAGAACATAACATAACAGAAGTGTGCTATTTCGTAAATGTTAGATGAGTGAATAAATGTGTAAAAATTCATACTTTTAGTAAGTCTCGCCAATCTTTCTCACTCACAGTCTGTCAGGAAAAAGAAGAGAAAAAAGAACATTAGTATATCATAATTAGTATCATACATTAGATATTATTTGAAGACAAGCACATAAATGACTGTAAATCAGCACTGCACACATTCTTTTCTACCACACAAGATATGAGTGCTATTGTGAGGCCCTTTTTAAATTTTAATTTACTAAATTAAAAAAAAATAGCTACTTTAATAACAGGATATTTTTAGACATAATAATAATAATATACATAATATTAATGAAAACATAAGGGGTGTAATGGTTTTGAATGGATGTATGGATTTAAATAGACATAATTTTAAAGATGAGACTTTGTTTCTCATCGAAAAGAACAAAACACAAACCTTGGGATTACAGGATGTAATGTATAGCCTAGTAATAAGGATTCATTCACGGATATAAACTGAAACGGATTAAGTTCCGCACATGCAGTGGTTAAAATGACACTGTATTTGTTCGGTACAATTTTTTTCTGTACAAATAAGTGTACCACTACACTACTAGAAAACATTTAAAACACCAAAACTGCACTTACCTGAATAATATGTGTCTGGGCAAAGGCTGTTGTTGTAAATAGGGAGCTTTTTCATCTTTTTTAACAGAGGTTGAAAGAGGATGCAGAGCGGGAAATAACGGATACGTTTTCAAAATTTCTGTAATCCACCAATAGGAATAAGGGAAGACACAAAGCAACCAATAGCATTGTTGAATAGGCTGAGATGTGGACTGCCACTAATCTGCCACACATATAGCAGTTTATATGTGTTTTTCCAAATAAAAGCCAAATGTTAACCATAAGTTAACACGTTCCATGGTGTGCCATAGCCAAGCCATATATGGCTCTCGTTTGTGTGCTGTCATCTGGACCATATACCTCAAAACATTTTGTCATCCAAAAGAAAATTCCCTCCAATTTTAAAGCTATGGCAAAACATATATGGGGAAAGTTTGGCCCATATGTCCTCAGCCATGCCATAGGCCAAATGTGACAGCTATCAGCCACATTTGGCCCAAACGTTCTTGCTATCTAGGTAAGCTGGCCGTCTGCCCTGTCTTTGTATGTGTTTGTGTGCATGTGTGTGAGTTCTTTTGCTCTCAGACTTCACAGGTCACAGGGCTCTGTTATTGGGCAAGACATTAGTCTCAGTGTCAAGGCGCTTTGAGGTTTGTGGCCAATTTTAGATGTACTACAAATGAGGGTGTGAAACAGCAAGAGTGTAAAAAACACATGAGCAGTTTGGTGTGTGGAAACTTGTATGGTATAACAAAGCGCTTTGAAGCATTTATAGAGTCGACTAATTTAATGCGTGACACATTTGTTTTACAATAACTGTATAGTCTTTTTTTTTCTTTCATTTTTTGGCCTTTTTAATGTTGGAGAGAATGCAGAAGATAGGAAATGATGGCTAGAGAGGAGGGGAAGCATTTCAGTTGTGTGTAACACCTATTAGTGAAATATGCTGTGCAGCAATATTAGCATGGGCTAAGTCTTGCTTTGGCTGTGCATATGGAGTTTGTAATCTTACTGATGTTTGATAGAGTGCCAAAACAGCATGAAAGTAACACAAACTGGCTAGATTAATCACTACCATATTTCGGCTACAATGCTTTAGCACTCATCTTGGGACATTTCAAACAATACTTCACCAAAGAACAATATTTAGGAATTAATTTGATCTGACTCTTACGACGGACACTCCCTTGAACCTGCAGAGGAGAGTGTTTGACTCATTGCAACAACAACATCTTCTCTTGTGTCTTATCTACACAAGCAACTCCTTGCTAGTTCCTATGGTTGGAAACAGTAGAAAAGAAGAGTCTTTTCTCAATGTCTTGCTCGTTCTGTCTTCCTTACAAAGGCGGGTTCCACAGAGCGTATTTATTGCACTAATAAAATGAAATGCATGTCTGTGGTGGCAGAATTATTGTGCAATAAAAGTCTGAAGAACCAAAATATTCTTACCGCAATAATCGAGTCTTAAACACCACAGATATTTCACTTACGGTTTGGCCAGGGGCTGTTATGATGTCACGGGCCATGAGTCAAGTAGGTATGGGTCATTTTCAAGGTGACATTTGCTTTTATAGTCACAACATCTCACTGAAAGATCATCTTTAAGGCTAAAAGTACATGGTCACCTCAACTTTTAGTATTGGGTTATTTTGGCCATATCCATTGCTCTTAGGTGGAGACTCAAAAGTACAGACAAGCAGTAAATCATCAAGGGGTTTTAAAGTGTCAAAGAAATGGTACATCAGTTCTTTAATTTCTTCTCTTGTTCTTCTCTCTCATATCTTTAAAAATAATGTGAAGTGGACAGTGAAGCTTATTTACCGGCTAACAGGCAAGAAACTGACTTATTCTTTCATGAATCCTCATCAGATTTCATAGGGCAGGGGTTGGAAACCCTGGCCCTCAAGGTCCACTGTCCTGGAAAGTTTAGCTCCATCTCTAATCAAGCACACCTGAACAAGCTAATCAAAGTCTTCAGAATTACTGGAAAGCTACTGACTGGGGTTGGAGCTTAAAAAAAACAAGTAGACCTTCAGGGCCAGGGCTTCCCACCTTTGCCTTAGGGGGTGAAGGGGAACAGCAATCAAGGTAAAGCTAAAACCTAGTGGCTACTATATTTTTTAACCTGGTTGGTCCAAAATCGGAAAATCCTCTTCTTTCTTTGCAAATACTAAAGAAACACAAGTGAGAGGTACACAGTCCCCAGTCAACATCCCCTGTCATTATCAAGGTGTTTCTTGTTAAGTGGGCAGCTTAAGAATTCATTTTAGCAGTTTTATCCAAAGTGTCTTACTTCAAAGTGACAATCCAAACTACAGTAACTTGTGGTTTTGACACAATGCCAAATGCCTTTAATCAGCCACTTTCCGGTTTCCATGCCTGCTACTAGACCACCTCCCGTATGGAAAGGTCTGAGAAAAATAAAATCTCAGGTCTCACATTTTCGATTTAGCACGAGAAAGAAAGGAAAACACCGGAAACGGTGATGAAACATGCTACACCATTTGCCAATTTGTAAACGCTTGATGGTCCAAAAGAGTTTGGTGGATGCCAGGAGAACATTACCTCAATGAATTGCATGGTGCCAGTGTTAATTTCGTCGACGAAGACGAAAAATATTAGTTAACGAACATTTTTTTCTGTGACTAAGACGAGACGTTGACGAGCTAAAACTAATATCTGTTGATAAAAACTATGACGAAATGTATACCGCGTCTTCGTTAACAAGACGAGACGAGACTAGAATGTTATTTGAGGACTACCGGACATTCAAAACACATCCTATAGGCTAAGTTAACTGTCTTGTCTTTCAAATTGTGCGTCTCTGTCATTGGATTGCGATCGGATGAGGGGCGTTTACATATCTAGTCTCAGTACGGCAGCCGCAGTGGATGGACAGGCTACCAAAACGCGAACTAGCGATCTGAAACAATGGCCTCAGGTTAGAGATAGGGTGGCCTGACGTCCCGTTTTTCCCGGGAGTCACAATTCGTTTCAATTCCATTAATTTAAAGTTAATAAAGGCGGGAGAGGCGGAATCGCGCTGATAGAAGTGCTCTCTCTCTTCTTCAGTTCTCACACAGCGCGCGATCAGCTCTCAGTGCTCAAATACACACACAGCAGTCCAACTCTCCATCGTGTAGAGTATCTCACATAAATACAGTCAGTTATGGCTTAAGTGAACGTAAACAGGTGGGTGAAAACTGAATGTGTGTCAATATTACATGCATGCCTTCCGTATTAAAGGGACAGCATTCCTAATTAAATACCTATCTGTGTCATTAATGTTAACCAACAAAAGATGTTAAATGAATGTAAACATGTTAAGTAAACCTACTGTATCTTAAAAATTAGTTTAATTTGTATCTCAACCCAAAAATTAAAATTGTCGTCATTCATTCCAGTTTTTCCCAATTCAATCCTTGATTCAAATTTCTCATGAGCTTAATTGATTTGGTCTAAAGAGAGAAGAATTAATGACTATTTCTGTTAGAAGACTACATATAAAATAGCTCCCTAAATAAACGTTGGTAACTGCAGTTTGACTAAAAGTTGACAAAAATGTAACGACTTTTCGTCGACTAAAACTAGACAAACTATGAAAGACTCAAATGACTAAAATGTGGCTAAGACTATTAAGCATTTTCGTCTCAAGACTAAGACTAAATCAAAAATGCCTGTCAAAATTAACACTGCATGGTGCCACATATGAAGTTTAGTGGAGCAGGAATAACAGTCTGGGGTTGTTTTTTGGGGTTGTCTTGGACGAGATATCATAACTCCAATGGAGAATTATAATGCAAGAGCATGCAGTGATGCACAGCTGGGTTATTCTCAGCATCACAAGTGTCCCTGTGCAACAAAATGAGATCCATACACAACTGGTTATGAGATGTGTGTACAAGAATTTGTTTGGGCCCAAGTCTCAACTCCACTTTATACCTTCAGGATCAATGTTCGAGTAAGTTTGCTTGAACTGGGCATTGGCGATATTGTTAGACACCCTGTGTTTGACATGCTAGTTGCTGTCAAATGTGCGTGTGTGTACTGCATTGAGTTTTTGACTGCGTAGATCACTCATGTTCCACTTGTGCGTCAGCACTCTTCCCGCAGTCTCTCTTTCCAAAATCTCTCCCAAGTTCTTCCTAACCCCTACAAAACCACCACTGCCCTCCCCGTCTCTCTCTCTTTCTCACCCAGATGTGTGGAAAGTGAACCCCATTTCCTCAGCTGCCTGTTTCTCTCTCTCTCGTTCTGGACTGATGTGTGGAAAGCAGGCTTCATTTTCTGTGGTCACCATTCCAGGGGAGCCTCCCTCATTCCTGCCGGTTTATGTCAAACAAGCTTTGCTGGTCTCCAGGGTAGCAGTAAATTAGCCTGGGTTTAAATACTAATCTTATTGAGAATTTTCATCTAGTTTTGTTGCGCTCTGGAAATGCTTTTGACCACTCTGGAATGTCTTTTCCCTAAAATTTTACACGTTATTTGTAGTTTAATTAGCTCATGCAGTAACACCTACTTTAGAATGATGTAGTGTATTGGGACAAAGTATAAATTTAATATTCTTAGCAGGGGAATTTTACTTAGTTGTATGCTTATCCACTCGATAATGATATTCAGATGAGCTCTAAAGGTTATAACATCATTGACTTTGTGGCAAATCTTGGATCATTCTTATGATGGTGTGTGAGACAACTAAAGTGAAATCAAATTACAATTAAAAACAATACTTTAGCGCCCCCTGTCTGTCTAATATGACCCATTATGCTTCTTGAACAAGCAATTAAGAGTTGCCAGCAGAGGGCATTCTAAACTAATAACAATAAACCCTTACTACAATAAAGCAGCTAAGGCAGTATGGAGGTTTATAAGTGAAAATAAAATAAAATCCCTAGACATGTACATCAGACATAATACCAAAGTTTTCAGAGTAAATTTTACCGAGGAGGTTTGCTACTTTATGAAGTAGAGATGAACTTATGCTGAGGTCCTGTTTTACAGAGATAAACAATATAACCCACACCCCTCCTTCACCTAATTTTACCCTTCATTGCCGATCCTAATAAGGGCACAACTAGAGAGTAGAGTGTGTATGTATGTGCGTGTAGTTAATGAACATGTCAGATTCAAACACACCTGGGGATATGGATATGTTACACAGCAGGGTTCTTACAACCAGCTGGTTTGAATAAACAGAATTCCATTAATATTGCAACATTTTCACTTTTAATGAAGGTAGTGATTTAATGTAACTGGTGTATAATTGCTAAATATACACTATAGTCAAACTGAAAGAAAATAAAATGCTTAAACCAGCCAAGGGTGATTTAAGTCTGGTTTAAGTTGGTCTATGTGGTCTTCCAGTCTGGTGTTTAGATGGTTTATGTGGTCTCTTAGCCTGTCTGGTGCCTTGAAACCCTTTAAATCCATTAAAACAGACCAGCTTAGCTAGTTTGGTCAGGTTTAGAGTCCAGATAACAACCTTAAGCTTGTTTAAGCTAGTAGGGTGGCTGGATTAAGCTGGTGTTTAGCTGTGGTAAACTTTTTAATGAAATGCCAGACCACGTCAGTAAGAACTTGGTCCTTTGTTCACTTCATTTTACTGCGGATTCGTTTACAAACAAGGCACAATTTGATGCAGGATTTTCAGAAAGATTGAAACTAAAAGACGATGCTGTGCCGACTTTATTGGATCCACAACACAAGTGTAAGTAACTGTTTTTATTACGTGATCACTATTGCTTTGTCTGTTAAACAGATCGTTTGATATGAGTATTTATACATTTTTGACCTTAATCACAGCGGCGTCCATCTATGAGGAATGTGCGCTGTCAAACACAACAAATAGCCAATCATAGCAGTGGGCATTTACTTCAGAGTCTACAATCCTCCACGCCTATCCAAACAGAGTGTTCTGATGAGGGGGGTTAAAAACAGGATAGAAAATAGCCTAAATTAAGATGTTTTTTTGATAAGTGGACCTCAGAGAACAGTACAAAATAATAAAAAAGGCAGTTCATGACCCCTTTAAAACCACATTTTTTTCATTAGGGTGCTATATCAAAGATAAAATGAATAAAATAATAAATAATAATACAAATTTTAAGAATGGTTTTGCTCTTACAAATAATAAATGAGAGCAATTATTTTCCAAAAACAGATGTTTATGAGGTAGAAAAACATAAGGTTTGACATGCTATTTTGTAATTATTGCTATAAATCACATCCTAATTGTAAGAAAAACTAAAGTGCCCAATATACTGTATCTGTGACTTCAGCTCTGAAAAATTTTGTTCTTGAGGTGTATTATTGTACCACAAAAGCCAGCAAGACACGGTCTTAGTCTTGTATCACACAATAATACCAGCCTGCTCGCTCAGAGCCTCTGATTGCTCCGAGAGGAACAGTGATTCTTGGTCAAGAGGGACAGAGGGATGGCGAGAGGGCCGGGAGAAGGATTATTTTGTTCTTTTCTTCACTCTATTACATGGTCAAAGCTGTTAAGCTCTGCGTGAAATCAGCCGAGGTTTCATGCCACAATACCACACAGCAGCTTTGCTTTTACCTCAGCCTAACCTCTCTCCTAGACTGTGGGTGGCTACAAATATTAGATTCTGGTGTTTATAGCGCACATATTTCAGTGCAGATCTGGCCACAGTTGGCAGAAATGCGTGTGTGTGTTTTCCTATGCTAACAAAAAAATACCATGATTATTTGGATGTGGTTTTTGGACATTGGAATTGTGGTAACACCATGGTATTCCCTGAAAATACATTGGAATACTATGTAAAAACCATATTATCATTTAATACCAAAGTAAATATAAAATCTGATACTATTTCTGTGTATAATTGTGCCATACTGTTTGATTTCAGTGTAGATGGGATATTAGATATTGTATTTGAATATTGTTGTAAAAATAAGGAAATAAATTGTGGGTTTGTGTTTATATATGTAATAAAATGGCTTGTATTAGAAGTGAAGTGGGTCAATCAGGTTTACCGATCCCTCTAAATTAAACAGGGATAGGAGAAAGTATTGTAACACTAAATTACACACTTCTCCTTTAAAGGTGCATCACAGGTAAAATCCCCTACTGAGATGATTTTGATCCCTGTTATAAACTGCCCTTGCACTACACTCAGGAGACACCTGCCTGAGCCCCAACTGATCAGTCACAGCTGCTCAGATCAATACATG
Source organism: Spinibarbus caldwelli (assembly GCA_039654775.1). Taxonomy (NCBI): domain Eukaryota; kingdom Metazoa; phylum Chordata; class Actinopteri; order Cypriniformes; family Cyprinidae; genus Spinibarbus; species Spinibarbus caldwelli. Next base: position 23,457,198 of record CM077261.1, on the reverse strand, counting down.
CTTTCTAATAGAAGCTCTCACATCAACACACTTAGTTTAGACACTTAAGCCTGTGGAGATGGCGAACTGAGCAGCAGCAGGGATCGACTTGGATGAGTAGAAACGAGGCATGGGAATAAATAAACGAATATCGAGAGCTAAGGGAGTGCGATGGATGAATGAGTGAAATTTGGACAAGAGTAAATGAGGAATGCAATGAATGTGTGAAAGTTGTAAACGGGTTTAAAAATAATAATAATAGTGAAAGTGAACAAGTAAATGAAGGACTGACAGAGAAAAAACAAGATACACTGTAAATATCTAGGCCTGTTTGTTTTACACAAGGAATATTCTGGTTTACTTACAATGGGCTTATATACTGTATACTAGTGCTGTCAAAATTAGCGTGTTAACGCAGGCGATTAATTTTTCCAATTTAACGCTGTTAAATATAAATTTAACGCAGGGGCGGGGCTAGGGTTGGTCACTCCTCTCACAAATGCTGCTTCTGTCTCTTTTTTCTTGACAAGAATTACATTTATTTAGATGCAGAATGTCTTTACGACCACATCAAATGGGAGACTTTTCAGATGCGCACTCCACTTCGCCTCAGCACCAAACGAGAGCAGAAATGGTACAGGTGACGAGGAGCTTCAGTAGAACAACAGTGAACTGCGGTCAGATGAGAAGTTGTCAGGTCTTATGTCAGTAAAAACTAATCTTCCTGTCCTGTCAGCCGTTATGCTGTCTTCATAGCACATGCTCTTCAATGTGCGTGTGCTGTAGCCTGTGTCATTTCATATTAAACTATGAGCATGCGTGTCAGATCTGTCTCACGTTCAGCAGCGGCAGCTCTTAAAGTAATAGCAGCCATATAAGCTAATAACCAGCTTCTGTGATGTCTGTTAATCAAAGAACAAAAGAAAAAAAACAAAAGGAAATTTTGTAGCTTTAAGGATTCATCTATATTTAATTTAGAATTTAGTGTTTGATCATTTTATTCAATTTCTGCATATTTCCTACTTGCTGAAGAGCACAGGTAAATATGACATTGGTTTATGTGAAGATTGTTTTAAGTTCACTTAAAATAGAAGTTATTTTTTAAAGTCTAATGTTAAAATTGACAGCTCTCAATTATTCTGTAATGCTGAATGGCTATACTCAGTGGATAAATATTAGGAAACAAAGAACAATTTCCTAGAGACATCACTAGTAGTGGTATCAGTGATACTCGCCTTCAGGCATACAAAAAGATGCAATTAAACAAATATTAAAAATATACTGTCTTTATGTTGTTTCTACATTAATTTGAAGATTGAATGTGAAATTATTGCAATGCATGTTTGGTGGGATTAATCGCTATTAACTAATTAGTTGTTTTTTTTTAATTGATTAACAGCACTAATATATACACGTATCTACTTTTGTAACTCATGCAATTATCATGCAAAGCCAGTTTAAAAATAAATAAATAAATAAAATCAACCAAAACAATTAATGTATAACTATGTTTCTCTGTATAAACCAATAGACCCAATGCTACAATGTGAACGGTATTGCTAAAAGAATACATTTTGTACTATAAAGTACTAAAGTATAAGTGCTAAAAATATACACCCTCCTGGGTGTCTTGCCCCAAAGACTTCCAATGATCGACTGCCCTTTTATTCAAAACTCTAAATAAAAAATACTAATCACTAATAGTTTTGAAATATTGATTTTATTATAAAATATTTTTCTCCCGTTATGTGTTTTGCATTTTTGTGCTTTATAAGCCATTTACACTTTGTATTAATATGTGTAAGCAGGGCCTTGAAGTACCATATTGTTGGCAACATGCTAACCCTTTGTAAATGTATTACTATCATTTTTATTTGTTAAGTCATTTTTACAAACTGGGGATTTTTTGACATTTTTGTCTGTGATAATTAACCAGATACAGTCACATATGCTGTTGATAGAGCCATTTTGAAGATGATTCCTTAAAGGACATTCAGCGACTTAATTCAACGTATGTTTTTTCTTTAGGAAGAAAGGCGCAGTGTTATGTGTCGAGAGAGAAAAGTGTTGGCACTGGTTTCTCCCCCTCCCTCCCTTTTCTTCTTCTCAAGGTGACACTTCCATCTGCCCTTTCCCTCTCTTTTCCAATCTTTTCTTTAAATGCCTCTCTAGAGCCGATGTCACAGCGTTTTCATGGTCTTGCTGAAGGATATGCTTTACTCTCTAATCTATATTCCACTCATGCCTGCATTTCCATTCTCTTTAGAGTCAGTGTCCATTACAGACCCAATGATATTTCATTGCAACTGAGAACGAAGGTTAAGCGAAAGAGGAGATAGAGACTATTTGCATGAAGCACACATTGTGTTCCTTTCTTTATAGTAAATGGTAAAGAAATGGGCAGGGAGGACTCTCATGTCCATAAATGTATGTACAAAATACCCTCCGATCTCATTCACATTCAATGGGCACCTCAGCACTGCCTTTCGAAGTATTTTCATATTTTATTGTTTTGATCATTTAAATAACCTCCAGATTTGAAGTAGATTTGTACTTTTCTGCAGAAAAAAGAGCTTAGGTATTTTTTCAACAATTTTATCAACTACCTATTATTTATGTATTATCTTAAAGCTTCTGCTAAGACAAAAGTAGTCCATTCGAACATGCGTCATTTACATGAAGCGGAAGCAAGAGCATGCATCGTGATACTCTCTCCACAATGGCGGCACACCACAGCAGACAGGATGAGGAGGAGAATAATTGTTGAATAAAGTCGTTGTTTTTGTTTTCTTTGCGCACAAATAGTATTCTCGTAGTTTCATAGGAAACTATGAACTATTTTACTGATGTCCTTACTACCTTTCTGGACCTTCAACCTGTCAGTTGGATTGCTGTCTATGGAGAGTCAGAAAGCTCTCGGATTTCATCAGAAATATCTTAATTTGTGTTCCGAAGATGAACGAAGGTCTTACGGGTTTGGAATGACATGAGGGTGAGTAATTAATGACAGAATTTTCATTTTTGGGTGAACTATCCCTGTAATATATGCATATAACTTGTTTGTCTACAGTTGTAAATAAGAAAGTTTCAAATCACTAAATTATAGTTAATAAAAAAAAGCAATCTAAATGTTAACATCATCTGTTGTGTAGAAACACACATTTGCTCCTTTATTGACAACAACTATAATTTATTTTACCTGTATATATATTCTTTATTATGATACCATAGGTAGTCATTTTATAAAAGTTGATTTTATAAAGGTTAATTTTATGATGCATTTTAGTCTAAATTTCTGCGCCCATTTCTCCTTTACAGTACAAATGCATTTTTCACTACTGTAAATGACATCAGTGACAGTGCACATAGGCCTATCATTCGCCGTAATGGTCCAGCCAAATAGAATATATACTCTCAATTGGGCAATTTGTGCATCACGGGAAAAATAAAGTCGTGCCTCTCTGAAAATCCTATGAGCCCAAACAAAGAATCTGATGATAAATGTGTGAGAGTTGGCATCCGTGATTATAATCTTTTCACAATTTTAGTCCAGTTCAACTAACCCTTCTCTAATCTTCATCAGTTCAGTTGCTGTGGTTAAGTGTGGCATGTCTAGCTGCCCATGAAGGCAGCAAAGAAGACCTACCGTATGACACTTACAGTGGAGAAACTCACTGCAGCCCATGAGGCAGATGCATCTGTCACTCCTGACCAGCAGAAGAACCTCCCAAGAAGACAGAAAAATACAAACAGGGTTTGCAGAAGGTGCGGAAAACAGCTGTGGCAAAAATGCAAGAAACAATGTTGTTAATAGATTTTAATTAAAAATACTAAAAATTTTAAATGACTTGAACAGTTTACGAGAGTGGAGTTGAATAAGCTCCCCTCCAAGCTCAAAGCACTCTGTAATCACTACAATATGTTCAGCCAATTCAGTTCAAGGACTTGTTTAAATTATGTTTTCATATTTTACTGGAAAACAATACAGATTAAAAAAATAAAAGTTTGCAGTGTATTTTCTATTGAACAGATGTTGCTGCACAATGATATAGATTGTTATCAATATACTGTACCACAAGATTTTTGTTGAAGTGTAAAAAACCCAGGGCTGGTGCAGAAGTCAACTGGAAAAGAGCTGAACAGCCTTATACACGACTTATTTCATTGAGGAAATCACTCCAATCTAATAATATGGCAAAAACACAAAGGATAGTTAAGGGATAGTTCACCCAATAATGAAAATTAATTTACTCACCCTCATATCTTTACAAACATGTATGACTTACTTTCTTCTGTGAGACCAAAAAAAAAAAAAAAGCTAAATCTGACAAAATCTCCCTTTTGGGGACATCCTCATTTGTAAAAATGGTATTTAAAAAAGTAAATCTTTTTTTTTTTATTGTAAAAATCTTTAGGTTTTAGTAGGTTTAGGTTATTATCTATAACCAGCTCTTTATAATAACACTAGAAAGTCTATGCAATGTCCCCATTCAGAAAGTGTGTGTGTGTAAATAAAAATTTCATTTTTTATTAAATAAAATTTCTCTCCACCCACCCAATGACTTGAATATATTAATGCAGATCAGTTTGAGGAGCTGACAGGAATGGTCTTTGTGATCTCGCAGCATAAGTTTACTTTAGTTTTCCTGCTTTGTGCACTAAATTGCTAAATATTCTCCACCTTTTGTTACACAAAATATTTTTATGTTATATTTGCTCCTTTGATACACTAAGTTTTCTCCTCTGTTCTGTGCAGTAAATTTGTTGCTTGTATTTATTTATACCAAGTCTTCCCCTAAGTTTTGTGCTCATTCTTTTTGTGCTTTTTTTGTTTGTTTGTTTTGGCACTACTTTTGCTCTTAGTAAGATGTTTCTCTTTTTTGTCCACCAAGTCTGCTGTCTTTCTTTACTAAGCTTGCCGCTCTGAAGACTCTCTGCTGAATGGTTTGTGCAGTTTTTCCTCACCGGGGCCAATCTGGAGCATCTGCTGAATGAATAAATGTAAAGTTGAAGCTTGTGACAGCACTTATTGGACTTTCACAAAAAGTATTTCTGTCATCATCTACCTTCCCTCCTGAGTTATCTGATCCTACCTGTTACTACCTGACTCTGAGCTAGTCCTGACATTTATCCCTGCTGAAACCATTCATGCTGTAGGATCTCCTCTATAGTTGCTCTCTCGTCTGGGTGATAAGTCAGGCAGCGACTTATCAAATCCTGCAATTCTGTACAAGTTTTCACAAGAGCACTGGTTAGTCACATATGTTCTTTTATGTCCATGTGATATGCTAATGCTGTCAAGTATGAAAACAGCTTTGTGTGTTTAACAATGTTATTGTGTTATTGGTAGTTAATTGTTCTCTCTCACCTGTGGATACTCTGACGTTAAAACTCAGACTGCCATGGATCATGTCTTCTAGACTGTTAAAGGGCTGACATCTGCACACCATTGTGTACATCATTACACCCAGAGACCAGACGGTTGCTGGTCCTGCCTCGTATTTCAAGTCCTTGTAGTACTCAGGTGGGCAGACTCCTCCTGAAAGCAAGAGATATTCAGGTTAAACAAACATTTCATTTATAAAAGTCACCAGCATCACTACACTATCTCTTAAGGACTTACTGCAACAGTAACACAAAATGCCAACTCACCTGTAAATCCACCTATGTAGCCTGAAGTTTTGACGAGGTCACCACAGCCAAAGTCTATCAGTTTGATATGGTTCGTCTTTGTGTTGATCAGAAAGTTATTTAACTTAATGTCACGATGAAAGACGCCTCGCTCGAGACAGTGCTTGGCTCCCAGCACCGCTTGGTACATCAGACTACGTGTCTGTGAATCGTTCACTCGCTGCATATTGTTAACCATGAATTTGAGCAAGTCCTTGCAGGGTTGTGGATATTCCAAGATGAGGATGAACTGATCCTCCTCCTCAAACCATTCCAGCATGTGCACGATGTAGGGGCTTAATGGAGGTCGTTTCAGCAGCAGGTTTAGAGCCACTTCTGCAAACAGCGGCTTTGAACAGCCAGGCTACAGAAAAGAGAGTTCAGTAATTATCACATTTCTCTTGTACTTAAAATATAATTAGTATTAAATTATAATTTGTATGTAGTTTGTATTTAAATATGCACATTAAGTTTTAACAACTTACTATTTCAATATACCGGTCTGTTTCACACTTGGGGATGAATTTGATGGCGACCTGCAAAACAAAAAAAACAAACAAATAAATAAAACAAAATAATAAAAATATATTTTTTTAAGTGCACTAGATGCTACAAATGAGTTTTCAATGATATTTCAATTTAAATTAATTTTAAATACATTTTGGTCTATACGGTAGCACTGATCTATACGGTACATTTGGTGAATGAAGTAGCGATTCTACCTGCTCGCGTAGAAATTTTGAAATGCCCTCGTACACAATGCCGAAGCCTCCTTCTCCAATTTTTTCACCCACTTCATAAATTTCATCAAATGGAACTGCTAAAATATATCAAAGGAGCATGTTAATATATGTGATTCACAGTCTTACATGAAGTCCAATAGTAGTGCTTGAATAAATACACACATTCAGTTCACATCAGATACATGGAGACTAAATATGATCAATGTTTGAGACTAACGCTGCGTCTGAAATTGAATACGAAGTAAGTTCAAATTCAAAAGTAGTACCTACTCAGACAGTATGCGATTTCGGATACACCATAAGTCAAAGTAAAACAGCAGTATTCTTTTAATTGCTTTAAAATGAGATTTCTTTAAATAGGCAGTCAGGAAAATAATACTACTTGGTTAAGAGTACTGTTTGGATTACCGTATGAGGAATTAGACATAAGTGTATAAACACACAGACTTACTAGGGTAACTAGACACAGATGTGAAACAATCAGTGGAGGAAAAAGAAAAGGTTAAGAAGTGGAAATAGACTGACCAGGAGTTGGATCAGTGAAACAGACTGCTCTGAAACGCGTTTGATCTCCGATTCGTCTATGCTTGGAAGCACCTGGAAATTTTGGAGCTACTGGCTCAAGACCAGATGGACCTGGATCTCGATCAGGGTCAGATGAACCAGACTGCAGATCTTCTGGAGGATCAGCTGGATCCTGCAGAGCCGTCGGTTCAGGAATGGATGGATCTTCAGGAATGGATGGAGCTGAATCTGAGTCAGGCTGTGGACAAAGTGGAGCCACCTCGTTGTGCTTTTTGCGTTGTGTTGCTGCACGTTTTACAGCCCGCCACGTTCTTCTGAAGAATGCACAGATGTGTTTCTTCTTCACGTTTGTTTGATTTTCTAAAAACCCAGACAGAAATGGAAGAGTCAAAAATTACCACCAGACATTAGAAATCAAATTTTGAGGCTAGACACCAAGAATAAACAATTTCCAAAACTCTAAAACTAACAAACTTAGTGTACTTAATAACGTCATTACACACAAGTGTGAAAAAACAGAACAGAATTAAAGGAGTCATGAAACGAGAAACCAAAATTACCTTGATCTTTTGACATACTGTATAAGAGGTCATTGTACTATAAAACATCCTGTTAAGTTTCAGAACACAAAACTTTGTTGTTACTCTAAAAACAGCTTATATTGAAGGCAGTCTGCCAAAAGGACAGCTTGTGGAATGTACCACTCTGCAGAAGATGATCAACACCTGCTTCTACATCACTGCCTGTTTAGCCCCGCCCACCGATTCATGCATGTAGTGTAAATAATGAGAAGGGTGAATGTAGGTCTACGTAGAAGCCAAATGATAAAGATGCTCCAAAGACAACAGGACGCTGTGCAGTGCCAAGTTGTGGAAAAAACTTTGCATTGCCTTCCTTCTGATCCCAACATTAGGAAAGAGTGAATGAACTTTATTTTTAATGAAGATCCAGACCGCGTCAGTAAGAATTGGTCCTTTGTTCACTTCATTTTTAGGCAAAGTTCGATGCAGGATTTTCAGAAAGATTGAAACTAAAAGATGACACTGTGCTGACTATACTATTTGTCTGTTATCAAATGATCTGTAATATGTAGCCTACTGAGTATTTATGCATTTTTGACCTAAATGACAGCAGAGTCCATCTATGAGGAATGTACACTGTCAAACACACAACTGTTAGCCAATCATAGCAGTGGGCATTTACTTCCGAGTCTACAATCCTCCACGTCTATTCAAACAAAGCGTTCTGATGAGGGGGGTTAAAAACAGGACAGAAAATAGCCTATTACTTCTAAATTATGATGTTTTTTTTATGTAATAATATTGATAACATTATAAGGGGACCTCAGAGAACAGTACAAACCAATAAAAAAGGCAGTTCATGACCCCTTTAAAATGACAGTAGACCCACCTTCAGCTGGCTCAGGTTCAGCTGGTTTTTCATCACAGTTTGTCAGTGTGATGCTGGATGGAGCCTCCGGAGGATCAGTTTGATCCTGTAGGGTTGTTGGCCCAAGGCTGGATGGACCACACTGGGGATCAGCTGAATCAGTGTCGGACACAGGCTGAAGAGGGGACACTTTGTTGCCTCGACCTCGACGCTGGTTAGTGCTTTTTACAGCCAGCCATGTCTTTTTGAAGAATGCACAAAGGCCATTCTTCTTGTGTTTTGCTGTTTTTTCTATAAATAAATAAATAAGTATTTCTGGTTACTAAGTTGACTTTAATTAAACTAAATTAAAATTTACATTTAATATGAAATGCCACAACAATCTATACTTCACGAAATGGGATTAAAAATCAAATAAAACGTGTAATATATATATATATATATATATTTAAAATACATTGTAAATAGTATTTTTGTGTATTTTTATAGTTATATAATTTCCTTGTGTGTGAAACCTTGTGTGAAAAATATGTTAAATGAAAACATTTCACAAACTGAAGTTTGTTGTTCACCTGCTGGGCTGTTCTCCATAACTTTAGCTGCTGCTGCAGCAGAAGCCTCTGGATTTGCTCCTGAAGGGTCGACCGGTGGTGTTTCCTCCAGCTGTCAGTGTATTACTGAACACTTAATGTTGAGCTCTACTGACTCCCACACAGCAGAAACGCTGGTGCTCATAAAAACGCAGATTTGGAGTGTTTTCCCGCCTGATAATCTTTGCTTCTGCTCTCATTTTCACTGAACTGATTGGCGATCACACTAGATCAGATTAGTTGCCCAATGCAGAACACCTGGCTGTGAAATGTAGCACTGTGACGTCACTGACTCCCTGTGACATCACGTGCGTACTGGGCGCGCAGTGCAAGCAGCCGCACATAGGGGCCCTATACACCCGGCCTAATGGGGCGCAAGTGTTTTTGCTAGTTTCAGCCCGACGCAGTTCTCATTTTCCCGTCCTGCGCCGCGTTGTTTAAAGAGCAAATGCATTTGCGCACATTTGTGCACTGGAGGGCGTGCTGGTCTAAAAAAGAGGTGTGTTCAAGGCGCATTGTTAGCAAGTTGCTATTTTGAAGAACTGAAAATAGTCTGCGCCATAGACCAACTCAAACCTGGTCTAAAGTCTAAAGTCAATGGCGCAATATTTATTTATTTATTGTTTGTTGTTATTATTTAAAGAGCGTGTTAGTAGAAAAGGCGCCTTTGGGCGGTCCACAACACGGGTTCACTTTGCTTATTACACACAGGGATGCGCAGCAGCACACAAACATGCCAAATATTAAAAATTAAAGGATAACAGTGTAAAAGAACATTATTGTGTAGGCTATATAAATATAAAAATGGATCATCATAATATCATAAAAATGTCATAATGGATAGTCATTGCATGTATCAGAATTAGCCTACGTATTTGCTAGGGCCCATAAATAGGGCACATAATCGCATTATTTGAAAAAAGTCAGTCGTCTTTACACAAATTGTATTACACACTTACACATTATTTTGCATTTTGTGTTTTTGTTGTATAGTTGATTCGCATTTTAATGTAGTCTCAATAAAAAATAATAAATAAATAAATAAATAATAAATAAAATAAAAAAACACCTGAAATCATCTTTAAACTGCGATTAAGACTCTTCTGACTAAACGCTAGCTCTACTGAATGTATGCATTTCAACTTTGTTTCAACCTGTTTTTTAAAGACAATTTAAAACTAACACCTGGATGTTTATATATGTTTATCTCTGCTTAAAGGAGTTAAATGAACAGCTACATTGTTTCATTCCTCCCGAAAGTGCGTTTAAAAATTTCATAAAGCCTAAACAAAATTAATCAATGAGTTGAAAAGAAACAGTGGCGTATGTTTGATTTCGACATTGGAAGGGGAAACAGCAGCCTCAAATTTAGCTTTCTGCATTTCTTGACAATAGCTAAACAATTCATAACTAAAAAAAATGTTATTTGACATCATGGTTTTCAGTCTATATTGGCATCAGATAATGAATTCTGTAATGTCATAAGTTAAAGTTAACTAGTAACGACAAGGAGACAGTTTAACGGAGACTTAACTTCAACTTTTCTCTTTCCATAGTGCAATCGACAGCATTGTTCCTTAAGACAGGTCAAAAAACCTCTTAATAACGCTGTATATCATTTCATTTTAATATTAAAACTGAATCGGACGATGAAAGAAAATGTTCCTGCCCTGCTCTTGCTATAGTGACAAATTCAGCTTTCACGTGCATCAGATTGACAGATAAACAGCGCGTTTTCTATTGCTATTTTCAATTTTTTTTTTCTCAGTCAAAAATGTGTAATTTATATATACTGTACACGCTGAAAGAGCGACATTTTATGTAAAATTTATTTTACATAAACATGACATAACATGAACAATGTGCCATTGTTTTGTGGAAGATTGCTTCATCCACTGACAAAGAAACACTTTTAAAATTAAAATAAATTTTCGACTAAAGCGTTTTTTGCAATTTCTCCACATTATTATATATAATAGTCAAACTTGAACATGGTGTAATGTGTGCTGTGAGTGATTGTTCTTTATCATGGATGTTATGGTGCTATCTCTTAATTTCTGTGTGTTTTACATTGGAGCTGATTTTATTTTGATAAATCATGTAATTTAAGTAAAAATCCACACCATTTATGCATTGTATCCCTCTTTTGGTTAATCCAGTATTTGGCGACAGTAGTTTTGGACACAGTGATTGTCTTTATAAGTGAGTCTGTAATTATTCAACCAACAGATTTATTCAAAAACACTTATTTATTCAGTAACACCCTCTGATCTGTAATAGACAACTGGGTTGCACATTGCTATACCCACATGTTCAATTGAATCAATAGCAAATCATTTGATTTTAATCAGAAAATATTACCTATGAAATGCCTTTTTATATTTGAAGTCTCCCTGTACATTCTTACAACACAAATCTCCTATGCAAACTGTCTTAAAAAGCCATAGCATTTGTATCATTCTGTAACTTTTTAATGGTCACTGTTTACAAGATCTCTAAGAGACTGAAATGAATGTTGGTCAATAAAAAGGCATCAAGAAATAAAACACACACTTTACAACTCATTCACAGATATAACACTGCACATGGATTTAAAGACATTAAGCTTTATTTATACTGTCATTTATACTGTCACGCCGAGCAAGATGATGCATGGAATTGTGATAGTGCAATATAATAACAGAGGCTTCTATTATAATATTTATTGTACAGTCTAATCAATTTCTGGTAATAAACCCAGATATATGTTCGTATTAAATATTTCCTATAATTACATACATAAAGAAACATATTTTGTGTTAGGTCAATTACCTGTGTCATCAGTGTGCAGTAGAAAATTTCAATATCTCTATATATCTATATCAAGAACAGCAATATGGCCAGTTAACCGCTTCTGGTGATTTCTAGGAGAAATCCAGTATAATATATTCTGTGTGCATCAGTGCATTTATTTGAAAATATTAGGCTCTGTTAAGAGATTTAAGTATTGTTAATACAGTTGAAATTTTATTATTTTTTTTCCTATCAATTTGCTTAATGGGTAATTCAATTCAAGTGATTGAGTCATTTGGACATAAATTATCATTTAAGTTAAATTGTTTGGTCAATCTTACCGAATTCTAGACTAAATAAACTCAAAATAAAATGTTTGCCTTGTGCTTATGATTTAGCAGTACAGTTTGTATGAACAAACCAGCAATTGTACCATGGGCGAATTATGACTTGCAAAGGCCTGGGTCAATAATCTCCAGGGGGATTAATAATGTTAATTACAAAAAAAAAAAAAATTGAAAGAAATTGTAAATTGAACATAAACATAAAAATGAAATTAAAAAGAACATTTAAATCTCTAATTACCTTGGTCTTAAGTGCATGAGGTTGTTACAGTCAGTGTTGCCAACTTAGCAATTTTTGTAACACAGTGTTAAGATTTAGCGACTTTTCAGACCCTTTCAGCGACTTTTTTCCAAAAAAGTGCCTAGTGCCAAATCTAGCGGCTTAAATAACAATAATAACTGTGGGGGGAAACCAGACCAGTGTTTTTTCTTTTGTTAAAGTCTGTTAAAGAAATTTCCAAAAAATTAACTAGAATTTACAAAACGTAATCAGAATTGACAGATTTTTATACTTCTACCCTTTTTTATTTTTTAATTTAATAATAGTTTGAAATAAGTGTTTGAAATGTCTTCAGAATGGATTCTTACTGTATATATTAACCTTTTTCACAATTTTAGTGCAGTTCAACTAACCCTTCTCTAATCTTCATCAGTTCAGTTGCTGTGGTTAAGTGTGGCATGTCTAGCTGCCCATGAAGGCAGCAAAGAAGACCTACCGCATGACACTTACAGTGGAGAAACTCACTGCAGCCCATGAGGCAGATGCATCTGTCACTCCTGACCAGCAGAAGAACCTCCCAAGAAGACAGAAAAATACAAACAGCTGCAGAAAAAAAATGTGGTTAACATTTAAAAAATAACCATTTTAACTGGAACAGTGCACAAGAGTAGAACAACAACTATTTCTTACACAATTTTAGGATGTTTAAAAGTTGTACCAAAAACAATACTGATTAAGAAAATAGCATTGACATTGATTGTTATATATAATATACCACACGATTTTGGATCGTGCAGAGATCATCTGGTCAGTTGTGGAAATCACCTGATTGGAGGAAATCACAGAATTAGGCCGCTCTGACTGTCTGCTCTAATAATATGGAAACACAAAAGACGATACTTCACTCAAAAATGAAAATTCTGTTATTCACTCAACCTCATGTTGTTTCAAACCTGTATGACTTTTCCTTCTGTCAAACACAAACAGTAGCTATTTTGGGGGTGAAGTCAATGGGGTCCAATGTAGCTTAAAGATATTTTAAATAATGTTGGGCTTTGTGTTTCGCTTTTATACAGGTTTGGAATGATATTCAAAATGTAGTTTCAAAACACAAAATATTCATGCTGTACTTTTTATATAGTACAGTACATCCATAAAAACTCTAAAAAAACATGTCATTCCACCACATAACTACTTTCATAGGCTTGGCAGGCTTTTATCGTTATACATTATTGGATATGTATTCGTAGTTGGTGTAGAACTGAGTAACTGAATAAGTGTTTGTGCCTTCAAACCAGGATGGGAAATTAATACCTGTCAAGCTCCAAATGCAGGTGAATATGGCAGGTGGATTTCCCAGTTTCACAGGCCGCTCTGGCATTTGATAATTTCATTGTCGATCAGTTGAATATGTGCACTGTGGCAGGAAGAAACTCTGTCAGTAACATCACTTAGAATACAGAAAACACGTCTCAGAAAAGCGCATGACATACATTACTCTCCCTCGCATAAATATCGCCACATAGTCTGTCATAACAAGGGAGTCAAAGACTCGTGTGAAACAGACTTTAACAGGGAAAGGAGTGCAATAGTTTAGAATACTTCAAAATTTATGCAATAAATTATCTTTTTTTTTTAAAAAACAACTGAGTGCAATAATTTAGAATATGCATTTTGATGCATCAAAATTAATGCAAGAAATTGTATTCATTAAAACATAACTGAAATGGGATTTTTCTGGAAAAATGAATGACAGTAACATGTTCCTGTGATTAAAGGATTGAATTTGTGTTCCTACTTCCTGCAGAACATCAGCTCTGACCAGTTGGATTAAGCTTTTTTTCTTTATAATTTTGTGATTGTCCGTGGACAAAGAAGCTGTATTTATTATATAGCTACATTTTGGCTACTGCACCTTACTATGACACAAAGCACACTAGAATAAATGTATTTTTGTAATTAACATAAATTAATAGGCTTCCTTACCAGATGTAGAATCTCATTATGGACAGTTGCCTCCAGTTCAATAGTAGTATAAGTAATATAGTAAATTACAGTATTGAGATTAAATAAAAATGTAATAGTTGGATCCTTAAAACCTTAAATATTGGTGTGTGATTGATTCAGCCCATGTCATCAAATCTCTCTCCAGTCAGGCAACCAAATCTGGCAACTCTGGCTGTGAGTCACAGTTTATCTTATGCACCAATATCAGCTGTGTGTGTGTGAGTCAAAAGAAAGATTTATAATTCACAGGTTAGTCATGTAAAATTGAATAATTAAATAATTTATTTTCCCTCCACCCACCCAATAATTTAAATAAATTTATGAGCAGTTTGAGGAAGCATAAGGTTACTTTAGTTTTCTCCTTTGTTTTGTGAACTACATTATTTTTTGCTCTTTTTTGGGTGTCAAATTTGTTGCTCCTATTTATATTAAGTTTCTCCTAAGTTTTGTGCTTTACATTTATTTCAAAATTTTTACAGCAAGTTATAGTAAGTTTTTTTTTTTTTTTTTTTTTTAATGTGCTGCTTTTTGTGCCACAAAGTTTATTCTATTTTTGTCCAATAGATACTATATGGCTTTGACAGATTCTCTATATATGACAACTCAAAACCAGTTTTAAGTAGCACGGGTATATTTGTAGCAATAGCCAAAAATACATTGTATGGGTCAAAATTATCGATTTTTCTTTTATGCCAAAAATCATTGGGATATTAAGTAAAGTTCATGTTCCATGAAGATATTTTGTAAACTTCCTACCGTAAATATATCAAAACTTAATTTTTGATTTGTAATATGAATTGCTAAGAACTTAATTTGGACAACTTTAAAGGCGATTTCCTCAGTATTTAGATTTTTTTGCACCCTCAGATTCCAGATTTTCAAATAGTTGCATCTCGACCAAATATTGTCCAAATATTCAGCTTTCGGATGATGTATAAATCTCAATTTAAAAAAAAAAAGACTCTTATGACTGGTTTTGTGGTCCAGGGTCACATATTTGTTTTTGCACAACTTTTGCTCTTTCTTTGTAATTTGTTTCACTTTTTCGGCACTAAATGTGCTGCTCCTATTTATACCACGTTTCCCATCAGTTTTGTGTCTAATTTTTACAACAAGGGTTATTTATTTATTTTTTTTATTTTATTTATTTTTTTTTTAATTTGCTGCTTTTTGTGCAACAGGGTTTTATCTTATTTTTGTGCATTAGATACTATATGGGTTCTCTATATTTCCTTGTGCAATACTTTTGCTCTTCCTTAGTCATTTGTTGTTTAAGCACCAAGTTTTATGAATTTTTCTTTTAAGCTAAGCTTGCCGCTCTGAAGACTCTCTGCCGAATGGTTTGTGCAGGTTTTCATCACTGGGGCTGATTTGGACCATCTGCTGAAAAAAATTAATGTAAAGGAAAGTTGAAGCTCGTGACAGCACTGCTTGGACTTTCAAAAGAGGGATTTCTGTCATCATCTGCCTTCCCTCCTAATTTAGACTACCTGATCCTGAGCACCTCCTGACATTTGTCCCTGCTGAAACCATTCGTGCTGTAGGATCTCCTCTATAGTTGCTCTCTCGGTTGGGTCAAGAGTCATGCAACGGCATATCAAATCCTGCAATTCTGTACAAGTTTTCACAAAAGCATTGGTTAGTCACATACAGTGCGTTATTTATGTCCATATTACACTAAAACATAGAAATTAATGTTGAAATATGTAGCATGTATTAAGTAAAGAATTGGTCTGATGCTTTATGTGTTTAACAATATTTTTGTCATTGTGTTAATTGTAGTTAATTGTTCTCTCTCACCTGTGGATATTTTGTGCTTAAACCTCAGACTGCCATGCATCATGTCTTTTAGACTTCTAAAGGGCTGACGCTTGTAAATCATTGAGTACATCATAAAGCCAAGAGACCAGACGGTTGTTGGCCCTGCCTCGTATTTCAAGTCCTTGTAGTACTCAGGTGGGCAGACTCCTCCTAAAAGCAAGAGATATTCAGGTTAAACAAACATTTCATTTATAAAAGTCACCAGCATCACTACACTATCTCATAAGGACTTACTGCAACAGTAACACAAAATGCCAACTCACCTGTAAATCCACCTATGTAGCCTGAAGTTTTGACGAGGTCACCACAGCCAAAGTCTATCAGTTTGACATGGTTCGTCTTTGTGTTGATCAGAAAGTTATTTAACTTAATGTCACGATGAAAGACGCCTCGCTCGAGACAGTGCTTGGCTCCCAGCACCGCTTGGTACATCAGACTACGTGTCTGTGATTCATCCAGTAGCTGCATGTTGTTCAGCATGAATCTGAGCAAGTCCTTGCAGGGATGCAGATACTCCAGGATCAGGATGAACCGATCCTCCTCCTCAAACCATTCCAGCATGTGCACGATGTAGGGGCTTAATGGAGGTCGTTTCAGCAGCAGGTTTAGAGCCACTTCTGCAAACAGTGGCTTTGAACAGCCAGGCTACAGAAAAGAGAGTTCAGTAATTATCACATTTCTCTTGTACTTAAAATATAGTAATCAATATTTGAAGTGGATCAAAAAAGTGTTTGTGTTGATTTTAGGACAACTTTGATGAAAGGTTTTGATCCACTTCAAATGTTGACTACTGTATATTATTTGTATTCAAGTATCTACATTAGGGTTTGACAACTTACAATTTCAATAAACCGGTCTCTGACTCTCTTAGGGATGATTTTGATGGCAACCTGCAAAAACAAAAAAATGTAGTATTAGTAATACTACAAATACATTTTGTAAGTGCACTAGATGATATGGATAGGTAGACTGATCATATTAAATCTGGAAAATAACATTAATGATTGTGTATTGTCATTATCACAAATATTTTCATTTAAATGAATTTTAAATACGTTTTGGTCAAAGCACTGATCTGTACGGTACATTTGGTGAATAACGCAGCGATTCTACCTGCTCGCTTAGAAATTTTGAAATCCCCTCGTACACAGTGCCGAAGCCTCCTTCTCCAATCTTCCTTCCCACTTGATAAATTTCATCAAATGGAACTGCAAACATATACCAAAGGAACATGTTTAATATATGAGATTCACAGTCTTACATGAAGTGCTTGAATAAACATACACATCCAGTTCACATCAGATACATCGACACTAAAATATGGTGAGCGTGTAAAACTACAGTAAGTGAAAGTAAGACAGCAGGATAATCAGTTTCTTTACAATGATATATCTTTAAATAGGCAATCAGGAAAATATTAATTGGTCAAATGCACTACATTTATCATTTACACTTGGATTACTGTATGTGGGATTAGACATATGTGCATAAACACACAGACTTACTAGGGTAACTAGACACAGATGTGAAACAATCAGTGGAGGAAAAAGAAAAGGTTAAGAAGTGGAAATAGACTGACCAGGAGTTGGATCAGTGAAACAGACTGCTCTGAAACGTGTTCGATCTCCGATTCGTCTATGCTTGGAAGCACCTAGAAATTTTGTAGCTACTGGCTCAAGGCCAGATGGTCCTACGACAGGTGTCATCTTTAAAGCATCTGGATCTCGAGCAGGGTCAGATGAACCAGACTGCGGACCTTCTGGAGGATCAGCTGGATCCTGCAGAGCCGTCGGCTCAAGGATGTTTGGATCCGGCTGAAGATCGGCTGAATCAGTGTCGGACACAGGCTGAAGAGGGGCCACTTTGTTGCCTCGACCTCGACGCTGGTTAGTGCTTTTAACAGCCAGCCATGTCTTTTTGAAGAATGCACAAAGGCTATTCTTCTTGCGTGTTGCTAGTTTTTCTTAAAAAAAAAAAAAAAAAGTCTAGTTATTACATTGATTTTCTTTACATTTAACGAAACAACTTTTACATTAAACATAAATGATTAAACATTAAATGCCACAACAAAACTACTGAACAGAAAGGTATTCAAAATTATAATCTAAATGCAAAAATATAAATATTTTAATTATAATTTATTTTACACATAAGGTTTCACATACAAGAAGTATATATATATATATATATATATATATATATATATATATATAGATAGATAGATATAGATAGATAGATAGATAGATAGATAGATAGATAGATAGATACACAGTGTTGGGCAAGCTACTTGGAAAATGTAGTGAGCTAAGCTAACAGTTACTCCTCATTAAATGAAGCTTCACTACACTAAAGCTACAGCCCTGGGAAATGTAGCAAGCTAAGCTACAGCAACATGGCAAAAGTAGTTTACTACATCTAAGTTATTTTTTGTTTTTAATCATTTTTATATTGAACCAACATCATACCAAGTCAATGCTCTCTCAGTGATCAATAAAACTGTCAGTCAAGATAGATAGACAGGCATTCAGTTTAATTGTTTATTCAACAACTGTTCCAAACCAATTTGGCAACAAAAATCACTATCATGTACAGGGCCGGATTTACCTCATATTGTGATACATTTTTCCTGTCGGCTGGAAACCTCCTATTGGTCGTTGGTATTGTGGCTTTATTATACACAAATACATTTATATAAATGGTAACACTTCACAATAAGGTTCATTAGTTAACATTAGTTAACTAGTTAACATGAACTAAGAATGAACAATTCCTCTGCAGCATTTATTAATGTTAATTTCAACATGTATTAATGCACGATTACAGTTTTTCTCACTCACTTTGGTACATTTCTCAGATCAGAAATGAAATTCTTGTTCAAGCTCCACATCATCTAGTCACTTGTGCACATCATAAAAGCAGTTTCTCATTCTTCTGAACATGTTGCAATTGCTTTGGTACATTTATTCAACTGATAATGTACATTTGTCTGCGGTTTCCTACATTATCAGTTGCTAATGTTATATTGCTCAAAATGTATTATAGAGTTCTCTGTGCTATAGTCTTTCCCCTCAAAACATCTAGTCATTAGTTCATCGTATAATTCATTAAATGCAAAATGGTTGATATAGTTGTCATAAACTGTCAAGCATTTCTTCTGAACATTTCTATTAGTCTTTTTGTAAATATGCCATCTTATCCAATCTTAACTTTCACTAATGAAGAGAATGTAGATCAATGATAAACCAGTTCTCTGTAATTCTTCATACAGTGCTGCATGCAAAAGCAAAGCTCTGCCTGTGTTTGTCTTTCTAATTTAGTATTTTTGCCTTTGTGCCCATATTTATTTTTCTTTTCTATATCACGATGACGTTGTAATGTTTTATTTAATTATTTATTTTGGTCAGATCACTAGTAAAAGTGTAACTGTGAATCCTATCCAGTCTCTTTCAATCAATATCCCTACATACAGTAATATGTAAATTATACTTTTGAAATGGATATGACAAACATAAGAAGCACAGCCTTCTGCATTTCAATACAGTAACTGTCATCCAAACGGTTATCATAGTTTATATCAGGTAATACGAAGAGTTTGCACTGCTAGGCCTATATTGATAACATGACTAAGCATTGTGACTATCTTGTTTGTGAACAATGACACAAGGACTTTTCATTCTGATGGCACTGTCTGATATGTTCATTGACATGAATACTTTTGACAGATGAACTAAAGATTGTGAATAGGTTTCAGGCGTTTGCAGGTAATCCATTGTGTGGTGCTGTTTGTATGAATTGTTATGAGAAATGCACATACTTTGCAAATATTAAGGATGATTCGAGAAATGCACCAAAGTGACAGAAAAACTGTGAAATCAAAAGTTGTGTTTGTTAACATTAGTGAATGCATTGTGAACTAACATGAACCAATGAACGACTGTATTTTCATTAACTAACATTAACAAAGATTAATAAATACTGTAATAAATGTATTGTTCTTTGTATGCTCATGTTAGTTAATACAGCTAGCATTAATGAAATCTTACCATATAGATGTGTAGGCCTGGTTATTTGTATCGTTACATGTGTCATATTCACCAAAATCAAGTTCAAGCTTTTGACCAGTAGGCGGGAGGAATGAGGTTTGATTGACAGGTTGAGGAGCCAATGGCGTTACGAGCTTTAGTGGCGGTGGCGTCACTTACTGATCCAGGATCAGTGATGTGTAGCAAGTTATATTTCTGATTTGAGCTCGAGTTTCAGAAATGCTTTGGAAATGTAACGTTAGCTTTTGTATATATATATATATGTGTGTGTGTGTGTGTGTGTGTGTGTGTATGTATGTATGTATGTATGTAAAATGAAAGCATTTCCCAAACTGAAGTTTGTTGTTCACCTGCTGGGCTGTTCTCCATAGCTGCTGCTGAAGGTGTTTCCTCCAGCTGTCACTGAACACACAGGAGAAGTCGACTTCGAGTGTTTTCTCACGCGAGGATCTTTTCTTCTGCTCGGATTCTCACTGAACACACTAGGAGCGCGAGACCAGCAGCTGAACCCCCGGAGCGCCGCATTGTGACGTCATAGATGGGCCTCTGTGACGTCACACTCGCTTACACTGGGCACGCTCACATTTCTCACTTCTAAAGTCGTGCTTTAACCGAAAAAAAAAAATGATAATAATAATAATAATAAAATTATAATAATAATCAAAAATGAAGATGGCTCATTGGAGCAATTTTTTTGCCAAAATGTATATAAGCAACTTCTTTGATATACGGTATTTAGTCAATATCTAACGAATTTCTAATTAACGTTAAATATTGCGTCTCCATTCTCCATATAAACATTCATCACTAAGGTATAGGCCTATGTAAGAAAATATATATCTAGAAATATACACAAATAAACTTTAGCCATTTTTTTCCAGAAACTTTTTTTTTTTAAATACTGGTTGAAAATCTTTTACCTTAAAAACTTGCCTTCACTTTTACAGACCCGTGAGAGCTGTGTTTGTGATGTTTGAGCTGGGGGAAGCGTGCCGCGCGACTATTTGAGTAGTTCCGCTAGATGGCGCTAGGAGCGCAGAAACTGCCCACAGCTTGAACTGTCGCTACAACAAAAAGGTTCTCTTTTTCTTCCAAAAGCACCTAGCAACAAATTTAGCCATTTTTAAAAATTATTTGGCAACTTTTAGCAACTTTTGATAAGTGACTCAGACGATAAAAGACACACATTTTCCATCCAAATTACACAAAAAGAGGAAACCAAAGATGCCTAGCAGTACACATATCACGTCAATTGAGTTACTGCTATTTGTAGTTGTTCCATTTAATAATAATAATAATTAAAAAATGTAATAACTGAATAAATGTTCATTCATGATACACTTTGTTAGTAGCTTGTACTTCCTATTGTTGATCAGTTAGTACGCTGTAAGAAAAATGGAAAAGATACTAGTAATTTTCCAGGACATTATTATCCATTGTTGTAACCCTGTAACACAAGGTGTAATTTAAAATGCAGGTAAAAACCCAATACGGAAAATTCTTTCATATTAACAAAGTAGATTGTGCCCTATTTTTACAGACTTTTCTTAAGAGTGTAGCATACTAACTACTAATACACTGCTTAAAGCATAATTGTTGAGAATGTGTTGTATTACTAGTTTATTAGCCAACAAAAAAAACAAATTGTAATCATTCAAAAATGTGTAAGTGTTCAATAATTCAATGCACTTAAAGAGTTATTTATATTTTACAAACAAATCTAAATTAACAAAATATATATTTTTGCTGAGATTTGATTGTAACAGATATAGTCTGAAGCAGATGGTAAGTATGAACAGAAGCGGTTTATTAAATCACAGGTGAGCAAGGGAAAGGTTTGGAGAGGAGAACAGGTGAGCAAATCCAGCAATAGAGGAATACTTGAAGTTGATGAGAGGGGTAATGATCCTTTGTCTTTTACAGGAGTCCTGGGAGTCGGAGGAGAGTTCAGAGGGAGCACACACCTCAGTGTTCCCGTTGGAGCTTGACTGTAGAAGACAACGGAGGATTTCCACACTGGAGGAGAGGACAGAAGGTAAGTAACCAGGTAAGTATATAAACGAAAACACTAGATATGATACCAGGGATAGAGTCCACTGTGTAGTCACAAGACCGGACGAAGACTAAGGCTGAGGTGTGTGCTTTTATGTGGGGCTTGATGAGTGAGTTGAATGGAGTGTTCATGAGGTGCAGGTGTGCATGATCAGTAACCAGGTGAGGATGATTGCTGTGATGAGAAGTGGAAGAGAAAGGCCGATCTGTGACAGTACTCCCCCCTCCCGGAAGCCTCGACCCGAGCCGTAATAACACCGCGGAAGGGGGGCGGGCGCCCTGGAGGCCGGTGCAGGGCAGGAACTGGCTGGAGTGAAGGAGGACTTCCAGGGTGGATCAGGTGGCTCGGGAAGCCATGGCGGAGCAGGAGATCCAGGAGGCCATGGCGGAGCAGGGAGCCATGGCGGGTCAGGGGAGTCTGGTGGCCATGGTGGATCAGGAAATCTAGGAGGCCATGGTGGAGCAGGGAGCTCGGGGAGCCGTGGCGGAGCAGAAGATCCAGGAGGCCATGGCGGAGCAGGAGCCTCAATGGCCTTGGCCTGTGGCCCGGCCACACAGGCCATGGCTATATGGCCTCCCCCCCCAAAATTTTCTTGGGGAATGTTCCAGGCCTGAACTCTGGGACTGGAGTCCACCCTGGGCTCAACAGGGGATCAGGAGCCCTCACTGGGCTCGACTCGGGAACTGGAGTGCGCTTACGTGGGGCTGGCACAGGAGGGCACTGCCGAGGAGCGGGTTCTGGAGGGCGGTCTGGAAGCGTGGACTCTTGGGGGCGCTCTGGAAGCTTGGAGCTGGATGGAACCAGCGGAGCAAAGGGAGATGAAGGCTCTGGGGTGAGGAAAGGAGCTGAAAACTCCGGGGGAATTGCCACAACCAGAATACCTCCCGGATTGCCTTCAGGAACTGACAGGTGCTCAGGAGAACCAGGAACAGGGATGAGTTCTGGGGAATCGGCCTCTGGAGGGCACCTGCGAGGAGCAGGCTCTGGAATGCACCTTCGAGGTGTGGGCACTGGAGGGCGTTCTTGAAGCGCAGAGACTTGGGGACACTCAATGTATATTGGGCTTGCCATAGTGACCGCTGGCGGGCCTGCCGTATTCACCACCAAAGGGCTTGCCATAACTCCCGCCGTCCTTGCCTTGGCCGCGAGCGGCGGCGGGCATGATGGAATTACGGAAGGTGGAGGGCTTGAATGAGGCAGGTTAGAGTGAGGAGCAGCCACGGGTTCTGGGCTGATAACCCGATTGGTTTGGGGAGCTGAGAACGGAGGGTGGAAAACAGATTTCAGTACTGACCGGACAGATGTTAAAGCAGGGTCTGCAACCTTAGCCCCAGGCCAGCACTGTTCGAAACCCAGGAGGACTGGTGTGGTTTGGACAACTGGACAGACACCTAGATTCTGGACTGATGGGTTTAACAGGTGGTGACTTCGGTGTGGCTGGTGGGGGCTGGAATCTGGAGCTGGCGGGTCCTCCATTTCACCTACTTGATTAGATGATCCGGCTATCCAGAAGGTGAAATTTAGATATTGCGCCAAAGACCAGCTGGAATCTCCTGAGGGCATCAACATCCGGATCTCCTCGTCCAGCCCAACTCGGAAACCCTCCATGAGTGTGAGGTCACTGCAGATGGCTTGGTGACTGATGGTAATAAATTCTTCCATATAATCCTCCACACCTCTGCCGTCCTGAAAAATGAATACAATACCTCCTTCCGGGAGTTCGTCCTCTTTCCTCGGACCCACATTGATGGAAGCCCACTTCAGCCTCATGTTCGGTATCGGTCTTCTGTAACAGATATAGTCTGAAGCAGATGGTAAGTATGAACAGAAGTGGTTTATTATCACAGGTGAGCAAGGGAAAGGTTTGGAGAGGAGAACAAGTGAGCAAATCCAGCAATAGAGGAATACTTGAAGTTGATGAGAGGGGTAATGATCCTTTGTCTTTTACAGGAGTCCTGGGAGTCGGAGGAGAGTTCAGAGGGAGCACACACCTCAGTGTTCCCGTTGGAGCTTGACTGGAGAAGACAACGGAGGATTTCCACACTGGAGGAGAGGACAGAAGGTAAGTAACCAGGTAAGTATATAAACGAAAACACTAGCTATGATACCAGGGATAGAGTCCACTGTGTAGTCACAAGACCGGACGAAGACTAAGGCTGAGGTGTGTGCTTTTATGTGGGGCTTGATGAGTGAGTTGAATGGAGTGTTCATGAGGTGCAGGTGTGCATGATCAGTAACCAGGTGAGGATGATTGCTGTAATGAGAAGTGGAAGAGACAGGCCAATCTGTGACATTGATGTTGTGACACAATTTTGCGCTGTGATTACGCAATGACGTCATCGCGCAATGACATCACAACATCCTTTAGCATCTTTTAGCAACAAATTGACCTTCCTTTAGCAACTTTCTCTGAAAATTAGTTGGCAACACTGGCCATGTTTACAATTTCTGGCCGCCCAACTCAGGAATCAAAGTAGTAAATTAAATTCCATTTCATGTCAAATTTCCGACTAAGAAATGTATATTTAACGTTACGATAATTCCGATAGCATGTGAAGATGCCATTATCTGTAAGAGTAAGATTGTGTAGGTCTACTTGTTGTCTTTACACAAATTGTTTTTGCATTTGCATTTTGTGTAATTGTTTTATATAGCAATTTAACGTAGTAGAAAAAAACTAAATCAACAATACTATACGACAATAACTGTGAATATTAGGCTATTCTGACAATGTATAAATATCAGGTGACTTTTTTTACATTTAATTTAATAATAATTAAACAGATAATAAACTAGCCTAAACTAAAACTCAAAACTGGATGTTTATACATGTTTAGCTTAGTTCTATATTTAGTTCAATTTCTTTTTTCTTTTCTTTTTTTTTTTTTACTGTAAATTGTGTTATTTAAATACAATTTTAATGCTGATTAATTTGAAAACTTTTCACTAAAACGCAACTCTCGCAGAAAACACTATAATGGACAGACTTTTGGACAGAAACCTCAACAACCAAAAACAACATCTCTTAATAGCACATTAATTCTTCACCATATTATGTTTGTAAACCTCAAAACCCTCTGTTTGATAAACATTATTCCATCAAATGGTTATTCCCAACAATATTAAAACAACTGAAAATTAACATAAGTGAAATTGCGATTGATATATAAAAGCTGAATATCAATATTCCTAACATGTTATGCTTTAGTTTACATTATGTTTTAAAAATTTCATGTTTAAAGCAATACTATTGTTTTAACCTCATACATGGGTTAATATTTCCAGACTAACTTAAATCCTGTAAAAATGTGTAAAATACACTAAATAACCACTGTGTGATACAGTTCTAAATACAGCATGATTTATACAGTTTTTATTCATGTATACAATATTACTTATATTTTAACTATTTTAATAAACACTTTAAAACAAAAAAACAACAACACACAATTCGATGCACTGAGAACTGCTGTCTCTGATGAGGATGCAAAAAGCCACTATTTTCAATGGAAAGTGTCTAAAGCATGCGTGACTCACTAAATTCACTAAATGTTGCTAGATAATTAGCATATTTATAATGTCATTGCATCATATTTGCATTCTGACTAGTATTAGCCCTTTTCATCCATCTGTGCTCATATACTATATCTTAATAAGCCGAATTCCCAATAAAGCTGTTCTCATTTAGATATTTTTCTGTTTCTGTTGTTAGACAAAGGACAACCACAACATCGTCTGACAAAATCATCACACTAGATTTATTACATTTTTAAGTAATGTAAGAAGAAAATTAAAACTTTATTTTTAGGCCACTGATATGACAAGACTGTACATCTCATGTGAACATACATGATGAAGTTTCAAAAGTACTGTTTGTTTCTTTGTGTAAACTTTTTAAAGGCATAAACCAGCCTCATCGGGAGTGTAGGAGCTTCTGCTGTGTTCCAACTTTTTGTTGGTGCTTTATAGCCTTCAGTAACAATAAAGGCTCTTCACCTCTGTGACCATGAAGAAGAACCTTCCTCATATCCTCAACATCTTGATTGCCATTGTAATGTTATTCCAGCAAGAAAAAAAAATTGTTTATACTTAATAATACAAAGTAAGAGCTTTAGAAGAATTATTGATACATTTAACATGAATATATAATTTTATAACAGTTGGCTCTGGTACTCAAATCTGATTGGTCAAGAAGCATTTCAAAAGTATAAAATTTAGAAGGTAAATTCTAAGTTTGATCATCCTTTTGTATACTATTTTTTTTCTCACAATGCTTTCTCTGCTTTGTGCACCAAGGGTACAGCTATTTTTTTATTATTATTATTTATTTATTTATTTATTTATTTATTTATTTTACATTAAACTGTCTATTTCAGACTTCATTTTGTGCACTGTGTATAAGCCAAAAGAAAGGTTTATAGTATCTGAAAAGTTACTCAATGTAATATTGAATGACTTATTAAATGATTTATTTTCCTTCCACCCAACCAGCCAATAATTAAAATATTTTGTGCACTACATTTGTCGCTCCTTTTTTGCACTTTAGAGGGATTTTGCTCTTTTGGGGCATTTAATTTGCGACTACTATTTATACAAAGTTTTTCTCAGTTTTGTGCACTAAATTCACTGCTAATTTTTTTTATAGCAAGTTCTCTTTTTTTGTTAAGTAAATTTGCTTATTTTTGTGCAGTAAGTTTTCGCTCCTGAGTTACACAGTAACACAAGGAGCCAACACACCTAGTTATTAATGATTGAAGGTTTAATGATGCTACTGTCTATTAATTGGAGTTCCATCATCTTTGTATTGACCAGCAAGTTTTCAGGTTTGATGATACCGTGGAAGACACCTCGGTCTTGGCTCTAAGCACTGATTGCAAGATCAGGTAAAGTGTCTGTGATTCACTGCCATAGAGGAATCTGTGTGCGATTTTGCAGGGTTGCGGATACTCCAGGATGAGGATCTAATCCTTTTCCTCTTCAAACCAATCCACATTGTAGGGGCTTAACGGAGACTGTTTCATCACCAGATTTATAGCCACTTCTGCAAACACTGGCTTGTAACACCCAGTCTAGAGAGAAGAGTTCAACAAAAGGTTAGCTGACAATGGGTATGTTTGATTTTACAGAATGCAACAAGAGTGATTTTACCTGCTGCCCACTGTTTTTATATAGAGTAGTAGATTTATCATTTGCATTTGGATTTCTGGATAAGGGATCAGACATACGGCATTTGTATAAATACACAGACTTGACCCACTTGTCTACAAACACACACTTAGGGTAACTAGACACAGGTGTGAAACAATCAGTGGAGGAACAAGAATAGGTTGGCAAGCAGAATAAGACTCACGGGTAGATGAAGCAATGTAAGGGACTTGACCGCCAACACGCCTTTTTTTTTTTTTTTTTTTTTTTTTTTGCCTGAAAGCACTTCAGGTGGACCAAGGCCATCCAGTAGGGTTAAGCTGGATCTGATTGAGGATCCTGCAGTACCTTTGTTTTGAGGATGGATGGGTATGGTTGAAGAGCTCAGTCTGTGTCATCTGTGGATCTTTGGTGGAACAGGGCTCACTTTGTTGTATTTTTTGTGTTGTGTTGTTGCACGTTTTATAACCTGCCATGTTCTCTTGAAGAATGCCTTTCTTCTTATGCATTTTTTCTAAAGAAGGACAAAATGAAATGGATAGAGAAATAGAAGAGTTAGAAATTACCACCAGATATCATAAGTCAGATATTAAGTGAGTGAGTGACTTGCAGCCATTTTTGCTGTGGTGGGTGATATATGGGACATTTTATTATGTCTTGACACTGGATGGACCCAGCAGAGGATCACTTTGGTCCTGTAGAGCTATTGGCTTGAGATCAAATGGGCCTGGCTGTGGATCAACTAAAAGACTGAAGAGGGGCCACTTTATTGCCTCTACATTGACATAGGTTGGGGCTTTTTTTACAGTCAGCCATGCATTTTTGAAGATGTACAAAGGCTTAAAAAATAACGAATTAAACATTTTACATTAAACCTGAAATAACACAACAAAACTATACCATATAGTAGGGGCTTGTGAAGTATTATTGAATAACTTTTAATATAATTGTATATTTTTGTAATCAGTCCTGGTAATTGAAATTAACTGTCCAAATGGTGCCCTCTCACTCCCTTTTAATGCCTTTGGTGGAAATTATTTAAATGCCAAGTTCTGTCATGAAACTCTAGATGGCTCAGACTGATGGGTCCTTACCGCAAACTTATGATATTCACAGTGTTAAACTACTTGGCACAAGCTGATTGGTTCATGTTGCATACGCAGCCAATTAGCTTGCTGCTTTGCAATGGCTGGTTAGCATTCACTAGTGCATTTTGCAGCGTGCTTTCAGAGTTCCTCTGAAACCCTCCACCTTCCCCAGCTCCACCTGTATAGATCTGCTACGGGTTATTATATGCTATTTGTGCAGCAGCAGCAGTATGTCTTAAATACTCACAGCACCATATCAGCATATGTATTGGCAGTAGCAGATTCTTGTACTTGCTTTGCAGCAGCTGCAATAATCTACAACAACAGCAATAACCAACAGCAACAGCAATTCAACGGCAGCAGCAGCATAGCAGATCTATTCCGTCAAGACCAAATACATTAACATTGTCATATCTATTACCATGCTAAAATATTCCAAGAGTTGTCATGATAGAAATGAGGGATATTGTGATGTGTATGTTCCCGGAAGAAAACTCAGGACTGCAATTGACACGTTTGAGGGAATTCAGAAACAGTGTTTACTGATATAGAGAATAACTCCCTTTGGAGTGGCCTTTGTGCTTTGTAACTTTGCAGATCTTTTTCATGCACAAATAGCAACATTGTGCACTAAAAGAACTTGAAAATGTAAAAATGCATAATATGACCGCTTTAACATGTCCTCTATGGAGGCAGTTCACTAGGTTTAGAAACAAAGTGACAGTGTGGTTATTGAAAGACAGGTGTTTCATGCATGTATTGTTTACATAGTAGGTTGAGACAGTGACCATTACTCTGCAGAGTGCGGCACCATCAGTCAACGTGGCGCAGAAGCCCCAAGCGCCTACAGCACGATTACATGTTAATTTGACTCTCCGCACCTCCCCCTGCTCTCTGGTCCACCCTCTACCTCTCTGTCTCACTATCCCTAGTCGCACCAACACAGAGATCTCTCATTTTTCTTCATGTCTTGCTGATCTCCGTTAAATTCCCCTCATCACCTCTTTGATCTTTCCATCTTCATGTTTTCATCTGTGTGTTGTTTTAACACAGTGGCTTGATATTAATCAATTACAGGAGATGAAAAAGAATTTGTAGCTTTGATGAAAACGTGTGCAGTTGGGTGGAGGCTGTAGATGGTGTAAAAGTGCTGATGTAAGCAGGGAAGAACAGGGACTGCAGAAAGAGGACCGAGCTAATGATGTATTGATCTGACACAGCCGCAGGGCACACACTTCTCTGTCTGGCTGTAATGTGTATGTATTTGCATGCAAGGTGTGTTTCTTCCACATCGGAATGGAGATAGCAGTGTGTCTGAGCATGTGTGCAGTGCAGAGGATGTGAGATTATTTTCCTATTAAGATTGATCTCGTTTTTGATTGCAACTGTAGTGTTTCCCTCTAGGACCAACACAAACACTTCCTCTGAACTGAGAGGAACTAAGCCTCTCTGGTGGTTGACTGCCTGAATGAAAACTTAATTATACAATCTGTTGTTGTAGGAAGCTTGTTGCTCTGCGTGATTGTAACATTAAAATCCCTTCAAATAGTGATCTGTAGATTACTCCAAATTACTCCCATTCACATTCACTCTTGATTCAGATCACTTGCATATCCTGTAGATCCACTGGTTCAAATGTCTAGTTTGACCCTTAAAAGGTTAATACAATATATATATATGTATATATATATATATATATATATATATATATATATATATATATATATATATAACTTTGCCCATTATTTTAAAACTAAATGCTGATTTGTAATCTGCTCCAGATTACAGCCATTTATATTCACTCTGGATTCAGATCACTTGCAAAAAAAGGGTTAATACATAGAAATTTATGTAACTTTGCTCCCTTTAATAAAAACAAAAACAAAAACAACACACTAATCTGTAATCTACTTCAGATTACTCCCATTTGTTCTGGATTCAGGTCACTATGAATTTGTGATAAATTTGTGATAAATTTTAATGTATGTTTTGGGAATTTGTATGTTACATTGTATGTTTTTATAGGTGAAATGGTGATGTGTGCATGGATTGGGGTTAGTGTACTGGCATGTCTGTGCGATCTTAGTTTCCCTTAACGGGACAATAATGTTGAGTCTGAGTCTGAATCTAAGTCGCTTGCAAATCCTCAAGATCCACTGGTTCAAATGATGCCTAGGGTTAACTCTTTAAGGGTTAATATATAAAATGCAGCTTTGCCTCCTTATAAAATAAAACGCTAATCTGTAAACTACTCCAGATTACTCTCCATCACATTTACTCTGGATTGAGATCACTTGCATGTCCTGTAGATTATGTCTAGTTTGATCCTTAAATGGTTAATACATAAAAGTATATCTTTGCCTATTATTTTAAAACTAAAATGCTGATCTGTAATCTGCTCCAGATTACTGACATTTACAATTACTCCCCATTCAAATAACTTGCAAATCCTCTAAATCCACTAGTTTGATCCTTAAAGTGTTAATACATAAAACCATAAGTAACTTTGCTTCCTTTAATAAAATAAAAAAAAAAAGTACAACCAGCTACACTTTTGCTCTCTCTTCTTTCGAACAGTGAGTTCACACACAGTGTAATGAGAACATTTATAAACGTTGTCCAACAAAATACACATTTAATAACATATTTTTACTTTAGACTCACTTCATAATGTCAGTCGAGTATCTGAAATCACTTCCTTTTGTGATCTAATGTGGCTTCTTATCATAAGAATTATTATTTATGGTATTCTATACTATAATAAAGGCTATGTCAATTACCATTACATTATAAATAGACCTTATTCTTGTATTGCCACAGTCGTGTGTCTTCATGTTCGGTCAGTTACAGCATTTCGTTCTTTTTTTTTATTGAGCTACAGTGATAGCTGGATGCCTTTGTCCATATTAGGGATTCCCTGGAACGTTCTATTACATCTGTGAGGCAAATAGAGTGTAAGTCTGTGGGAAACACTGCATACATACAGATTCATAATTCATACATAATTTAAAAACACATTTAATTACTACAAACACTTATTTTAGTCTACTCCAGATTGCTCTCATTCACATTTATTTGGATTCATTCTTGATTCAAATCATTTTCAAAAGTTCACTCTTTGTTTAGTTTAAAATCTAAAGGGTTAAAAGAGTTATGAATGCTAAATTCTGGAAATCTAGCTACAGTGAAGAAGCTCTGCAGCTCAACTCATTTCTATTCAGATGTTGTCTCATCTGATTTAATTTCATCAACAATACAAGGGCATAAAGAGGACTGAAAATCTCTCTTACGGAGATTTTTATGAGCAAAGGACTGCATTTAATTTGAGAGCCAGGAGAGTTTTATGTCAGCATTCATATCCAACCAAAATCAAATATTTAAAAAGTGAAAAATGACAACAAGAAAAGTTCTGCTTTACTCCGTATGCAAACTTAGCACAAATTTTATCTGGGTATACAGAACACCCAGGGGTGCTGTTGATCAGGAATGATCAAGAGTATCCACAGCCGCTGCTCCCATATTGATTTGGATTAAATCAACACGCAGACGTGTAAACGGTATAGCCCTAATCTCCATGAAACCGCTTATCAAGGGATGAAGAGGAGGGGTGTTAAGAGGAAAATAAGAGAGAGAGATTTCTGTACCCCTAAGAGTGGTTTGTGCTGTTTATGTAGAAAATTACTTGAGGCAGATTTGTCATTAGAATATTGATAGAGTCTGGGCTCTCTAGAGACGAAAGCAAAACTAGATTACAACAGGGAAAAAAACTGCAGCGTTTGTGAGAAGCGCTCTGCGTATCTAATAAGAAGCTGTTGACCAGACTACTGTATATATTTTTCTGGCAGAATCATATTTATTTAAGAGCACAAGATAGATTTAATGCTGAGTCTGATGTGAAATGAAATGGCAGCATCCAAAACATTTGCAAAGAAGAAAGAATTAAAAACATGCTGAACTCTGCGAAGACAGCATGTTTCCATGTTTCTTAATATCTGTGATTCATTTCTTTCACATTAATTGTCTTTCTTATTTTTGTCATTCAGTTTATTCAGCTTTGGCACCTTAAACACACACACATACACACACACACACACACACACACACACACACACACACACACACGCATACATTCATTTTTCTATATATTTTAACTGCAACATATTTTGGTGCACATTTGTTTTACACACAACATTGCCAAAGTAAATAGAAAAATTTGCTAGTAAAATAAAATTCAACAAGGAATGAACATTAAGAATTTTCTGTTTCATACAGATATCTTTTGTCAATAAGATATATTTTGTTAATAGCACCTTACACACACACAAACACACTGATTGGCCCATGTATTTTTATTCCAAGCAAATAAAAAAAAGAAAAAAGAAAATAAAACCAAAAAAAAAAAAAAAAGCCATAATTTTAACAATAAATAAATTATTTAATAAAATATTTAATAGACATCAATGCATTTATGAAAATATGAGTTTTGCGGCAACTGATGCATAACCACTCATCCCCAGAAGCACTTGACTATATATCTGTACCTGAATGTGTCATGTACCTTTCTATGAAATACCATGCTTACTCTAGGCTAGTTGTCATTATCTATGAAAGTAACATAACAAGAAATGTCACAGTTTTCTGCTCAAGGCAACATACAGTCACAACCTGAACACAGGTACCACTTCTCACATTTAGCAGCTTTCGCTTATCTCATGTGTTGGACTGCCCCATTGTGAAAAAGAAATACACTTTACCATATACTTTTTAAAACAAACTGTACTACTGACAAACATTTATGATAAACTAAATGATACTTTAATGTCATTTCTATTGAACCTTGTTTGCTGTATATTTAAATATATTTGTAATTACACATTCATAATGATGGTATTGCATTTTAGTACATTTTAAAATATATTAACTTTAAATGTAACATTGAATAACACACTACAGTTAAAATGAAAATCAATTACTTCACATGTGCTTTACAGTATGTTAGTTAACACATCAAAATAAGTGTACTTCTGTAAAGCAACAAAATATTATAAAAAGATGTTTTAAAATATAAAGAAAAATGTTTAATTTGACATTTTTACAAAGTTCAGTTTTTAAAAGTGTACTTAAGTGAGCTAAGACAGTGATGAAAGTGATCACTCTTTAGTGGCCTTTTATTTCATTCATCATAATTATATTATCTGCAAGTATAGTTTTAAGATTTGAAGTACAAGTGGACATTCAATACAATTTAGTACACTTTTTAGTTTAGTTCTTTTCTCAAGGGGCCTCTTTAGGACAGTGAGTGTTATAGTACAGCAGGAAAAATCAGTGTGCCCTTTTCACTGAGGACATGTTCTAATGACAGTGACACCGCAGCCTCCACTGGAGCCACTCCGCAATGATCTCAAATAACACCCACACTGGAAACCAAATGGCTCATGAAACATCTAAAGTATAACAAAGACATTTGGCTTGACAAAAAACTCATGACATCGAAAGGTTTTTTTTTTTTTTTTTTAAACTACATGTGGAATATTTATTGATCCTTTGCTCAAAGACTACTTTGCCCAAAGATACAAAGATCTTCCTTTCAGTCTAAATCCATCATGGTAGCTGTGTTTCAGTCATAATAGCTCAAGGTGATCAAGCTATTTGTTGGAACATGGTAACTGGCTGACCAGTTAATGACCAGCTGGAAACCAGTAAATGGGTTTTCTGGCAGGGCTGTTTCTTTTCCCATCCCTTGGCCAATCATTTATAACCACCTCACATCTCAGTCCTTCCTTTTATCTATTGGTTGTCGATATTGTTTTCCCAGCCCCCAGTGTATGTGACTAGTCTCCACCTTCAGCTGGTTAAGTAGCATTACCACCATTAGCTATCAAAGCCTCATCTCACACCCAATTAACCTCTGCTGACATTGGGCCCATCTCTCTCCCTCTCATTCTCAGCGAACATCAAGCCATTCATTCGTTCCCAGTTTGACAAACATACACTTTGCCCAGTGCATCCTCGGCCCTGTTTACACCTGATGCGTTTTGATCAATTGGATCACAAGTAGATGAGGCAGACACATTCCCGTTCACACCTGGTTTTTAATCCGTGTCTTCTGTCCACTTTCAATCCCTTCTGTCCTGATTTCTTTTGAGGCAAGGGTCTGGGGGCCAGCGTATGTGGGCTTTTACTGATCCTGCGATCTGAAATAAGTTTGCACAATTTACATATGAGCCGAATGCTGTTTTTTGTTGTTGTTTGTTTGTTTGTTTGTTCCAAAGCTATTTTTAAAACGTTTACTATTTTGCTACACATATCAGTCAAAATTGCACAGATAAAAAAAAAAAAAGAAAAAAAAACAATCACCTCTAATTTGTAAGCAAATCCTTTAAATTTTACTGGTATTCAGAACAGAATAATTTCTGATAGAAATCAGAAAATATAAGTAGGTATAAAATTGTAGTATAAAATTATATATATATATATATATATATATATATATATATATATATATATTCAACTATAAGACAAAACACAAATTATAATGGCATTCATTATAAACAACAGAGATAAACAGCAATGCTATAAATGATATGTTGTATGCATGTGAGATATTGTTCTTATCACAGCGGAAAAAACTAAAATATTCTGTTATTTTTGGTAATTAAGACAGAAGAAGACATTCTTTAAATCTGTAAATGGTTTACTTTTTTATGTATGCTCACAATAAGAACAAAACTATACATCCTTAACCCTCTGGTATTGTTCATTTGGGGGTCACACTTGTGTTGTTTATGGTAGGGCTGCTCGATTATGACAAAAATCATAATCACGATTATTTTGGGCAATATTGCAGTCACGATTATTTAAACGATTATTAGTGGGCCATATGACCAAAACTTTATATGAAGGATTTATTTAAAGATAGTGATATATATCAAATATACATTTTCTGTAAATAAGGTTGCTATGACATATATTTTAGAGACCAGCAGAATGTCACAATTCTCAATACCACAGCAGAATACTAGAGTAACTAATATTAGTTAAAATAAAACAAAAAACTAAAAATGTCCTCAAAATTATTGAAAATAATTAAACTGCCAGTAATAAAAAAACAAAGGAATACAATAGAATAAAAAAAGAAAAAAATCTAAAATGACCAAACAGCACCAGAGGGTTAAACTTGTGGTGCGGCCATAAAAATGAAATGAATCAGACTTGCTTCTGGAAGTGGTCAAAAGTGAACCATCTCAAAATGTTTTGGACCCCGTTCACACCTGTATTTAGTGTTGCCCACTTGTAGTGACGTTTCCATTACCCTTCAAATTACGCAAATTAAAATACGCCCAAAGGAAACACGTCAATTTCACAGGCACTTTTTAGAAGCATCCCAGAAGCGACTCTCTGCGCTGCTTTGCTAAAGATACCCGCCTACATCTCCTTCGATTAACATTAATGGCTAGTGCGGTGGCTGTGATATACAGTACAAGAACCTACCAACATCCGTTGCCATGACTTATCGCGAGAGAAAGAAATATGTTTTAGTCACATATCATAGTTTAAGGCTGGCTGCACACTAGACGATTTTCAAATCGTAAATGATTTTAAAACCATGGGAGACCACAGACATGAAGACAGTTCAACCAGTTTTTAGCCTTATAATCCTCTGAATGCACACACTAGATGATTCGACCAGACCGCGAGACCACACACTTGTCGATTTTAAGAACGATCTCACAGTGACACGTGATCTCACAGAGACTCGCGAGATCAAATGTGACTAGAGAAGAAAAACAAATAGAGGACAATCAATGTTGTCAGCGTGCTCTCCTGTCATGCGTTCTGTTTCACAGTGAAAAACAAAGTATAAAAAAGAATATGGGTGATGTTCTCTGCTTTCATGTCATGTTTGCGGCTGCCAAGTTTCAGCTGTAGAAGCACGCGACATCCGGTAGGTGACACTTGCTCGCTCTCATTGGCTATCGCGGGTATCACGTCAGAGGCAGCCCGATCAAGAGTCGTAAATATCAAACATGTTTGATATTTACGATTTGAGTTCGGGGATGCTCCGTCTCGAGTGGGAGCAGATAAATAATCAGAATGACACCACACAATAGAGGATTTTTTGGATAAAAAATTGTCTGCGACAAGCTGCGAATCAGGCCACATCCCCCGATTGTTCAGGGGTGCAAATCGGCTTTAAAATCGTCTAGTGTGTGGCTAGCCTAATGGAAACGCTGTCATTTTGCAATAGTTTTTTAGCGACATTTATAAAATATTGCAAAAGTTTTGTGATATCTGTAATGGAAACCCGGCTTGTGATCTGATCAACGAAAATGCATCTTAATACCAGGTGTAAACAGTGCCCTTGAGTGGAAGAGCAATCAGGACATTCTAGATGGAAAACATGTTAATAGGAGACCATTTCATTCTCACCTCTATAGTCTGAAAAGTCCATTATGGAAAACATGATAGAACAATCAGCATTATGTAATTTGACGATGCGCAATGCTAGAGCCATGTGCGTTCAACTCGTAAATTTGATATTTCCGACATGACTTGAATGCACATTTGAGACAGGAAGTTTGGACACATCAAAGTACCTATTCTAGAAAGTATTTGATTGGACAAAATATGTGTAGTGCAGGATGAGTCATTAATACTTTAGTTGGTTTTTGCAGTAGTACAAGTACATTTTAAATACATATATATATATATTTTATTTTTTTAAATTTTAACTTACGGCTAACTCACATGGACTAACAGCCAGAAATACCCATAAAAATACCCGTAATGTAGAAATAGGCTCCATGTTTTAGTGATGTGATCTCAGATTTGATATTTTCAAACTTCAGGGAACCAGCACTATATCTAAAAATCCACTGACAACTGAACTGGAAAGATGTTAACTTCAAAGTCGTCTAGCTAACGGACTGCTGATTTATCAGTCTGTTATAGTAGTTCCTTTAGCATTTTGCTTTCAGTGGGCTCCATCACTGTAAGAAAAATGTCAGACTTTTCATTTACAGTGTTTGCACAACAGTTGCTCCAAACATTCTGTTGTTGTCGACTTCACTAATGAGGCTCATTAAAGAGGTATATCACTGAGGAAAGAGAGCGAGAGAGACGGAGATGAGGGATGGAGACAGAGGGAGATGTTTGGACATGGCTTGACAAAACCCAAGAGAAGTCACAGTCATTTACTATTGACCCAACAGATCAATGATAATCTCTCAGCCTGAGGAGAGCTAATATTATATTACACTCAACAATCAATCAATCAGTCACAGCTGTCTTTCTCTCTTTTAACACGTAAGATCACCTTCTGAAAACAATTAGCACCATGAAGTTAATAAAGTACATTAGTTTAATTAAAATTAATAATACACTACCAGTCAAAAGTCTGAAATAATTAGGATTTTTTTTTAAAAATGACGTTTTGAAAGACGTCTCTTATGCTCACCAAAGCAGCAACATGTATTTTATCAATTAATATTTTATATCAATTAATATGTATTTTATCTTATTCCTGTGTTCAAGAAATTTGTATGTCCACCTTCAGTGATCATATTATGTAAAACAGTCAGATTTAATATTTAATATACATGCATGGGATTTGGGGCCAATGATATTTTACTGGCTGGCTATTCAGAGTCAGACCAACAGATGCTGAGAGATCAACAAAAACACTCACTGGACAAATCAGTCAGTAATTGGATGGTTTATTCACCATCATGTCATTCCAAATCCAGTTTGATTGTTGGTGACATGCAGATATATCAGCATGAATATTCAGAATATGATCTGAATATGTATTTCCATGTAAACGTGGAAATGAGAGAAGCAAAGAGACAGACAGATGTACACATGCACACACCTCTGCAGCAGTGTCAGGTGGGTTATTTAGTGATTGCCTCATCCCCTCAAGCACTAAATAAATGATGAGAACATTGTTAAAATTCTGCTCATATTCCTTCTAGCTTTCTCTCTTTCTGTCTAGTATGTTGCACAGAGAGGTGCTGGAACTTCACAATCTTGCCACAGAATTTTAACCTTACAAAAGACACAGGGCACTGCCTCAAGTTTTCAATGAATATTCATCATGAAAAATACATAGGGAAAAAAAAATAGTGTTTGTAAGAAAAAAATCATTAAACCTTCTTCAAAATCTTCAAACTGCTAAACAAATATGTTGATAACAGGACAACAGTGTTATTATAGATTATGGATCCATATTTTGGCCAGAAATGATGGTTTAATGTTAAAACACCTTAATAATGGATTTGTTTCTTACAAACACACAGCTTTTTTTCTTCACATTAACTGATGGGCTGGAGTGCTGTGTATTACTTGTGGATTATTGTGATGTTTTTATCAGCTGTTTGGACTCTCATTCTGACGGCACCCATTCACTGCAAATTCCATTGCTGAGCAAGTGATATAATGCTAAATTTCTCCAAATCTGTTCCCATGAAGAAACAAACTCATCTATAATCTTGGATGGCCTGAGGGTGAGTAAATTTTTGGATTAACTTTTTTTTTTTTTTAAAAGGCACAGCAGCTGGTGAAAACACAGTAGTCGTAAATAAAACATGATAGTGAGCAAAAACAAATGTAGTGTCTTCAAGATTATTACCCAAATTTTATTAGAATTTACAGCCAAAAATATTTATCATCAAACTTCAAACTGCATTTCTGTCTGGCTGTGAGAAATATGTACACTTGATATCTCAGTTCACATTTCCCGATGTGTCTTTGTGTTGATAAATATCACAGTGATGAATCATCCAGCTGTGGGATATGATTATTCTGCTGACTGTTGATTGGCTACAGAAAGGAGTGAGCGTGGCCTACTTACTTAAGATACTCTATTAAGCAGTGGATTGGATTACTGCTCATTAGCAGCTGACTGACAGTTCACAAAGACTAAATGGACAAGACCTCTCGTCTCATGAATTATGGAGCACCTAAAACCACATATAGGGTCAGTTCAATCTCAGACAGCCTTGCTGAAAGAATTTCATCCTAATTTAGCATGTAGTTTATCCTTCCTGGAAATGTTTTACTTTAGCAGAGTTATTACTGACTGTTGCTGCTGCTTATCAGTGAAGAGATTTTAAATAGAATATACAGCGGGAGGAAGGGTTATCATGTGAATTCTGAATGCAGATTGTTTTGCATCTGTTTAGGGCACGATATTATATACTACACACTGGACACATGTCAGAGCTCCATATTTAAAGTACATTGTCAAAACAATCCCTGTTCACACAGATCCACGAAAACTACTAAAAATGCTGTATTATTGTTATCAAGTACTTGCACTTGCCTATAGCTGTACACATAATACGTGACGCCACCGTTTTTACAAATTCGCGTGGAGGTTATAGTATCATTTTCAAAGACGTGTGCTTTGAAGCTTGTTTTCAAAAGTTTGCATTTTCAGGTCCCCAAAATGTTGTCATGTAAATGAATGGACAAAACGCATAAAAAGTCTCAAAAAAAAAGATTTTATTATCTTAATTTAATTGAATTGAGTTCTTTACACACAATTTAAATTAGTTCATTCAAAATAAATCTGTTTAGTTGGTTTAAGTCAATACATTTAATGTAGTATGTTCAATTTAACTTTATTACGTTTATCAAAATAAATTTTCTTAAGTGGGATC
The DNA here is from genome assembly GCA_039654775.1 of Spinibarbus caldwelli. Taxonomy (NCBI): domain Eukaryota; kingdom Metazoa; phylum Chordata; class Actinopteri; order Cypriniformes; family Cyprinidae; genus Spinibarbus; species Spinibarbus caldwelli. Next base: position 23,417,146 of record CM077261.1, on the reverse strand, counting down.
AAATCATTTTTTTATATAAATTTTCTTATGTTTAAGCAAGTCATTGTGTTCATCATTATGCATAATGCATATATAATAGAACAAACAGGAAAAGACCAGTGTCAGTACTGACACTAGAATAGCTTTTGCTCACTGAGAGCACACAGTCAACACAGGCCACACTCTTCTGCATAACGGTAACCACAAAGTTCAAAAACATCCAACTTAATCCCTAAATTTATGCTCCTAATGCAGTCCTTTACAAAGCATAATGGGAACTACAGATCTACTGCCCATTTAGATATGGCAACAAAAATGAATAATGTAGGTTTTAGACAAATTAAGTAAATTTCAATGTTAAGTATATTAAGTAGTGTACTCAACAAAATTATGTTGATACAAAATGTCACTTTAGCTCATTGGAACAGGAGGCAAAAACGAGGCAAAAATGTTTATATAATACACACACTAGGTCCCAAAAGGGGTTTTTGCACATTTCAAACCAGTTTTGTTTCCCCAAAGAACCGTTTCAGTGAACAATTCAATTTTTATAATCTGAACCTTTTTCAATCAATGGAAATGTTCCATGGATGTTACAAGTTCTTTATGGAACCATCAGTGCCAGTAAACAACCTTTATTTTTAATTCACAGCAGAATAGCCCATATATTGATAAACATATGTATTTCCATGATATCTCCCAAAAAGAGGTTAAATTCATCAGCTTCATGTGCTGTTATATTTCGTCTCTGTGTCTAGTTGTGGTTCCCTCAGGACAGATTGAAAAGTATGAGCGCTCACACACAATCTGCCCAGCTCTAATCCTGTTACAACCCAACACCAAACCACATTAGGAATGTGTGTGTGTGTGTGTGTGTGTGTGTGTGTGTGTGTGTGTGTGTGTGTGTGATCTATCATATTTCTCTGAATTTTCTCCAAATTGTGAGTGTTTCCTCTATATACTGTAGTATACATTTTAATCTCTATAAAGTATGGAGTTATAGACTGAGGACAGGTTGGCGACAATGTAATGTCATTATTTGATAATACAAAGAGAACATTAAAGTATTTATTTACCTGTATGTTGCATTGTAGTGGTCATTTCTAATTCATTTGAGTGGAAATGTTGCTATTTATCTATTAACTAGTGGCATGTAAATTTGTGGGATGTTTTGTCCAGTGTCTCAGGAATCAGTGTTATGTCCATAAACAAGCAGTTCAAGTTTCCCTGCCTTGCCAAAACCCTCTGCGATGCCCTCCCTTCACACACACACACACACACACACACACACACACACAAATTACATTACAGCTCTTGGCTGTTTCTCAGCTTTCATCACGGTCTCACACCTGTTACCTAGTTTCTCTTCTGTGTCTCATCCTCATTCTTTCATTTTCCTTCTGCTTTCTTTCAGCTGCTCTTTATTTCCATCAGCATAAAATAAATAGTCCTTGTGAATTACATGACACCAGCTCATCAGAACACAGCCCCAGACATTAGGTGTGGATCTCTGATGCTTTGATCCATACATAAGATAAATGATTCATATTTTCAAAAGATCTCAAACCTGAATCATGCACAATAGAAATGAATCCATGACCTTATGAATATCACATCCATTCATTAGTAAACAGGCATTTTAAAAATGTATTATGCAGCAGAAGGGATGAGAGAGAGAGAGAGAGAGAGAGAGAGAGAGAGAGAGAGGGAGAGAGAGAGAGAGAGAGAGACATTTAAGGAAGAATGTGAAGGAGAGTAGCTTTATTTAATTTAAAATAAAATTACATATTGTCTGTTTCCTGTCATATTAATTAAAATTAGAGTTATTTATCTTTGTGAACCAAATTTCATGAGAAAACTAATTTACGATTTGCCGAATTGGTTGTAAATTTGTGTCAATTTATACGATTTGAGTCATGCAAAAACCAACAATATCTCATGGCAATTCACAAATATTTCAGTTTATTTTATTTTATTTTATTTTTATTTTTTCAAATTGGTGGCTAATTTTTTTCTAATTCCAATTCTACAATTTCATTTGTGCATTTTTTGTACGAATGATGGTGAGGTTTAGGGGTGGACCTTCATGCTAATTTCTAAAAATTTTACATTTCGTAAAATGTAAATACAATGTGAATTTGTTTCCATATGAGGTTTAATACAAAATCATCATAATTTCTCATAATATTGAGCTGACAGACCTTTTCCGAAAAAAGTAAGCATCAAGGTCCACCCTTAAACCTAACCATCAGCAGATCGTTCAAAAACACGGAGGAGATTGTACAAATGTATACAAATTCACCACTAATTTGCCAAAATGTAAATTTTCGCAATAGTATATGCAATCAAAACAATGTACTTTGAAACAGAATTGTAAAATATATAACCTGTCTATAGAGAAAAATATGTGGATGAGGAAGTCAAAAAGTGACATGGAATGATGGAGTCTATTGCATATTTTGTTTTATTTATTATATTGTTTTCTAATCTATTCATTCAACAAAGCTGCCAACAAAGCTGTTTGAATTCAATTCATTTGAAACTGGGAGACAGAGATACAGATGGACAGAATTTAAAGCAGAGAAACAGAAAAAGCAGAGGGGAGAGAAAGAGTGCAAGGAAAGAGAAAGTGTGTGTGTGTGTGTGTGTGTGTGTGTGTGTGAGAGAGAGAGAGAGAGAGAGAGAGAAAGAGAGAGAGAGAGGGGGAGAGAAAGGGGCTAGAGGATGTAGATTTCTGTTGCATCCTAAACTATTCCTCCAGTCAGCGTGAGCCTTAGTGTGTGTGTGTGGCTTCACAGGGCGTTAATGTCTTTGTGTGCCTCTCTCTCTCTCTCTCTGCGCTGCAGTGGGGGAGTTTATTCAGCGGCTCACACGAGGGTACGAGACAGCAGCAACCTCCCCTCACCTGCCTGCTCGCCCCTCTCCCATCCTCCTCTCCTCCATCACACCGATGCTGCTCTGAACAGGACCACAAATTCATCCCAAAGCTGGGGGAACTGATCCAGTTTGGTGGCTTTTTCCATAAACACAGCTTAAGGATTTTTCGGGAGGAGAAACATGCCAGTATGGATTACTCAAATCCTGGCCAAACAAAAGGACGCAGCACTCTTGGGAGGAAGAAGAGAGAGAAAGAGGGATGACATGCCTCTCCCTCATACCTGACTTTCTTTCTTTCTTTCTTTCAGAGTCTGATGCTCTTTTATTTTTCTCACGTCCCACTGCTTTGTCACACTTGTGGCGACTGAAGGGTGTGTGGATGTTGGATGCCGTCTAGTTGAGGAATACTTTTGAGACTGTTGTGTTATTTTTTTCTGAAATCTTTCCCTCTAAGTCTTCACAAATTCTCTGAGGTTGTTTCAGGTGAAATACGCCAGTCTTCTGTGTTTGCATGAGCGTGTGTGGTAACATTTGACCCGTCTGTGTATGTGGGCGTTTGAGGGCGACGCCTGTTAGCGTCTCAGTCTGTCTGGCACGTTACTGCAGCATGAATGGCTAGCCTGCAATCTCAAACAGCAGTGTGCATGAAACAACACCAGCCCTTTGACAGTTTAATGAGCTTGAAGCTTTCCGCCGTCTTGAAGCGTGTTCATGTAAGAAACTGTTTGTTTGAGAGCCAAAATTTGGCGAAATAGTTCATTTAACACAAATAGTAGTTTAATAATGAGCAGTGCTGTGAGAGCATTTTTTTGTGATAGAGTTCTGAACTTTTCCCTCTGAAACTAAGTGAAAGGTGATGAGAAAGTGTGAAGTAGACAGAAAAGAGGAAAGAAAAAGCACAAGAAGCTAAGCTAAGAGCAAACTAACTACAAACAATTTCTTTTGTAAAGACTGCTGCCTCGGATTTGAGCCTGCAATTGGATGAAGATTTATACGCGCCTTCGGACAACTCAGCTTTCTAACGTCCCACCCCTGCAGCAAAGTGTGCTAGCAAAACCACAAAGCATTTGTTAAACCGAATGTCTGATAATTACATTTCGCAACCCACTGAGCTCCAAAGGCATCCAACTGGTATCTAATTAAGAAAGATATTGATTTCTGTGACAGAGCCAATGATCACTATTAAGGGCTTGTGTTATTTAATTGAATTTTCCTTCATTGATCTAAATAATGCTAGATTTTCGCTGTTGAGGAATTGCGTTAATAATAACCGTTATTTTTTACAAAATAAAATATAAATGCATAATACTTGTTCTTTTTGGAAACAAAACTTCAGTGTATATGAAGCTGCTCCTTCAAACCTCTTTCTTAGTCGGATCTGGTTGTGTTTGTGTCCTGAGCAAGTTTAAAGTGTCACAGATGGGCGGCCAGTTGAGTGAAGGATGTTTGCTGTTGTTCGCACCTAAGGCGAAGTGTTTAACGTGTATGTAGGAGTGCGTGGGACTGAATTTTCCTCAAGTGCACTGACTCTCTCACCTCACGCTTTCATACGCAACCAGTTTTTACCAATTCATCCAGCGTGCAACACACATGTTTATCTGACGGAATGCGATGCGTGCTACACAGTTCAAAGTCTTTGAGATATGAGAGACTGACAAGAAACACCTACGTGAATGTAGAAATTCAAGCAGAAGTTCAAAGCGAAAAGCTACTACTGAAAGCAGAACAGGTGGAAAAGCACAAAGCCAAAGTGAGGCACTTGAAATCATTCTGTATGGATACATAAAGGCATTAAGCAGCCAAATTCTTCTTCGGTATTAACAGCAATCGAATGAATCTGGGAGAAAATCATGGATTTCAATGTGAAGAGGAAATCTGTGGATAAAAATCAGTAGCTAGAGTTAAGAATTTCATCTACAGTTCAGTTCCAAATGAAAACACCTGATGTTCACAAGGGCTTCTGCAGGAAATAGCTGTGTTATGATAAAATACACGGCTTTGACCAGTTGTTTTACATTTTCCATCAAAAACTTTGGCAGATAAGAATTTAGAATTAAACTGCCACTTTTTGGAAGCAAAAACCTGAAACAAAGCCACAGATTTCACCAAATACTGTGAGGCAAAAGTAATTTTTGTTCTTGGAACGCTCTTCCTTGATGGTCTCTCTTGACCAAACATTCAATCTCTCCAATTATCCTTCCATCGCTTTGGAATAAAACATCGAACGTCATGCAGCCACGCACATGCAGCATTTACTGATTTAGAAGTGATTTGGATGTAGTCCCAGAAAAGTGCTGGTGGAAGTGGCCTTGATAAAAGCGTGAGAGCAAGCACAGAAGCGTAATTTCATGTTGAATTCCCTGAATTAAGCACATCAATGAGGACAGGAACAGAAGAAGTGCTGTACTACAACATTTCACTTCAAGGACAAATGGACTTTGTTATATACTGGAATTCATTTGTTTTCACGCTCCACAATAGACTTTGACTTTTTTTAGTTAGGTAGGATAAAATGGATTGTTTGGAAAGCAGAAAAACTGACATTTTTTAAAGCCATGAGAAAGACTTGTGCATGTGTCTCTGAACCAGAAATGCTTTGAACTCAACGTTCGTTGAACTCGTTGGACTGCGAAAGCTAACAGAACTGTCTGTGGGGATCTGGGATATGCTGCTTGGCTGAAGTAGCACAGCAGTTGCTCTTAGTAGGTGATCTGAGCTGGTTCGTGGCCTGAAGGTGTGCGGGGTCAGACGTCAGGATGGGGTGTAACATGTGCGTGGTGCAGAAGCCTGAGGAGCAGTACAGGGTCATGTTCCAGGTAAGAATTAAACCCAAAGCTGTTTCCTATCTGTCCATAATCCTACTTACTGAAGGGTAGAAACCTGCTCTGACCCTTGACCTGGACCAGTAAACATAACAACAGAACACCCTAGAAACCACAATGTGAAACCACAAAACCCCACAATACCTGGCAACACACCCCCTTGTGAAAAAGAAGTGTACTTAATTGTATTGAATGCTGTTGAATGAAGATTTGAAATTGTGCACTTCAAATCTTAAAAGTATATTTTTAAAAAACTACTTGCAGATAATATATTAATGAAATAGAAGGCCATGATGGCTGTTTCTTAAAACACTTAAGTACACTTTTAAAAAGAGCATGTTGTGATAATGTCAAATTAAAAGTTTTATGTTAAGGTGCATTTTAAATGTTTTAATAATATTTTGCTTAAAAAAATACTTATTTTGATGTGTTGACTAACATACTAAAGCATATAGTACATTATTGTTTTTATTAGTTAATTGATTTAAAGTTATTATATTTTAAATGTACTACTTGCAACTTCAAAAACACGTGTGTAATTACAATGTATTTAAATATATGACAAACAAGTTTCAATAGAACTGGATATAATGACATTGAAGTATATGTTAGTTCATAATTAATGCTGGTCAGTACATTTCTCAGTACACTTCAACCATATTACAAAGACAACAGAATAATTATAAAATTATAATTATATTTAATTTTATATAATTATAATTATAATTATAATTACATATAAAATTGTTTATGTCCTACTTAAGTGGGTCAAAAAGCACTCTTAAGTTCAACTAATTACATATAATTTAAATTTAATTTAATTTAATTTAAAAATTTTAACTACAATGCATTTTCATTTAATTGTAAATAACGTGCAGTTAAGGGCCAGATTTACTAACAGCTTGCGCCAGTGCAAATTGTCTTTTGGCGTTAAAATAGTACTGTCAGGATTTACTAAAGACGCGCAGTGAAGAATTAGCGCTGAAAAGCCGTTGACACAGTTATTATTGTGCCTGACCTTATTGAATATGCATTTGTAGGAGTTTGTCTTTCAGACGCAAAATTTATGGGAGGAGAGTTATAAAATGAATCACGCAATGCGATTTACTAATGTTTGCACTCGTCAAATTACTGGTATTTGCGCCATTATTTAACGCCCAAAAAAAGCATGTCTTAAAGCAGGCGGTAATTTGCGCTGCTCTTGGTAGATTGCGCTGGTCATTATGGAAATGATCTGCTGCTTCTGTGTTCTTTAATGTGCGCATTATCAGTAAATCACACACAGAATTTTCCCATCTATGCTTTTATGGAATTGCGCTCTAATGCTAATTTGCCCTGTGTAGTATATCTGGCTCTAGGTGTCTAAAAATATTACATTCAGTTCATACTTAAGAATAATCTTTTGAAGCATATTATTTTTAAGTAATGAGTACTCTTTTTGAAATTACTGTATGCTAAAGCCAGTCGATTTGGTCAGTCACACTTTTAAACACATTTCAGCTTTTTATAGTAAACCTACAAATTCATGTGAATTACTTATAAGGGCTGCACTACATCTAAGTAAGATCTTAATCTTACCAATAACACACTGTAAACATTTTTGTCAGCATGATCATTATTATTAAATATTTACTTGAGTAACTTTTAGCAAGGCCCCCCGGTTTCATCGCAAGCAACACCCATGAACAGGCCTTTAGTCTGATATTTGCAGTTTCTCGCCTCTCTCTGATAATCATATCCCTACAGGTTTCTTCTTCTTTGTCTGTGTTTGCAGTAAACTGTTTGTTTTTCTCCTGTTTGTTTGTTTGTCTTATTTTAATTAGATTTAATGAGCTTTATTAGCCTGACTTCCAAAACATCCAAGCAAATCAAAACATTTCATTTTCAAACTATATCATGGAAGTAGCAAAAATTTCTCTGTGACTTTGACTTATAACTGTTTTAGGCTGTTAAATATTTTACTTGGCCAACAAAAAATGCACAAAAAAGACTAGCAATGAACTTTTGAATCATAGCTGGTGTCAGAAACCATAGGGGTGACTTTTAGGAAAGCCACTGATACATGCTTTTCTGATTGCAATTCATGATTATATTGCGGAGTATTTTTACACGAAAATTGTATTGTTACATCCAGATAATTTATGTACAATTTATGGGCTAGGTGGCAGCTTGCATGTATCATCGATAGAAAGTCTTGTCGATAAGACCACCAATACTAATAAAGCCAATGAGCAGAACAGCCCAACCTTTAGCACTAAGCTGCAGAGAGAGAGAGAGAGAGAGAGAGAGAGGGAGAGAGAGAGAGAGAGAAGATGCAACCGTGTAATTACCAACATCATAATTATTTAAGCATAAAGATTATTGATTGATACCAGAGGAGAACAAATATCCAGTGTGGTATTTACAGAGAGCTAAGCTTTGTTTTCATAAGATGGTTATATATATAGAAAGAGAGTGTCTAAATCTCCACATGGAAAGCTGCTTTTCAATATGGTTGTTGGGGGACTAAGTTGTAAAAAAATATAATTATGTGTGTAATTTATTTCATGAAAACTGTAAATAAGCTATTGAGATATATATAGGGGTATATGTAAATATATATATAGGGAAATGAATCATCATATCTGATGCTGCTGTTGTGCTATTGTGGCTGTTCTGAGCAATATGTTGTCTGCAGTACTCGAACTGGCAGCTTTTTTCCTAGAAAATTGGCAAAAAGTCTAAATCCATAATGAACCTGCATCTGGCAGAGAGACGAGAAAATTAGCTTTAGTTATGCCATTCGACAAAGGTCAAAATAAATCAGGAAGAGTGTTCTGAAAAATACTACACCATAATAACACGCATTCTTCTCAGAGGTCAACTGAGTTACATGAGCAGTAGGTAATTTGCTCTGAATATTTTTTCAAAGATTCTGTGAGAAAAACACAGTCATGTTCAATTCAGACGAGATTGAAATCACAAATTGCAATTGTGAAAGACAAATTTACCTGAGCCTCTTTGGGGAAAATAGTCCCGTCTGAATAGAGCTTTTCTCTCATCACATTCAATGCAGACTGCAAACTTACATGAGCAAAAAAAAAAAAAAAAAAAAAAAAAAGTCTTTGCTGGTGGTAAGCGGCCAATTTTAAAGTCCACATAAAATCAAAACTGACCCTACTTACTTGCATACTTGTGGTCTTGTGGTAAACAATTCATACCTGCAAATTAATCCACAGAAAAAAATAACTTCAACTACTATGTACTTGCGTTAACAAAATAAGTAATTGTTAGGTACAATGTATTTAGTGTGTTCATGTTATATTGCAAAACACTTTTGCTATTGTGGTGGGATACGGGTAAGGTTAGGGCCAGTTTAAGTGGTATGGTTAGGTTTAAGGATGGGTTAAGGGGTAGTATTACAGATATAATTACATAAATTTATTACAAAATTAATCACATGCGAGTACTTTTAAATATAAGTACAATGTAAAAACATGTATGTACACAATAAGTGCAGTGTATCAAATGATTAGTTTAAATGGTAGTACATAGTAGTTAAATACTCTAAACATAAAGTGGAATCGAAATGTGTCTTCATAATCTAAATCTGAAAATTTGCTTCCTCTGTGCAAGGAAGTCACGTGTGTGACGACATCAGATGTTAAAATGACTCTATATCACTCAGAAATACATCAATATGTATTTAATACTAAAGTAAAGTTGGCGGTCCACATGGACTTTAAACCAAACAGATCAATTCAAATTTAACTTACGCACAAAACTGGAATAATGAAGGAATAAAATATTTGCGAATAAAGCACTGCTTCCATCCAACAAAATTGTCACTTCTTGATAAACTGGCACTAAATATCACTAAGAAAAATAGGAGAAGCCACTGAATATAATAATTTTCATATATGATAAATTACTTGCACCTCAGAGCGAGCAGACGAAACACAATAAATGCTGTCTTTTGGAGGTGGATTCCTGCTGTTTGAGAACGCAGTCGTGTAAGACAATTATTACAGAATTTTTTTTTTATTGACAGACTTTCCTCAGGCATTTAAAAATAACCAAAATAACATTTCAGATGCTGTGCAACGAGATAGGTCTGCTGGTTAGTCACATGACTTTTTTGATTCGCATGGTGGAATTTATTCGGTAAATGTGTTTCCATCATAGTTTATGCAAATTTTTTCTTATCGGATATAAAGTTTATCTTACTCAAATATGCACATAAGTTTTTTTTTTTTTTTTATGCACATTTTTAGAATTTATGCGCATCTTGGCGTTTCCATCCAGCGTTTTTTTTTTTTCTAACGCGATATTCCAAAATGTGCATAAAAATAGGGGAATGGAAACAGCTATTGAGACTGTAGAGTGGGGACTTGCTTCTTTTCATATGTTGTTGATTGGATGGTGGCAGATCTGATTGCAAGCTTGCAGCCAATTGTAAAAAGGGGGTGTGGTTTAAGTGGATTAATTGATTGAAGTCCTGTACACTTTACCATAGAGAAGCTGACTTTTAAAAAAAAAATAAATAAATAAAAATAAAAATAAACATATATATATACGGATGAATTGTCCACAATAAGATAAATAACCCTAAGAAGTCCAGCAAATGACACATATTCCAGGACACTTACTATTCAGGCTTCTGCTTAAACCAGTGACCCCTAAAATACAGAACCCAAGAGTGTGTGAGGCACGGTGGTGATGACAGGATAGGAAGAATGAGAGGAATACATTGCAACAAAGAGCAGTTTGGACTCCATTACTGTTGGAATCGGATGGAGAGAGGAGTGATAAAAAGGTGAGCTGTAGAATAGAGAGATGAAGGATGGATAGAAAGCTTTTTTCTTCAGCTGTTTGCCCTTATGTGACGACAGTAATTGATTTCTACGCATCACAGAGCAGGAATGAATTGGTGGACCTTAGTGGTTCCTCAGGACCCGGCAGAGCCGTCCAGGGCAGTGCCTGATTGTAACTCTCACAGTGTCTGTTGAGTTTAATCTCAGTTTCATCGCAGTACAATTTCCAGATCTATCATTTGTTGGACTTAGTACTTGTCAAAAAATGAGACATGATCAAATGTCACACTGACAACTCTCAATGTCTCATGAGACTGAGCCAAAATCACTGATAGAAAAGATATAACTGAATGACAGACAAGATTTTCAGTTAATGAATGAAATACCAGTGCGTGCAACACACAGCAAAAACTAGTTGTGACATTTTTAGGGCAGCAGTATGTATAAACAGATGCAAGTGTGAAAAGTATTACTGCTTTTAGTTAGATGTTGAATAGTTTTAATGTTAAGTGTTCATG